>JAPDSC010161987.1:27724-40801 GCA_026290005.1 Latrodectus geometricus | reverse complement strand
TTGTCACTGGTTGTCTGAACTTAGATATCTGGTATGACAAAATTCTAACAATGACCCCCAGACATCTTTTAACCGAACAATTTCGCTGCGAGCTATTGGGATACTGGAGGCAGGATAAAATCACATAGAAAGGGCTAGATGGCTGAATGTGAGTCCGCATGTGATTCATAGACTTTAGCAACAGTATCTAACCACGGATGTGGCATCCAGGAGATTTAGCTAAGGTGGGACACGTGCTACTAGTGACCGTGCTACCAGAAGAGTGCCAGTGACCGATATTTGTCATTATGCGCACAAAAAATGGAACCGCAACTCAGGCTGAATTCATATGCTCCCTCGTTGCAAACTCCAGAAGGTTGATATCCTGATCAATAGTGGGTCGAAAGCTTCACGAAGTTGGTGTTTATGAGAGGCAACCTGTCATTTGCATCCCACTTACGTCATGTCATAGGCTGAAACGTTTGCAATGGGCACCTCAATATGTCCACTGGAAGCATGATCAATTGAAGCCTGTTGTCTTTACGGATGAGTCCAATTTTAACTTTGAAAGAGATAGTAGGCGAATTTGCTGAGAACGTGGAACTCGTTTCATCCGTTAAACATAGGCGAAAGAGATTCATACGGATATATAGTAGCATCTCTGGTAATGCTCAAACCTATAGAGATGACATCCTGGATGATTATGTGCACCTTTATGCCTGCTAGGCAATAGGTGATGGTTACGCGCTATAGAATGTTAATGCGTGACTACACAGGGCTCGCATCGCAGATTCTTACCTTTATCAGAAAATAATTGAGCACATGATGTGGCAAGCTTGAACTCCGTACCTTAACCCAATCGAGCTCTAAAATGATGTGTATTTGCTCTAAATTCCTCTCCTGAGACTCTAGTTAAGTTTTCAACCACTTTGGAAGAGGAATGGCTCTCAATTCTCCCACAATTAATAGACCACAAATTGTGAGCATCATACATCACTACAAGTGTTGTATTGTTTCTCGGGGGATCATACCCCATATTAAAGATACTTTTCGTACTCCAAATTTACATCTGCCTTTTTCATTGTATATATATATATATATATATATTCTAATTTTTATAACCTCATGAATGTCTGGTGATTTCTTTTTATGGTATTTCGTACCTTCCTTTTGATAAGTTGTGATGGTAATATGTTACAAGAAGAAACAAGAGTTGACTATATTCCTTACTCAATTCAAGTCATTAGCAATACTGTATTATAGCTATTTACCTCAAGGAGGATTACTTTTATAAAAGACATGAAAAAGCAATTTATTTCATTATGTTTAAACGTATGGTATAATTTCCTGTATTTGCAACTTCCAGAGATGATTTTCCCATGTGAGTGTGCTTTTAAAGAAAAAGTGAAGTTGGTAACTTATTGACAATTTGCATATTTCAAAAGAAGGAGTTCTGTATTATTATTTTTAAAGTAATGAAATTTTGTCTTACTCTGTCTGATTTCAAACTTAAAGTTAATTTCAAGAACATTTTGCTGGCTGATTAAAAAGGAAATATTTCCATTTATATTATAACTCCCTTATATAATTATTAATATATTTATCATTAATTTAAAAAATGCAGACAATGCGTCTATTAACATTCCTGATAATATGAAATACTGTGATTTTGAGTTTAATTATGAACATAATTTAAATTTTATCTTTTACAAAAACTTTCACATAGTTACCGTGACAAAGTTAGAAAGATTGTTAATTTAAATACATCATATGGTTACTACAGCAGAGAAAAAGTCTAATATATAGTAGGAAACGCTTAGTACTATTTATGAGATATTCATCGGTAGATGACTCAGGAGAGTTTAATAAACAAAGTTTGATATAGGGAAAGTATTTAATAAAAAAGAAATGTATTGAAGAACAAACAGAAGAAGCGTAACATTTAATCAAATGGTTAAGTGTTGAGTAAGGAGCAATATTAAAAATGTTGAGAAAATTGAAGATTGTGTGAGTGAAAATTGAGGAAAACGTAAATAGATTTGAAACGTTAAATATTTGTCTAATTTATTTTTTCATAGCTATTAAATTTTTTATTGTAAATTGAATTATAGCATCAAAACAATTCATTTTTTGTTCTCGTGTAAAAACCATCATTTTTCAATGGATTCCCTCGCATATTGGTATTGTGAGTACAGAAAATGTGGACTTTGTAGCAAAAATGCCCCAAGAATTAGCATTCGAAACTCCAGGAACACTTAAAACAATGTGATTGAAAAATTTATTTACTCTTGCGCATAGTGAATAACGAAAATGCGGACTTTCTAGCAAAAATACCTCAAGAATTAGTATCCGTAACACCAGGCACACTTAAAAATATGTATATATAAATATGTATAGATAGAAATATGAAACATACAATGAAATAAATTACTATGATTTGAATTATTTATCAAAAGGAGAAGCATAGAAAAACATTGAATACAAATGAAAATTTTTTAATAACATACCAAGAAAGAAGCAGTAGCAAATTTTAGACTCCTATAAGGACATGGCTGTTCAACAAAACATCTATATAATATGAAATTATAATACGAGTAATTATGATTAAATACGAGTCCAATTTAAAATATAAAACCTTGAATTCTGAACAACTCCTATGTGTCAAAGTTTAAACAAAGAATTCTACGAAAATGAGGATATTGAGCAAACTATATTAAAAAGTATGAACTCTCATGATCAATCAACCATTATACACTCTTAATTAAGCTTTATCCCTTTAAACTTTTTCTTTTATGTTTCAATTGTTCATTGTTCTTTTTAAATTGTTTTATTATTTCTTTTTCATTTTACTGTATTTTTTATACCCTTGTGATTCGATGAACTGTCTTATTTATATAGATTGATTTCCAAATAAAGCCCTATAAAGCTCACAGTTCTTCTCAATTTCTCACTTTAAGCGTATAAAAATTGAAAAATTATTGTAAAAATAGAAAAAGAAAAGATTGTTTACTTTCAAGAATTTTAAACTTTTATGGTAAAATGTAAGTTCCCAATAACAGTATTTGTTGTCTTATTAAAAGTATAATGTTTAATACTTTAAAGTTTTCTGCATTGTCTCAACATTTATTAACATAAAGTTTTCTGTATTGTCACCAATAAAGTAAATGCTGCTGTAGAGTTATAAGTTTTATCGAATTATTCGAAGGAATATTTGAAAACGGAATACAATTTGACAATACGAATACTTAATTTTAACTTGTAAGTTAAAGTAAAATTCCTAATTAATTTATGTCATAAATTTTAAAGCTGATTAAGTTAATTTTAGAAAAAGAGAATCAGAAAACCAGAATTTTTTATGAAACCCATTGATTTTTAGGATACTAATTAATTAAAATTATCATAAAACAGTTTAATGTTAAACAATTGTTACTTTTACATTCTGAGTAACCTAAAGTGAATGAATTTTAGTATAAATCATAGTATAGTATAAAACAGATAAATAGAGACAATAACAAGTGGGAGATATTTTTTTCTGTACAAACATTCCAAATCTCAAAGGATTGTATATATCACATTTCAGATTCTTATATACTTAGAAAAACTTCTTGAGTTGCTTTAACTAGTTTTTAACTGTAATAAGCACAATTATTCATTGAAAATTGGTTTGATTCTACCAAAATCTCATTTATTATGAAATATATAATCCTGTTAACTATATATATATTTCTATATATAAATACAGTGTCTTAATGTCTTATATTACTTTCTTTATAAATGATTTCATAAAAAAGAAATTTTATGAATTAAAATCTTTTGTATATTCTATGGCGTTTTACTTATAATAAAACACTTTTTCATTAAGTATTTTTAAGGTGATTATTACATTAAATTCACATTAAATTCGTACACATTAAATTCGTACAATATTTTTAACATAAATAATTTATTCAAAAAATTTCATTGATTTAATCAAATATTTTGAGTTAAACATTGACAACTAAAAATACTTTTATTTTTTGCTTAATTAAGATTTTTTAGGTTTTTAATATATTATTTTTTAAAAATTATGTATTTTTCTTATGAAAATACTAATTTTTAATATTTTTTTAGAAAGAGGATTTAAAATTATGATCTGTCGAAAATAAACTTTTTATTTTGATCTTAAAACTTATTTATTTTAATTTTACAAGTTTATAAGCTACCAGTATACATTAAACTTCATGATTTGTATTCATTAATTGCATATGGGAATGTGATAACTTCTAAGAATATTTATTTATTACTAGCTGGGCTTATATTATTTCACAAAGTAATCTAAAATACATTTGTGTTATTTGATCTAATCAAAATAACACGAACTTTTGAGTTTAAATTTTACCGTCGTCCCTAGAGTTTTAACTGTGCTAAAAATAATAAAATTATTTAATATTGATGTATATTTTTAACTGACTGTAGAAAATAAAAGCGCGTAACATGTTAGATTTGACAATTAGTAATCGTCACTTGTGAATATAGATAATAAAATAGAGATAAAATATTTGTTACAGTACTAATGAATTTATTTTAAAACGTAAAATATGCTTTTTGTAAAACGTAAATAATCAAAACGTTATAAATAATGTTTTATTTTAGCTATAATAAAACATCCTCTCTTATTTAAATTTTTATAAAAATGCCTAAAAACAATTAAATTGACAATTTTAATAGTTTTTAGGTATTCTTACAACAATTTATATTGCTTACTAGCAATTTAAATTTTTATTAATTATTGAAAGTAAGCAATATAAATTAAAACAATTTATATTGCTAACAAACGATAATTACCTGTTTATTTTATTTAAAATGGATGCAGATAAAAGTTTCACGAGTTTTTCTCCGTGATATACATTATATTGATCAATATATTATTACCTTAAAATTTTTCCCATTCCTTTTTGGATGTCATTTATGAAGTTAGTAAGAGCAAGAAAAATTATTAAAAAATAAATAGGAATTGATTTAACTAAACTTTTGTTTATGATTTGTTGCTGCTTAAACAACATTCAACCGCTTGAAAAAAATTTAAGAAAAAAACTTTCTCATTAAAAATTTACTAACTGTAAAAAAAATGTTATCACGAAAACTTCAAGTTTTTCTCTTTTAAAACATAAAATTCATTCAGTTTAAACTTTATTTACAATTTCATTTTAAGCATACATTGAAAGAATTGTTGAAAATCAAGTGCGCGTCTTTAACTTAGTTTTCTTCTTAGAGATTCTCTAGAATTCTCAATTTTTAGAGTAAAACAATTCACTCATCAAATTTATGTTTCTGTTATATTGAAATAGCACATGCAAAGCTAAAAAGCATGTAAAAACGCAAATGTATGTTTTCTTTTTTAAAATTTTATTTAAAAAGGACATGTTTTACTACATAGATGAATTCGTAAAAAATTAAATTTACAATTTTTCGTCATTCTTATTTTGATGAAGTTCCTTAAAAGGACAAATGCATAAATAAATTTTTTTTCAGTAAGAAGACAAATATGTTCATATTTATACATTTATACAAATATGTTCATATTATATTCCACATTTTTTAAGGTTAAAAATAGAACCTAAAATATAAAAATAAAATTCTTGTTTTATTTATTTTAAGCATGAACGATTTTGTATTTTTTATTATATATTTTAGTGTAGATGTTACAAGAACACATAATTAATTTTAGATAGACAAAATAAGTTTATTGTTTAGAAAAAACTAACAATCGATGAAGTAAAGGATACTTACAATCAGTAATGGTAGCGTGCATTTAAGATTTTATTCTTTTTTTCACTTAACTTGAATATTATATTAACAATTTTCATTCAAATATTATTACTATCATTATTTCAGTTAATTTTTCTATTTTTAAAATTTTAAAACATAAATACACATTAAGCATATTATAAAAATGTTGGAAAAAATGTCATAAATGGAGTTACTTATAAATATAAATCTAAACATAAAATATTTTTAAAATTTTTTTTAATTGTATGTATTTTAGAATAATAGTGAAAATATCAACTATTTATGGCTGATTTATAACGTAGTTGATATTGCTTAAAAAAACTCATTCCAGCTTTATTTTATAATTTTACGTTATTGTTGCTTATTCAAAATTTTATACATTAAGGAAAAGTGATGTATAATTGTGAAAATATAGCCGATATCAAACATAATTAACTTAATAATCAGCAGTTATAAAGTTTACATTTAACGTTTTATATTTGTTAATTAAAATACTGGAGTTTTAATTTCGATTAAATCAACTGAATAAGAAGTTTATAAAAATCAACTAATTAATTATGCTCTGGATTTGTTTCCAATTTAAATTTATTATAAATAAACATATTGTATATTTAAATTAATTATTTTAAATGTAGATTCAGATTTCCGTCAATAAATTAATACTAATTAATAAAAATTATTTTTAAATAAAATGCATTTTAACTAAATTTATAGAAATAAAAAATGAGATTTACGATATGAGTTTGTTAATAATTAGTGCTCATAGCAAGACTTGACTGACAAACAGACAGTTACTTTTAGACATTTTGTAGAGATGTTTAAAAATGATTAGACCTTTCTAAAAGTGATTTGAATTATACATTATTTTATTGTTTTTCGGTGATTATATTGATATCCATTATTTTTGTAGTTCTTATTTCATCAATTTTATAGAAAGGATTTTCAATAATACCAAGCAATAAATGTTCAAACAGTTTTTGGTGCATTTAACGTTTACTATACTTTTTTGTTGATAGCTGGCAATTGAGTTCTAAATTGTGTCCTAATTTAGAATTTAACACATAGATGTTACATTATAAATTTTACGATTTTTTAATAGCATACACATAATGATTTATTGGTTATACACATGGAAATTTATTTATTATTATAGTTTTTCCTAATTTTACTGTAATCAATATCAGAAAAATCTGTATTAATATAAGAATTCAGCTTAGAAAAAAACATTATCGTACTTAGTATTTTAATGAATGGAAGCCAATAATTTGCATTTTACGTACTATATAGTAATATAAAACCAATTATTGGGTAATAAATAGTTAATATTTTGCTTACAGTGAATTCAATAGTTATATTGAAATATATTTTATTTAGAGATTTCTTTTATAAATTTTTATGAACAATAACTTTTTTATGAAGTTAGAATTTCATTTATAAAGAAAAGTTTTGTTTAAATATAAAAAGGATAAAAATAAATTCTATAAATTTTTATGAGTTTGTTGCATCCTTATTATATTTTGTAATCTTCAATATATACTTTATACATTTTTTATTTATGTTCTTAACTTCCAGTTAATGAATTAAATTTACTTACATACTTTAATATTTGGAAATTATGAATCAAGAAATGAAATTATGCATTATTAAACTTATATTAAAGATTACTTTACAGTAAAAAAATGTATTGAAGGAATGCAAGCTTTTAAATTTTTTAAGAAAAATGCATTTTTACTTATAAAAGAAATGTTCCAGGAAAATTAATTTTAAATTTGGCAAGTTTTATTATGTATTTTGATCTACAATCTTCATAGTCTTATAGATTATGACTTTTATCTTTTTCCGATAGTTTTAGTACAAGTAAAATGCTAAAATTACATTATTTTGAGTAATGTTTTATGTAAAGCTATTTTTGTATTTACAATAATAAATGAATAAGTTATAATTAATTAAAATTTAAAACAATTATGAGTTATACAACAGGTTTATTTTTTGAATGATACATAAAGCTATCATTTTAATGTGTTTATTTATATAGTAAATTCTTATAATATATTTTATACGAATCTTATTATTCTTAAAGAGGAAGTTAGCTATTAAAACAGTATCTGCTATTAATGAGTTCTTAATTTTTCAATTAATTTTAATTGAAGTTACTTCAACGTGTACAATTTTATATAAATTACTAATTAAAAATATTTTTTATATAAAGTTATAATTATTTTTGAGAAAAATATTAGATATTTAATTGGCTTCACATAATATAATTTTATTTCAATAAATGAAACTGTGTAAAAAACCTTTCATTTGTTATTACAAATTTTAAACAGTAGCAATTTTATCTCTTTAAAAATTTTACCCTCCATCATTTGTTAAGCGAAAAAAAGGTAAAAAAATATATCTTTTTCAAATACTTCATATTTGAGGATACGTAAAGATATAATAACATGGTGGCTAAGATTTGTTTCCAATAAAGTATTTATAAACTATATAGTTTTAAGCAATTATGTTATATAATTAATTATTGACTATAAATAATTGATCAAATTAATGATTTTATTTGAAACAAATATTTTAATTTATTCACTATGTTGTTGTTGTTGCCATGTGCCAGCCAGGCTGGCAATATGGGGTGCGCTGCTCCACTTTTCCAACTGAACCCTATTTGGTGTGGAGTCCAACTTCCTCAGTACACACATGCCATAGGTACCCGTTTATAGGGTAGGCAACCATTCACACACACACAAAGGAAGGACAAAGACAAGAAAGAGAGAGAGAGAGAAAGTACATCCATGCCCGAGCCATGATTCGAACCCAGGTCCCACCTCTCTGTATTCAGGTACGTTAACCACTAGACAGGTTGTATGGCTAATTTATTCATTATGATTGTGTGATTTTAAAAACTTTACGAGACAAATTGTAAAATATGTTAATTAAATTTCTAATTATCAAAACAAAACATTTTATAAACAATTTACTTTAAGCATTGCAATAAAAACCATTAATAATTAAAACATACTTTCGCTCTTAAGTAATTTGTTTTATTTTGAACTCACAAATGATTAATTTGATTTATTTTATGAATGCTTGTACTTTGAAGCTGGAAAAAGTTATATTAATCATAAAAATTTAAAACATTAAATTAAAAAAGTAGTAATTTTACTTCATTTATCTCGTTAAAATTATACATTTGTTGAAAAATAAATTTAGCTTCAGAATTTTTTCATAAGAATATTTAAAGAAAACATTTAGATCTTAAGAAGAAAATACAAATAATAATTATGAATAAAATATATATTTAAGATATTTAATATACATTCTTATTAAAAGTGTTAGATTAATTATTGAACAATAAAAAGAAAACGAAAGTAATAATTATGAATATAGTTAGCCTTAAAGTATTAGATATACGTTCTCATTAAATGTATGAGATTAATTATTAAACAATAGAGAAAAATTCAAATGCATTGTATAATTTAAATGTGGAGCTTATTAAGAAATTTGTTTTACATAACAATTTTTTAAGGAAATAATTCCTCGTTTTTGTAAAGCCTAACATATCCACTGATGATACAAGATTTACTATTTTATATATATATATATACCCTTGAATTAATCTTTTATTTTAATTCTCAAAAGAAAATACTGTTTTATAATTAACACAAGATGATTACTCAAAATTGGAAGTAAAAATTTGAAGATACATGGTGATTACTATAAATACTTTTATTACTGATATAAACATTTTCATAAATTTAAAGTATGGAAATTGGGAATTAAGAGAGAGTTGTTTAATAAACGAATTTAGCACACGTGTTTACAAGATCAACAAATACAAGCAATTATGATTTTAATTGTGAAAGCAACTAAAATGAACATGGTAAGTATGATTAATATTGGTCTTAATCATATATAGTATGGGAGCCATAAAAAAATAACCATTTCTCATAAAAGATTTAATAAAAAATAATGAACTACATTCAGAATTTCAACAAACAAACAAAAAAAAGAATAAGTTTAAAAATAAAGGATTTTTTTATTATGCTCTGATTGATTGAAAAGCAAGTGTGTTTAAGATTCGTGTATGGATAACGGTTAGTTTTCCAATACGGGAACCAACTGTCGATAATGTGTTGGGTTTATTTATGAAAGCAACACAATATTGAGGCAAGCATGTTTTGTATGACAGTGATGGATAAATAATAATTTTAGCAAAACATTACTAAAAAATCTTAAAGGAAAAGTTGGTAAAACCATTTAATACATAACGTCACGTTTTTCCAGTCGATGATATGTGAATGCATGCAAATTTATAGATTTTCAACACTCATTTTTATAGATGTGTTATTACGAGTTTTCCTTTGAATTATTCCATGAGAATGTTTTCATTGCATGAATCATATTTACAATTAACAATCAGAGTAGGTTAAGGAAGTATTTGAACCGAGAGCAAAGAAGTAAGTTTTCACAAAATTTGGTATTTTAATCTGGAAGTATTTATAAAAAAATAAAGGTTATACTTGCTTTACACATTATACACTACTTAACATATTAATTTTAAACTTATTGGTGGAAATAAAGAAACGAAGATTTAATGATAAAAAAAATATTTTCTAATGCTTATCCAAATGTTTCTACCTGTATTTCTCGGATTTTAATTTTTAATGAGGGAGCTGAATCTCAAATGCCTGACTAAACATTTGAAAATCATAGAAGGTTAGAGCACCTCACACATTTGAAAATTCTGAATTTTTAACAAACTTAACCATTTCATTTAATAAATAAAGACAAAAGGTATTAGGTATTTTTGGTTTATAATTTGAATACAGTAAATCCATTTGAACTCTTTATAAACCTTCAATGAAGTCTAATATTACAAAGAGTATTTTTTTTTTCAGTATTGTTTGTTCAATAACACGACTAATGATCTTGGACTTAAACGATCGATCCTTAAATTTTTGTTTACTTTTAACATTTTGAAATGAAGTTTAGCTCTTTTAAATTAACTAAAAATAAGAAACAATTTTAACTAACTGAACTGTAATTTATTTGCTATAAAACTTTAAAAATAATGATTTATTTGCCAGAATAATACAATTTTTCTTAAAGTTTCCTATTTCATAAGATATAACATTTAAAAATTTTGCTTCAAGTTTTCCCTGGAACTGTATCGTTATTACTTTCTTTTCGGAAAAAAATTGCTCAAATCTAGAAATAATTCGATCTTTTGCAAATTTCATAGATTCTAGATTATACTTACACATATGAAAATCCCATATATGAAAATTATTCCATTTTTAAGTTTAATGAACATAAAGACCGGAAACTGTTCTTTTCTATAGCGTAATTCTCTTCGTATAAGCTTTAGAACAGTTGTGGGAGGTTTTGTTTTTCTGATTGTTTTTTGAAGCACAAAGAGTAAATACCTTAAAGACACACCGAATTAGGTTATTTCAATTCAATACAGGATTGTTGTACAAGTTTATAGTCAAATGGATTAACTTATATCGTGAAAAAATAGTTGAGATGGTTTCCGAGAAACTATAATATTCATTTGCGTTATATAGGCATGGCTGTGCGTAGGTAAATAAATAGCAGTAATGTTGCTGCTAGAAACTCATTTAGGAAATGTAGAATCAGCTGTGGAAAATTAAGTTTCATAAATGCGAGCGAATATTCATGGGAGTGTGTCTGGTCTAAGCTGCATCTAGGCTATCATTATCAGCAATACAACGTGCTACATACCATCCTTAAATCCTTCCACCATGTCAAAAAGCTTGCTTGAGGTGGAGTTATATTCACATTAATCTTTAAAATATCTGCTTTTATACTATCACATCATGTAAAAAGCAGATATTTTAATGCAGTGGTGTCATAGCTGATTAATAAGACACCAGCAGATTGGTAAAAAAATTGTTCAGTAATGAATACTGCTTTTTTTCTCATATCAAATTTATTGCATTCATGGATGGAGATTGCAATCGCATTCATGTATGAAAATTACTATCACATTCATGTTTGATGCCAGAGGTTTCAATTAGTCATTATTTTATTGAAGGATATAGCCCTTACACCCGGTTTAATGGTATGGGATGTTGTCTTCTGAACCAACGAGTTGATTCAATTCTTTTTCCATATAACTTTAACAATTCAAAAACAAGTTAATTACTTTCTATAGTCGTTGGGATTATTCTGTAAGGCATGCTCTTTTTAAAACAATCTTCAACAAGATAGAGCCAGCCTCTTAATGCCTGTGCATTTATGAACTACCACCATAAGGTATATACTCTTCCTTGTTTAGCAAGTTCACCAGATCTTCAACTTTTCATAAGCATCTGGGACATTCAATCATCTATAATATCTCAAACTCAGATAATAGTTGGTGAAAAACTTTTACGGAATTATCACAGAATAAATTTATAATTTTTTATCCCTCCTAATCTAAATGTATTCAAGTATGCATAAATGGAAGTGTGGTTTCACAAACTACTAATTTGAAAACACAAAGTAAAACTGTGAACTGTTATAGCTCCTATGATCTTGAAGTTTTTATCATTTAATTATTTAAAGGAGTTTCTTTGCTTTTCTTATTTTTCGAAAGAGAGCATGTATTTAAGAATGTAAGTCTAACAATTGATACACTCATTTTTATGAAATTTATATAGTTTATCCCTGATATATAATTTGAATATATCAATGTTGATTTTAAATCTCAACCGTTACTTGGCTTGGAAATCTTTGCTCCAGGATTCAAATAGTTTTATTTTTCTAAATTTTCCAGTTACTATAAAATTACTGTAGTAGTTTTGTGAAAGTATTTTATTTTGATTTTAACAATTTTCTTAACTTGAATAAAAGATTTGGAATGTTTGGGATCCTATGAAGCCGCTCACCGCAGTCTTCCAAAATTTCTTTTAAAAGATTCACATACAATCATAAGTTCTGTCGTTGCTATAATCAATTAACAAACTGTTGATGAATTATAAGTACCAAATATATTTTTAGTAACGACATAAGTTCATGTTTAGAATAAGGCAAACAAACTATTTAGTATTATTATTGTTCACAAAAAAAAAAAATTAAAATCACATATTTTCCGTATTAAATTTAAATCATATTAATTGTTCTTAGTTTCTAGTTGTATGTTGAGTAATTACCCTTTTATAAATGTATTTTTCATTAAATATTTTTATTATATACTAAATTATTTTCTATGTTATAAACATTTAGTTTTGTAGACCTGGCATGTTTGTAATTAATAATTGGCATATTTATCTCTCGTTATACTCACTCAAACAGCAAATACATTTAATACAATGGTTTAAATTTAAA
>JAPDSC010161987.1:0-27714 GCA_026290005.1 Latrodectus geometricus | reverse complement strand
TATATAGTTATTTTGAAAATAATTTGTTTTTAATTATTATTAGAAAAATTAGAACTTTAAACAAAATTTTATAAACACCCATGTGATTAATAATTTTTTAAAAACTATATTATAAATATTACAAAACAAATACATGTATTGCTTGTATTTGAAATATTAAACTCTATTTTGCTTAGAAAATGAATAAAATATAGTTTAATATTTTAAATGCAAAAAATACACTTAATTTCCAAACCTTGTAAATTAATAAATCTATTTATTGCTAAATAAAGCTATAGGGAATACATTTTGTTATAAGAATTTTCGAAAAGTTTATATTCATTTATTATTATTATAGCATTTTAAAAATATTTTGATTTTCAAATAAACATTTTCCACAGTAATTTTTTTTTAATTAGAAAAGTAAAAAAACATTTTAAATCTCGCTTCTTTTTTGAAAATATTAATTTTACAAGCATCCAGAATAAGATTAAATACTTAGTTATTAAAAATTCGTTCTTCAAAAATTTTAAAAACCTATTTTGTATATTAATTTTAAAGTATGTATTTTTCGTTATTTTTGATTTTGCATAGAAAATCCTAAAGCAATTTCTAAAGGTATTTCAGCTATTAAAGCATTATTTTAATTAACCATGTGATGTAAAATAAATATTGCTTAAATTTCACAAATGAATTAAAAGTATTTATATTTTTTTCAGATACTTTAAAATAAAACTATTCAAAAGTCTAATTTCTGGAAATTACATTTAAAAGCCAAATTAAAAAATTTTAATGAATATATTTTTAGAATTTTTATATATCTACATTTAGTTTTTAATAGGCTTATATTTAAGAAAAACAGCCATGAAATTTTAAACTAAGATAATTATTGATAATATTGAATAGTTAATTTTCGGACATATCACATGCATAAAGACCAAATATGTTTAATTAAATTTCATATTACATAAAAGGTTTTTGACATAGACTGAAATACTAAATGTAATAATTTGTATACTTTTAAAGTTTCAAATTTTTTATTCAGTGTATTGATAAATATACATAAGCAATCAATTATAATCTACAACTTTTAATAATTGAGTATCACACCATAACAATCATTAAAGACGAAAAAAAGTAGTTAATCTGTAAAAAAATATTTTAAAAAAAACCCCTAGTAAGTGGAAAATGATAAATGTGCGTTTTTAAAAGATAAAGTTTCTATCTCATCTCTTTATTAATTACATTTAAATTCCTATGAAATGCATATAAGAAAGGATTTTGATTATATTAAAATCTTTCCCTGAAGACGTGTTTATTTATGATTTATTTCAAATATTAAGATAATTTACAATGTAAATATAAAGAACCACTTCTCCATAGCGTTTAGAATAAATGTGATCATCATAGCATCCAAAATTAAGGCAAATTTAGTCAGAAGAAATTTATTTTAAAGCATCAATCTCAATGTTCATAAGACCATTGTCACCATAAATATTCAGGGCTTTGTACCATCTGGGTCATGTACGCAAGGATTCATAAAAAATCAGCGTTAAGTATAAATTGTTGAAATTGAGATTAATAGTCATGTAGCAGCTGATCAACTTGATGTTAATTGTGTAGACGAAACTGTATTATCAATCAGAGCTATGCGGTCTATCATCTCAGGTTGACATCGTTTTTCGGGGTGTTTCAAATAGTAATAACTATTTGGAACACCGAACATTAATCAACTCTCTTAATTCCAAAGAGTTCGGTCTTTGTAGAAAAAACTTAGTGACTTCTTACCTTAAGTATTTTTTCAGTATGTAATTATAGATTATATTCAACATCCATCTGTTGTTGTTACCGATGACACACTTGACAATGCCAATCCCACCGAAGGCTAGGCCACAGAGACTAGACGAATGAAGTCAGAGAGAGAGCGTCTTTCGTTTTGAATAGAACACCCTCATACGAAGGTGGAAGTACGTCTTCTGGCTCATAGATGGCAGCACCACCTGAATCTTCCAATTTAGAGATTGAAACCAGTGAAGACCCATAGCCTGGCTCCAACCACCCCAGAGGTATTAATTTGTAATGGGAACGGAGGACATTGCGACCCGATAGATTTTACGTGTCCCAGTCATCATTAGTGAACACGACGGATTTTCGGCTAAGCCGGGATTCGAACTCACCACCTGTTGGTAACAAGAATGACGTCCTAATAAACCAGGCCACCGTGACCTCAACATCAATCTACAATACTATATTTAAATGGTCTCAGCTGTTGTTAAAATTAAATTGCTCAGTACACTTTTATATTATGATCTCGAAGTTTTCATTATTTGCACAACACACAATAAATTACATTTGCTGGACATTTCAACAAATCAAATTAATCCGTTATAACTTCGTATTTTTTAACATTTTCTTTATCACACTGGAGTT
Source organism: Latrodectus geometricus (assembly GCA_026290005.1). Taxonomy (NCBI): domain Eukaryota; kingdom Metazoa; phylum Arthropoda; class Arachnida; order Araneae; family Theridiidae; genus Latrodectus; species Latrodectus geometricus. The sequence goes on along the minus strand of JAPDSC010161987.1, from coordinate 25,305 downwards.
TAATTAGTAAAATGTTAAATCGGTTGTCATCGAATAAAACTGTTTTTCTTAGATTACGTGCATATATATATATATGTACTGTTAATACAGATCTTCATATACATATAAACATTGCAATAAACTAATATGAATTACCAATTTGAATTCTCAGATAATAATAAAATAAGGAAGAAATAATGAATATACCCATCTGCAATCTTCTTAATGCTGCAAACAGAAATAGGCCAGAACTGTATTAAGATAGACCTAGAGCAAACAGCACATATCAAACAATGGAGATGAGTGAGATAACAACGATAACATATCAGGTAGTATCATAGCTTTTTTATTTAGTTGATATTTTTATTCTTAATTTTTTACTTTCATTTCGTCCCTTTTTCCTGCTTTTAATGTAAGTCATTAATAAATTTAAACATGACTAAATGAAAAATTTTTGCTATTATAATTATAATTATTTTCACTAGTTTTTATGATACACTTTTCGGACAGGAAAAGGAATTTTTGTTCTGGAAATTCATAAGCAACAATATCATCAATTTAACCTCAAATAAGACAACAAAACTTAAGATTGTGAATATGAGATATTAGTTTGATGATTTCTAAAATTATTTGCAGCATTTACATACATTATTTTAATAAGAAATTATCTTTAGTATGTAATATGAATAAAAATATGAAATGTTTCTCACAACACTATCTCTTTACCTTTCTATTAAAATGATTAAGTTGGAAACAATTTTTAAACATAATTCGATTTAAGCTTTTAGTGAAATTTGCTTATCATTCAACTGATATAGAAGAGAAGGAAATAAAGTATCCATGAACATGCAGTTAAAAATAAGGAAGTAAATTATTTAAGTTCATGAATATCTATCTATCATTTTAACGTTTCAAGTGCCGCCCAACCTATCTAGTTGTTAGCGTACCTGACTACAGATGGTTGGGACCTGGGTTCGAATCCTGGCTCGGGCATGGATGTATTTTCTCTCTCTCTTGTCTTTGTCGTTTCTTTGTGTGTGTGTGTGAATAGTTGCCTACCCTATAAACGGGTACCCATGGCATGTGTGTACTGAGGAAGTCGGACTCCACACCAAATATGGTTCAGTTGGAAAAGTGGAGCAGCGCACCCCATATTGCCAGCCTGGCTGGCACACGACAACAACAACATTTCAAGTTTATATCATTTTATTTTACAAATCATTGCCACTTAAATTAATAAAAGTTTAGAACAATATTCTTGCATACTTTATTAAACATCAGTGTTTGTTGTTTGTAAATGTTTTTATATGATACCCTTATTTTTTGAGATAAATTTATATATATGCTTTACAATCTCTAATAGTTTTATCTATAATTTACTAGAAAATAATTGTTTTAAATCTTATGCATAAGACACAGTATTTAATGAATGAAAGATACTTAGATACAATGACTTTTATTTTTGAGGGAAAAAATATATTTTATTACATTAAATCTCACATATCATGTCATGTATTAAATAATATATTTTTTTTGCAATTATTTCCCGTGTAACTTGATTACAGATAACTTATGATATTCTTAATTAAAATTAATCTATAACATCTAAAGAATTTTTAACTAACGGTTTTTTAAATAATGATATAACTTAATTACCCAAAGCCTCCATTATTGAGATAGAGAATTTTGTTAATTTAAAAATTGTACAATGTATTTTTAATAAAAGATAATGTAAGAATATGTTTCAAACTTCTACTTGAAATGTTTTTTAGCTTCTTAAGTAAGCAAAAAATACGTATAATATTTTAATAATGCATTTATCAAACAATTTTTTAAAATAATAGAGTGCTCTCTTAATGAAAAATTAATCTTTAATATTTTTTATTTTATATAATTTCAAAATAGAAAGTAGACATTTGTGTTATAACTGTCTCTTCTATAAATATTGCAAAATATTTCTTGTGACGATACATTTATCAGCGTTCCAGTTTTTGAAAATAATCTAGAAATATATAAAGAACTTAAAAAATATATAATTAAATATGCCTTTTATAAAACTTAGATGTACAAGATTTTACATTCAAATTGAAATGAAAATCTACATAATCTAATTTTGGATAAGAAATCACTACTTAATCATAATCTACCAATAGGAGAATCATAAACTGGGGAAGCAAGAATAGTATAGCCGTTATTTATTATCATTATGAATTGAAGAAACTTTCTGCTTAAAAAAGGGAAAGCTTTTTGTTAATAAATTTTGAAAAGCTAAAATTAACATTTAAGAGCACATAATATTGTGTGCTTACATAATATTGTGTGACAATCAATAAAAAGCAATGTTTCTTATATATATATATGCATCTTACTTACCAAGTAATTTTTACTTCTAAAATTTCCTTATTTCCAAATGATTGCTTGCAAAATGATATCCGTTTTTTCGACTACGTAACAATTTAATTAATATTTTAAATTATAGAAATAAGAAAACTTTGTAGAGATTTAATGATTCATTGTAACTTCAAAATTTTTGTTGGAAAATTTATTAAAAAATATGAGTCCTAAGGTTTTTTCTAATCTCCATTCCATGATCTCAGATGGGTTTGAATCTTATCCGTATGCGTGGTCTGGCAACACAAAAATAACGACTGTAAAATCAGACATAATTATGTCACGTGATACTGAACAAAAACGGAGTTTTAGTTTTTCGAGCTTACAGTGTTATATAAAGAATGCATCGGGCTTGCTAGTTTGAATCTTGCTTTTTTATTTTTCCGTCGCGTTTGCTTAGTATATAAGATCCGCATACGAGATCAGATGAACCGTATTTATTTTACTATATGTTTTTAAAAGTTATTTTTCGTTATTACTCAAGTCGAGTATTTTTGCTTAATCATGAATAATAGAAGCAATAAAGACTTTTACTATAAATATCTGATCTTCTTATTGCGTTACCTTAAAACATCTACTGTGCATGTGATTCTGCTTAATATGTTATCGTCTTCGAGGACAACAATTTTAAATTAAGGAGTCACTTAAAAAAGAACGTTAGTTTGAAATGGCTTTATTGTGATTTAGAATTTAACATTGTAGTAAATGTAACTATAATATTATTTATGAATTCTGCTTTGAAATCATTTTATCTTTTAATTACATAATTTTATATCAGTTTTAAATAAAGCAAAAGTACTTATTAAATACTGCTTGCAAGTTTTAATAGACTTAACATATTAAGTATATTCATGGTCTGCTAAAGTTCCGTTACAAATAATGTTCATTTGTACTTGTGCAGTTTAAATTATTCCAATTTCTATTATAAAATTTATATGAAAGATAAGTTATTTTTGATGAAAATAGATGTTATTAATAAGGACATATTTACATATATTGCCATTCTTTAATTTTGACTGAATGAATATGAAATAACTGGTAGCAAAATAAATTATATTCTGTTATCCTTGTTTCAACATTCATTTTCAGTTGGTAGGAAATGTCCGAGTATTGAAAGTATGCATAAATAATGTAATTTTGACATGTTTAAATATATTGCCATTCTTTAATTTTGACTGAATGAATATGAAACAACTGGAAGCAAAATAAATTATATTCTGTTATCCTTGTTTCAATATTCATTTTCAGTTGGTAGGAAATGTCGGAATATTGAAAGTATGCATAAATAATGTATTGCTTTTAAATTTTCCAGATTTCATACTGAATGCTAATATTATATGAGGCAAATGAAAGATTTACAGTGTTACACATCTATTTCTTAAAATTATTTAAATAGTTCTTGAGCATTCAGTAGTGATATTTATATCATAGATTTTCTCTTTCATACTTATATAAAGTTTTAAAATTAAATCATCATCACATTTCATTTTATTTGCAACGCGTATGATTGCTTACGCATACTTATATTCATTTTGTATAATATTGCTTACAAAATTTTATTTTGTTGGGTACCAAGTCACGTAGGTCTTGATGGAAATGAGAGAGCGGATGTAGCTGCAAAGGCTGCATCAGGTCAACATTTATCATCAATTCCGCTCTCTGATGTGAGAAAGGGTGTCAAAACATTTATTTATTCCCTTTGGCAGGAATCAGGAAATATGCAGGTTGTCAACAAATTACGTACTATCTTCTTATCCGTCACCTCCTTAACTGTCTTACCGCTACGAAGAGCAGATGTTATTTTAACTCGCCATCGTATCGGACACGCACGTTTCACACACAGACATTTGTTTTTAAGTGAATTAAATCCATGGTAGGAAACATGTAATGTACCATAAACTGCACACATCATATTTTAATCTCATGTTCAGATTTCAGCTTTTATCATTTTACATTTTTTAAAATAAATATTTTAACAGTGTTTGATTTGGTGGGTCAGCCACCTCATAGAAACCTTTTTGCCTTTTTGAAGGCAATAGGTTTCCTTGATTTCATTTAAATTTTAAAATTATATTTGAGGTTGTTTTTTTTCATTATAATTAATCTTAAACTAATTATTTACACTGATTTTTGTATTTTAACTTGATGTTAATGTTGCTTGGGTTTTCTACAATTTATAATTGATTTACACAAACAAAGTTTTGGCGCAGCTTGTCCATTTTGGACTTTGCGCCAGAAAACCCAACCAACGAACCTTATATTCCTTTATTCAGTTTATCATTTGAAATTCGTTAATTTTATATAATAATGTTTTTTTTATATAACATTGAAACATTTCATTGAATAATAGTTCTTATCATTTAAATGAAATTTAATTTTAATCCTTAATAAATTATGGATACTTTGCTAATATTTTTTGTAAATTATCTATATTTTCACTATTTCATATATTAAATACTATCAGAAATAAATAAAAAAGCAGAATAAATAATATTTAAAAAATTTGATTTTTAATTTGTTGAGAACCAATATCACTACATAGATGGGAATAAAAATTAGGAGTTTATAAGCTGTAATTCCTTATAACTGCTGCTTAAACTTATTAATTTCATTCCCATCATAAAGATAGCTCGTAGGTGATGTAAATTATGAACACACAAATTAGTAATAGTTTAAGTTAAAAACTGCAATAGTTTTATGGTTGTTTTTGAAAATGTATATAAATACACAGCTTCGTATTATTTTATCGCAATTACATTTAATTAAGGTAAATTCCAAACAGCAAAGTATGATTTTTGAATTATAATTCAGTGATAGTAAAATTCTCCTTCCTCTCATTCAAAATTTTTTTCATAATAAAATTCAAAATTATGGGAAATATTTAGCACTTAAAATACAACATCGCTCATTTCTAATGTAATTTAAAATATAAATTTTAAAATTTGTTGCAAATGAGGCATGATTGTAAAAAGAAATACGCTAAAATTTATATTTTAAATTTTGTAATTTAAATTTCAAATTTATACTTAAAATTTGAGTAAAAGTTTTCTTCAGAAAATATCTGAAATAAATATTTATAAATAATAATATGCAAATGAAAATCTGGATTTATGCGTCATGAAACCATCACTAACCGTACAATGAATGAGAAAAACATTAATAACAATTTTTTACGATTAAATAAAATGCTTAATTTAACAACAATTTTATAATTCACCAATTTTGTACCAAATTAGAAATTTATTATTTTATTAATATTATAATAAAGGATATGCCTTTAAGTAGAAATAGTATAGATTAATTATATCCTATACTAAAAAATTAAAAAAAAATAAACTTGTAGGCAAATGTAAGAGTTTATAAAACTCATATTAAATATTGACCAAAGATGAAAACATTTATAATTTCATATTTCAGAAATTTAATATAAGAAAATCGGGAACTACTTTGATATACCCCCCCCCCCACAAATTGGAAATTTGGAGCCTTTTTTCTCGCTAAGATGGATTCTCGCTAAATACAAATAATTAATAACAAAAAAACTTAAAAAAAAACTAAAAAAATGGTACAAAATATAAGAAAATTCTAAATTTGACAGCAGCAAAAACCTAAAAGCTGAAAAAACCTAAATTGGCAACACCAAAATAAGAAACAGCAACCCTAAAAAGTCAGTAGGGAGTGCCAGATTTGGCGCTTAATTATTGGGGGGTATATCAAAGTTGTTCCGAAAACAGAAATTAAGTTTACGAAAATAATATTAATATGATGGAAATAATTTATGAAAGCAAAATTAATTTTCTGAAACATTACTGAAAACAACACGAAATTTTCTTATTAAAAACATAATTATATTAAATAAAATACATAACTTTTCAAAGTATATTTCCGTAGAATCTTTATTCACCAAAGTCTGCACAAATACTATCAAACTAAAATGATGTGATTATATCCTAATCAATTCTTTAAAAATGATGTTATTCAATTTTTTGTTATTGATTGATGATTTTAAATAATTGAACTGTATATTAATTGTGAAAGATTGTTTTCTGAATATATATTTTCACATTTTCTAAATGGTTTTAATGTTCAGATACACGTGCTTTCAAAATCATATAGTAATCCTTCATAGTACTTAAAGGTAAACTGAATTAAATAATTTTTTTTTATATTTTTAACAAAACATTTCTGTGGAATATGTTAAGCGTTTCCTTAAAAGTCATATTATATTAATAGGAAAACAGAAGCTCAGGTTTTTAGTTGCTATTTCGTTTTTGTTTCATCAAAAATCATTTTTACTCTTTGAGAAATATTAATATAATATGCAATTATTATTCATTTAATTCAAACTTTATATTAATTTCAAATTCAAACTTGATACGAATTTAAATAATATTCAATTCATATATGGAACAAAATGGAAAATTCCAACAAAGATTATTTGTAATTTATAATGCATAATATTCTTTCTTAATTATAGTTTATTACTTATTAGTATTAAGGGAATTACTTCAAGAAATTTAATACTGTAAACCAATTGATGATTAATAGTTTTGATTGAGAGATTATTCAAAGTTTATAAGAAAAGTAATGGAAAAAAAAAATCATAAACTCGATCATAAGTGAGGCGAAAAATTTGAGATCGTTTGAAGAATATTAAAATGCCAGCTTAGTTGTGGTTTAATTCATATTTTAAAAATTATAAATTTACCTACAAGATAAATCTTACTTTCTATGAAGTCAATTTTAACTTTTGTCGTATATAAATTGGATGAATATTTTTTATTACGTAATGTAACAAGAAAAATAAAAATATGTTTATTCAATTTTTATGGCATCACAAACTTTTCACTGTTAAAAATTTTTCAGCCTTCAAAAGATATTCTAAGACTCAGTTTCATCAGTATGTGCACGCATCCATCCTTTTATATATTTTGTGATGTCAGAAAGGAATTAAAAATGTATGCTATGAATAAAAGATGTTTTCTAAGGTTCATTCATAAAATTCTGTGCATATATCTACCCTTTATGCTTCATATACATTCATATATTTACACACACGCATATATATGTGTGTGTGTGCATACATAGACGTATTTAAAAATTTTAATGGTGAAAAAGTAATTTGAATTCATCAGTATTTAGACATTTTTTGATGTTGTGAAATATATTTAGAGTAATTGATTAGCGAAGAACATAACATATACTATAGAAAATATTAAAAGATAGTGAATAATAGTGAAGATTAGTAATAGTGTACATAAAAGAAAAGAAAATTGATTAATTATTTGACTTAAATTCATCTGTTATTACATTTATTGTTTTCTTCTTTTTATTTCTAATGTCGGGCACCCTTGAGCAAGTAAGTACATTAGCCCATTTGCCGCAACAAAGCCGGAAACTGCTACTCATTTTATCGTTACCTGCGAAACAAGTCAAGGAGGTACGAATAGCATCGCCCACGTTACACCATTACAAACCCGTTTATAGGACGGGCCACATTCATCCATCATCTGAGTAAAGGACAAGAAACACACACAGAGAGAAAGTACATCTATGCCAGAGCCGGGAATCGAACCCAAGTCCTCCCTATCTGAAGTCAGTTACGCTAACCACTAGACAGGTCGGGCGGCCTTATGTTTTCTTAAGTATTCCATTTAAAATTGATGATTGTGAAAGGAATTTATTTTTATTTACATTATATAACATGAAAAAATGCATATAAAACCAGTCACCCTATATAACTTTACAATTATAAATATGTAAATTTGTTAAAGTGGTTTTCACAGATACATCTAGTGTGTATTACGCATTAGATATTATTTGGAAATACACATTGTATTAAAGTAGATTCAATTAGATTATTAAAATGTAATAATCTTATAAGTAATTTATATAACAATTAAAAATGAAGTTTTCAATATCTTATTATATTTTTTAAGAGTATAATATAAATTATGCTCTTAAAAAATATGTATTTTAAGAGTTTAATAGGATTAAAAATATATATGATGAAAACAATAGATTTCAATATAATTGTCTGAAATGCAACTAGCAACATAGCTACCACACTTATTTTGATTTTCTCTGGAATCAAAAATCAATTATTTTTATATTATTGCTTTATTTTTTTAATTCAATAGAATAATTCAATATTTCTTATAAGAGCTATTATTACGAAACTAGGAATTTTATTGTTTCTTCAACTCTTACTGAATTATTTTAATTAATAATTTATTTTGTTATTGAAAAAATTGTGTTTCAGGCTTAACGAGATGATATTTATTTTTAATTTCAAACATAATAATGGAATCTGAAGAAATATATATTTCTTACGAAAACATTTTTTTTTACAATATGATTAAATATTTCTAATTATTTGCAATTCACAGAATACTCCGAATTTTAATTGTGTAAATTCTCACCTATTGGTAGCTTTTAAAACTAAATTTGAAATTCTATATCTTATGCTATATCAGACATATGATGTTATCTGATTTTATAGAAATTATATATTATCGCTCATATGAATTTGGCTTAGTAACTATCTTGTTTTGCAATGAATGGAGTTATATTCAATAAATCTGTTTTCGAAAAGTTGGAACAAAACTAAACGAAAAACTCTTTTAAACTTTATATACTAGACTACGTGTTTGCCTATATCATTTTGAAATGATTTACTCATTATTTTGAAACAATTATATTGAAAATAAAAGCATCGTCAAAAATAATTATCATATCACAATAAAGATTAATACTATTGGCAGATGCGGCAGATGGAAATCAACAAACAATATTTAAATTAAATAAAATGTCTCTTTATTTTCATCTTAAAATAAATTTCGTTTGCAGAAATTAAAGGACACAATCACTTAAAAGTAAAGTTAAAATAAAAATTCATAATCATAAGTATCAGCAGAGTTTTATCTTATTTGGATATATTGCTGTACCTTTAAATTAAGAATAATTTACATAACATAAACATAAGACTTTGAATGTTCTCGGCTGACTTCAAAACATATTTCGAACCCGGAAAACTCACAAGCACATTTTTAGCATTTGCTCATACTGTAATTAAAAGCTCAACATCCATCTTAGTTGTTCAACTGTGAATGAGATAGAACTGAAGTCCTTATTTATTTTACTAATATACATTCAGTTCCAGAATGAAATTTTAAATTTAATTCTAGGTTTTCCAAATTGATTTAAATGATTATCCCTGCAATTTGAAAAATTAATTAGATCAATTTTTCTAATTTTTTTCGAATTAAATAAATTTTTTTTATATTTCAAATAAATTCAATCTAATTTCAAATAAATTCTTTTTATAATTCCTATAACTCAACAACAATTTAACATGAATTTTATGGAAAAAAAAATTCATATAATTCATATCATATAAATTTTTCAAATAAAAGAAAAAATGTATTTTATTGAGCACTAGCGACGTAAGGAAAAAACAGTATATGTGCATATGAGACAAAACAAATAAATAAAGTACTTCTTTAACGGCCGTATTCACCAAACACGGGTTAACTTGAGTGTAGCCTATCTCGGATATAACTCAACTCTAGCATGACTCGCCGATTCTTATTCACGAAGCGGGGAAATACCCGTGTAAAACAACTTTGAAGTTAACCGAACACGACATGTAAGACGGCTTCTGATTGGCTAGCAAAAAATGTAAACAAAGCTTCGTAGTGAGCGGGAAAGTGTTCCACCGTAATTTTCTTCAATCTATAGCGGCTACGAAAATCAACTTCGTCCAGAGTTTCAAAATCATTTTGCATAGTTTCATACAGACATCTTGCTCTTCTTTTCATTAATTCAAGATTTTGCAAATCTTGCACATCAATGTCAACAAACACATCGCTTAAGTCCGCCATTGTTTGCTGAATTGGCGCTAACACTCCGAAATCTTAGGGTTATTCTAGGGATCCATATAGGCGAGTTTATCGCTGTTTTTGTCGTGGTGAATAAGGTTTCATGACTTAACTCGCCCTTTACCCTGAAACCTCGTTTAACTCTGGTTGGTGAATACGGCAGTAAAAGAAACATGTTTATAGTAGGAGATATGGTTTCCCCGGATTGCTAACTACGCTGAACAATTTTGAATCATTAAGTTATGAGGCTATTAATGAGAAGCTGGCGTGCTCTGCACCACTCTTCCAGAAGTCTTTTCAGTTCTTGGAAAATTTGTAGGGGTGGTAAGCATTATGTCTGCTTAAAATATCCCAAATATCCTGTATTAGGTTCATGTCTGATAGAGCATACCATTGTGATAATGCTAGTCCTTCCATTCACAATGATTCCTGTCTTCAAAAAGGAAATTGTTATCCAAAACAGCATGAAATGGCCTCCAAAGCTGCCCATTAACATGATGTCATCTCCATCTGCTGCAACCTAATAGACTACAATAGGTCTGAATACCTGATCACTATATTAGTGACCAGACAGAACACCATTTCAAATGATATGAATATTGATACACCCATGAATAGAAATGCCGATTCAGAGTATCTCTCTTCAATTGCCAATCTTCAATTTTCAGGTACGAACATAGGATTTGTTCTAGTATCATGTTCCTCGAGATAAAAAAATGCCTATTATCAAGATGAAGAGGAATTCAATCACCAGAAAAAATAATTTTCCTTTATTTAGTCATTCTCCTTTGCCCACTCCTGTGGTTGCGAATGTGTCTTGCTGTTAACATGACATACACTTGTGTTCGGTGAGCATTTGGCCCTACAGCTTGAAGGTAGCTTTGAATAGCTAGTGTTGAAACTGGTATTAGTAAACAAGCGATGAGTTTGTTGAAGGAGAATGGAATTCATTTTTTAATGTCTCCGAGACTTTGCCAATGAATAATTGTTTTCATTTCATATTGTTGCACGTCTATCTCCTTTCCTTAACTTTTACCCTGAATTTACTGTCACCAACAACGATTCCAGATCCTGGAAATCACATTTTCCTATCGCATCTGCTTCGGAATTGTATTTGGCGTCTCTCTAACCAGCTAACAACTCTCTAAACTTCTGATTTAGTTAAATGATTCCGTTGATACATCGCCCTCATGCAAACAGTTCTCTTACTGAATGTTGATCATTCTTTTCCTTTTCGTCTTACTTTAAGCGAAGTCTTATTCACTGCCTAAAAGAGTCTTCATCGACATCAAAATTTTTATGCTGCGAAGTTTGAAAATAAGAAAAATTTGTAATTGTGACGCTCTCTTCTGTTTTATGTAAAAACAATTCGCTTATGCCGTTATTTAAAAGGATTTAAAACATTCTTTATTTGTTTTGAGCAGTGCAGGGACTTACTGATTTAATTAAAAGACATTATTTTTCAGCTTAATTAGAACATTATGCATTATGTATATTCATTGGCATTTTTGAACTTAAATTGTAAAAGTTTAATCCATTTTTTTTGGAAGTGGTTTCATTACCTCAGTTAAAATATACTTTCAGCGACCCTGCGGACCCTGAAGACTCCATGCCTTTGTCATCAAGAAAGATTTTCTCCATGGCCAGGGAACTTGCTTGCAAATCCTGGAGCGAACATCCTGCTCATCTATGGGTTTTTCAGAAACACCCTGGAGCCGCCATAGCATCCAGGGCCACTAGGGTGCAACAGAGAGCATTCTCAACATTTCCTACTGGCCACCTGAAATGCATTGCTTTTGAGGATTGGGGAAAAAAATCTTCCCTACATGCCCAAAATGCAACGTTGGCACCATCTCTCCTCAGCATATTCTGCAATGTCTGGGCTTCTCTTGTAAAAGGTTGCGGCAGACCCTCAGATGTTTTTGGACATTCTGAACATTTTTGGATTCATGGATCTAGTCTAATTTTATTAGACCAATGGGGGATTAGTCCCACCACCACCAAAATATATTTTAATTGAATTATCAAAATTTAATTAAATTTAAACAATAGATTAATTAAACTTATCAGTTATTCTTATCTTTTTGTACTATTTACTATCTTTTCAAAATTGAAAAAAATTGCTTACTTTGTTTTGTTTATATTCATCGTTATAATATGAATATATCTATATTTTAACAAAAATATATTTCTTTCTGTAACACAGTTTCTTATATCAAACGTTAAAATATATGACATAATAATTTAGACTTTCACTATTTTATATTGGATAGATAATTTGATGAACTCTGTATAACAAACATATATAAAATTTTATTTAAAATTTATTTTTAAATGTAATAAAATTTTATACATGTTTGTTATTATATTATAATTTTATATATTATAAACTGATTATAATATAAAAATTTTTGTTACATTTAGAAATATATAAAATTTTGTTAAATGTTATGACAAATATTTGAGGTTAATCAGTAGGATTGTTAGAAAGTAATAAAATAATTTTTCAGTCATACATAAAATTTTTGTATTTTTAGTACCATTTGAGAAAGTTAGAAATGACCACAGAAAATATCAAAAATGCACTCATAAAAAATACATTTACTGAACAGGTTTAAAAATGTTATTCAAAAGAAAATGCAAATCTAAATGTATTAGAAAAATGTGTCAAATATGCCACTCGAAATATTTAACATTCCCTTTGGCATTTAAACTTTTTTGTTTATTTTCATTCATACGTAGAAAAGTCATTAACATTCAACTATCTTCTTCAGTTTCCTGCTTGAAGATTTTGTTTTTATCAGCCTTTTGCTCTAAACAATTTGCTCATCAAATTTATCCATTCGTCATTAGTTGAAAACAACTGCAATAAGAAAAAAGTAAAAAAAAAAAAAAAACTTCTGGAGTGTTTGTTCTCTTCTAAAAGTGTGCTTAAAAGAACATCTTAAGCAGCATAAAGGGAATTCGCAAGGAAATGAATTTATCGTTTTTTCCACCTTTATCAAGTCCTGAAAAGTGAAGAGTTTAAAAACACATTCTTTCCCAGTTAGAAAACAAATGCATTCTGTATTTGTTTCCACTTTGTTTGCGGTTAGCAAATGGCATTTTAAGAAGGAAACAATAAATAATATGGTAATTTGTTTTAAACAGAAATGAATTTTTAACTTTTTTCTAGATATTGCTAGAAAATAAAGCCAATGTTTTTAATGTGTGTGCAGAATTGATTTTTTTTAAAAAAAGTAAATCGTTAACAGTGAGAAGGGTATTAATTTTCATTGATGAATTGGCCTTTAAAAAAATCAAACCCCATTTTGATCTTTTTTGAAAGACATTATTAAAGATTTTGATTTAACTTCTTTCATGATAAGAAACTGTTTTATTTAACTTTTTTGTTGAAATAAGTTTACGAGTGTAATTAAATCTTAAATAAATAATATAAAATGCTATGATGTGATATAAAATTTCATGATTGTAATAAATTTTATTAATTTTTCTGTCATTTTTATTACTACTTGTAAGTGATCACAATTAAAAGTTATTAATGTGAAAGAAAATTTTTTTAATTAATAATAATGTAAAATAGTTATAAAGAGGAATTTGACGGAGAATTTTAATATTCTTAAAATTGTTTGATTGAATTTTTAATTAATGTTTATACATAATTTGATAGTGAATTTTAAAATTCTGAATTTGTTTTATGAGTTATACAAGTTATTATATAAAATGACAAAATAAAAAGTCTACTTTCTTAAATATGGTGATAAAATTTAAAGGAATTTTAAAATTTATGAAATATTGTATTTTTTATTTATTATTAAATATATAAGCACACTTAGTAAAAGTAATATAATCATGTTAATAATTTATTTTATTATTATATTGATTGGAATATAAAAAGTAAATTTAAAATATTTTTAGTGAGACTAAATTTAGTTAATGTTTGTGAATAAAATATAAATTTAGATCTTTTAAAGTTTGTAATATTGAAGATATTTAAATTATGATGAAAGATATAAAAATTTTGTACTCGAATATACAAATTTTAAAGATATTATAACGGTAGTATAAAGTATTTTAATTACTTTAGCAGTTTTTTAAACATTCAAACTAACCTTATTTAAATAAAAAGTTTTGTAATCGTTATTTTATTACTTCTCTATGCTTATATTAATCACTTCGTATATTAAAAATTATTTAAAAAACTATAATGATATCATTTTGTTCTCTTCAATATAATTTAGTACCCAAACGGCTTACATTTTTTATACTTAAATACGTTTTAAATGTGGAAAGTGTTCTTAACTATTAAATTTGCTGCGTATTAAAATATTTTCACTTCAGAATATATCAAAACTCACGACATATCAGTATCAAAATATTACGTGAAATATTTAAGGAAAAAATTACTAAATTTTATAATCGTTATTTTTGTGAATAGTTAAGTAACCTTCAAAATGAATTCCACTGGCTTTATTTCAGTTATTGTTGGCATATAAAATTTAGTAAAATATTGCATAAGACAGTCAATTCAGAATTAATATATAACATAAAATATAATTTTTAAAGTAAAAACAGGAAAAGAATAATCAAAGCATTCTATTTTTGATTTTGTGTTCCTTTTCCAGTAAAGTGGGTATCAAAACATTTCACTCACTTCATCAAAAAAAAAAAAAAAAAAAAAAAAAAAAAAAAAAAAAAAAAAAAAAGCATTGCATTTTAGTGAACTTTAATGAAGCAAAATTTACATTAAGAAATTGATATATACCGAATGGATAACATTCTGTACCTACATAGCGTAATAAAATCTACCTAGAATGAAAAGGTTAATTTATCACTATACATTATTATATTTGTCAAGGTTGCTTTTATATAAAATCAGTAAATACATCATTTATAAAAAAATAATTCGAAAATCAGTCTGAATACATGTTTTTGGAAGTGATTTCCTAATGGAATGTATTTATGATAATGAAAGTGTTTGATAACATAACAGTCTTCATAGATTAAATAACTGAAAAATGGAAAAATTCAACTAATCCAGATTTATCTGGATTTTTTTTATTCAAACGTAAATTTGGGTGCCAAGAAAGATTTGGAGATATTTTTAATTTATGAATTATATATATCTTTTTAGCTCATATTATTATTTTAGGTAATAGAAAAAAACTTATTAAGGCCTAATAGTAGGTCAGAGCAATTTGAAGGAAGAATAGCTTTGCTTACTTCAAGCCACTGTTGACAACCTGAGATGGTTATTGCATTTTTCTCTTCTGCTTAGATGTAAATAGGTGTTTGATAGTTCTGGCAGTTTATTTGCTTGCAATATATGAATATCACCATATCTTTGATTAGTTCTCTTTCAAGGCAGCTTAAATATTTAAAGAGCCAACGCATTAGATACTCAATTCTCTAATTAGACTTTCCATAAGGCAATCTTATAAGCAAATAAGAACGAACTCATGATTGTATGGTAGGAGGACCACGTTCTTGGAAGCTGATGTTCTTGGAAGAAGTTCTTCATTCTTTTTATTCAACCCAGAAACATCTGGGTTGAATAAAAATAATGAATAGCACAAAAGAATCTCCAAAGTATTCAATTAGACCAATTATATATTTGTTAGTAAAAATTTAGTAATTATGTTACAATGAAGGCTGAAAAAAATTGTGTTTGATTGTTGCGTTTTTTATACCTTATAGCTTAATAGCTGAGGATGTTTCAAAGCATTCAGCTGTCCAATAAACTTTAGAATGATTTTTCATATGTAATGGACTTTACTAAAGCACATCATCGCGTATCACAAAAGAAGTAACGCGAGAACATGCAAGCTCTCCTTTCAACAAATGTAAACGAAGAAAACAGTATGTCAATATTCATTTATTATTGTTATACAATTATATGGATCAATGCCTAGAACATTGGGATCAATGTCTAAAACATTGGGATCAATGCCAAAGAGCAGGATCTTACCATGAGTCAATAGAAATCGGTGTTCAATAGTGTGTAATTTCTATCTAGATGATTAATTTAACACTAATGACTGAAGACCTAACATTTGAAAGCTGTTAGAGGAATTTTTAGAATTCACTTAAATGAAACTTGTATTTGGCAATCTTTTAGAATTTCTGCCAAAGATCTTGATATCACTGACCAAATCATATACTTCAGCATAAATGGATTCTTCCGATATTTATCAGGATTAGTTTTAATAGTGTTAGCTATCTCCTCAACGTTAATTTCAATTACAATTTTGTTCTCTTCTCTAAAAATAGTTACATTTGGTAGGTTTTTCCTTATTTCATCTGATTTCTCTGGACTTAAGTGAGGTACATCCCTCGTACACATGATAATTACAAAAGTCTTTAACAACTCCGGTTAAATTTTAATCAATTTGAAATTGATCATTGTCATTGATTCTATCTATATATCAGATAACGAAGGAGAATGTCTTCCAGTGTGTAAAGATGATAGTTGCTATAAGTATCAATACACAAAAAATGAACATGATATATTAGAAATAAGCGAAATATCAAAAGTAATAGAAAGTTTAACTAAGTCCGAGCAGTGTGCGATACAAGAGCATTTAAATGATAATAGACATTTTAATTATTTACTAGAAAACTGTTCACAGATAATTGTAATACTAATGAGTAGTGAATAAAGAAATTCGAAAACTCCTAAAAATTGATCCCAACAGATGTGCATGAAGGAAAAATAATGGCAACAGTTATCTCTTGTTGCTTCAGAGTAGTAAGAATATGATCTGAGACATTCTTGTCTGATAAACACAGACAGCACAATTTTGGCCACGTAAACACTGTTCAATGAATCTATTTTTAAAAAAGAATCCCGAGCTAAAATTATCCTTGAAATATAGGACTCAAACTGTAAATAGTTTGTGTGAATAGTTTTTGTTAATTTAACTCTTATAAATTTTGTCTATTGAAGTGAAAAATTTATCAAGAATTCATAGTTGAGCTCAATAAAGAGCTTGTAAAATTTTTTGCTTTGGTACATTATTGTGAAATAATTTTTACATTTCGGGAAGAAGTTCTAATTACTTCTTTAAGGTAAGCCATATTATATCTATTAAATTATTGTATTTTTAAAAATACTGAACACAGTTACTATAAGTAATTTATTTTTTATTGCAAAATTGCGTTTATTACTTCCTTGGAAGTCTGAAAAGGAAAAATAAAATTAAAAATATAAATGCATTCTTCTTAAAATTGTTTTTTATATGCAAATCTGTTGTAGTTGTTATCTACGCTACTTAACGAAGAAAAGCTCTCCCATCTGGGACTGGGCGAATAATTTCAGAAAGAGCCTTTTCCGTTTTTGAATAGAGCACCCGCATGCGAAGGTGGAACTATGACTTTGGCCCATAGATGACAGAACCATATGGGTCTTTCAATCTAGAGATAGGAAGCCTGAGAAGACACAAGACCTGGCTCTTAACACTCCTAGAGGTATTAATTTGGAATGGGAACATGGAGGATATTGCGACCACGACATATTTTACATGCCCCAGTCTCCATTAGTGAACACGACAGATCTTCGTTGAGCCGGAATTCGTACTCACTACCTTCCGATAATTGATGACCTAACCAACCAGGCCACCATGACCCTATAAACAAATCTAAAAATACTTTTTGATTTATAAGGCAAAAATTAACATTAAAAATAATGCTTAGCCAAGTATAAATTATAATTATGAAAGTATTGTAGTGGCTGACAATAAATGCGTTTTCCATTTATTTATTGCATGCAAGATATAAAAGTTAATTTTGATTATTAACAATTAATTTTCAATCATTACAATTGCCATTAGTTCTACAATCACTAATTTTGTTAATTTACATTTGTTAATTTAATTTTGTTAATTGTCATTAAGCTAAAATCCGAATGTTAACGCTGTGGCTTTTGATTCACCAGTGTATGAGCTCAATTCCCACTTCATGCTTAGATGTTTGGAAAAGTTTAGAATATACTTTAAATAATTCTTGGTCTAATTAGCTAATAGTATATCATGCAAATAACATTTATTACTTAACCATAATCAAACTTTTATAGTACTATCTCTGTTAAAATAATTTTGTTCCATAGAGAGGAGTTGATATTTAATAAAATAGCCAATTGCATGTTCGATCACACATACGAATATGAAATTTATAAAGATTTATAAAATTCACAGAAAATTGAGACAAAACATTATATATAAATGATATAAATTTTGCAATCAATTATATATAAAAAGTATTCTATTTTATAATAAATTACATTTTCAAGTGGTACCACATTATTCAGAATTTTAGATTTAATACTTGTCCATAAATATATATTTAACGAAATATTATAAAAGCTTAAAATTTTATTAACATTTATTGTTTGAAAATATTTTCTCATGTAACTGATACGATTAGTTTTTTGAAAAGTGATGAATGATAATATTTTAATAAGTTAATAGTATATAAAATTTCTGACTTTAACTAGGAAACAATTTTAAGCAATTATGTTTCCTAAATTTAAATATGTATTTTAATTTCTTAATTTCTCATATATTTATGGTTATAATCTATGTACTTCAACAATGTTATAATTTTTGTGTTATTTGCAAAAAAGTTTAGTAGGTCATTTCAAAACAGCGTGAAATGTTGAATTTTTATCATTTTTCTCAATCTTTCTTATCATTATTTATAGTACAAATACTTAAAATTTTTTTATTTTAGTTAGAAATCATTTATAATTTGTTAGAAATTTTCATACTGTTAAAGTTATCTCATTATTTGTGAAAAAATATTAAAACTTAATTCGCTTTCTGTTAGGCTAATCTCGCGATAGAAATCATTAATCATTAGTGTAAATCAAGTAATAATGACTTTGTTTGGAAAATTTCGAAAGTACTTTTATTTTTTTGAAGAAATGAAATTTGTAATTAATTTTCCTCCTAAATACTTGCTTCTCTCATTAGTTGTACCAGAAAAATTAAAAAAAAAATACTCCAAGAAAATCTTAACTGTTTAGGAAGGCTCTCAAACGCGTAAAAACTTAGTAATTAAAATTTATTTTCCAAGAAGTATATGTGAATCGTATTATTATAAATAATTATGTGTTTTAATTAATTATAGCTTGTACATAATTGATTTTCTTAGACTGTATTTTGATATTTTTTAAATTTGTTTCTATTTATTTACTAGAAAACTCTGTAGAGATTTAAAAAATATACATAAAATAAGACAAAATTATTTTGTTTTCCATTAATTTTGCAATTAGTTAAGTGGAAATGCTATAAAAAGTTAAAGCATCAATTATATTCTTACGCTTTAACTTATAATCGATGTCTTATTATTAATGAGAATATTTATTCAAGCTGAAAAAATATTTACAGAACTTTTTAGGCATTAAATAATGTAATTTATTTATATATACTTCAGTATTTGTATATTGCTAATTGTGTTAAAAATAAATTTTCTTAATTTCTTTGCTACTGTTTTGCTTTTATGTGTAGAATTTATAAAAGATTGATTTGATTGATTGAAAGTAATGGATAAAGTAATATTTTGTAAGTGACGTTAAAATGCACGCCTTAAGCAAGTTTTGTTAACTAACTTTTCAATAAATATTATTTCAGAAGTTAAAATATTAAATCTTTATAATAATTAAATAATAGTTCATATTAATTTGCACTCTTTTATTCTTTATAACAAGTTATATTTATTTTATTTTTAAAAAGGTAATTTGAATTTAACATTTAAGAACGATTAATGGTTGAATTTTGATGTAAAATAAAACAAAATTACCACAAACTTATGACATTTTAAGCTTATGATTTGGATAAAATATACAATATGTTCTTATATTATAAAAATAATTTTAATTAATAAATATAGAAAATTTTACTTAATATTTATCAATCAATCATTAAGTTTTAAAATGATAAATCATAAACACCTCATAAATACTTGAGCTCTAAAGGTATTTTTTGTAACGGTATTGGTTTTAATGAATTTATTTTACTTCCTGATAATTAAAATTTCAATTAAGGTTGATGCTGTAATCTTGAAGTAATTTGCTTCCGGTTATTTTGAAAATCATTAAAAGTCAAACTGTATAGACAAGTAAAATATATGAAAAGTTACGAATAAAAAAAATGGACGTCATTTGATAAAAGAGAGCAACCAAAGCATGGAATATCTGACTGTAAGTTCTGAATTAATGATGCAATATGCTTTGTAGATATGTAGACAAAATTATGAACACTTACGTATGTCATAAGTTTTTGAAAGAAAATTAATTTTTTATTTAAAAGTGTAACTAAGGCTTTTTCTAATAACCTGAGTCATTGTTTCTTGAAAGAAAGTTGTTTATATTATTTTTTAAAATGACTGCACATATTTAACTTTTATATAAATACTCAGCAAGTAACCTATATCGAATTTCAGCACTACGAGAGGAAAAATTGTTTTTATTTTATTTAGTAAGGCACCAAGCGTGTGTTAACAAATTAGTGGCACAAAATTAGTGGGTACTCATAATTTAGAAGCAAGAACCAAAATGATAACCAGACTTACCATTTCATTTGTAGAAGAACCATTTCAGAAGTATCAATTTTTTTGTAGAACATAGTAACAAGACTGATTTTACATGCTTCATTCATTATTGGCAAATATAAACGACCTTCAACTGTGTCGGATATAGAGTCTGCGGGCTTGGGATAACGAGAACTATGTATTTCCCTGTCAGACTAGTGATTGTTTGTTAATGTAACGTAATAAATTTTCTTATGAGTTAATGTAATTTTAAATAAACTAGGTAAAGTTAAATAATTTTTAATTATAATAAAAATTAATCATTTGAATCTATATTAGAACATGCATGTAATCACTTGCGTTGTATTATAATAGTTAGACACAAATGTATGTCTTCTTTATTATTTAATAATGAAGCACTAAAAAAAGCAGTCAAAGAAATGCTACATCTTTTGCAATTAATTTCTTAAAAAGATCTTTAATGGTTTTGTATTTTGTTTTTAAAAAGTTTGCTATTTTTTTCTTTGCCATAAATATTTTGACATACGAGAAGTTTTATCAGAATATTTTTGTGTACAGAAAATAATTCTATAAAAATTTAAGTTTTAGCATGAAGAATAATTATAATAAAAAATTTAAGAATATTCATTCCTTACAACATTCTATACAAAATGCCATCCACACACAGATTCCTCCCAACATTGTTATTATTGATTCCTCACAATATAATTCAATTAGGTTTGAAAATAAATAAACAAAATTGTAAGTTCAGTGCATTGTTTAATGTACAGTTTTGAATTTTATAAGTTATATTGTTTTAAGTTACATATTTATTAATCAAATAAAACATAAAACTTTATTGAGTATTTCTCTTGTTGTTGCATAATTTATTTAAATATGTTGCTCAATTTGTTACATCAATTTATTATAGAAAATCGCCCTACATTAAAAAGGTAACATTATGGAAAAATGAGCAAAGTGTAATGAAAACAAAAAGTTACTAATATATTTATAAAAATCATGTTAAATTTTTCTCATGAGAAATAATCATGCTACAATGATGAAATATGCAGGTTGATCCACAAAAAGAAAGACTACGAACTTTACGGTGATTAAAAAGTAACATTCTAAATATAGACACAGTTTGGCATTAAATACCATTAATTTCTTGTGACCTTTAATTCATTTATATGCTCATTGTGACCTACCATTTATTTGCACGTTCATTGTGACCTACCATTTCTTTAAAGGCTCATTGTGACCAACGATTCATACTAAACATGTTTGGCTCATTGTGTGACCTACCATTTATTTAAAGATTCTTGTGACCTATCATTCATTTAAAGGTTCATTGTTACCAACCATTCATTTGTAGGCTCATTGTGACCTACTATTCATACTAAACATGTTTGGCTCATTGTGACCTACCATTCATTTGAAGATTCTTGTATGACCTATCATTCATTTATAGGCTCATTGTGACCTACCATTTATTTGAACGTTCATTGTGACCTACCATTCCTTTAAAGGCTAATTGTGACCAAATATTCATACTAAACATGTTTGGCTCATTGTGTGACCTACCATTTATTTGAAGATTCTTGTGACCTGTCATTCATTTAAAGGCTCATTGTTATCAACCATTCATTTGCAGGCTCATTGTGACTTACCAGTCTTATAAAGGCTCATTGTGACCTACAATTCATACTAAATATGTTTGGCTCATTGTGACCTATCCTTCATTTAAAGGCTCATTGTGACTTACCATTCATTTGAAGGTTCCTTGCGTCTTATCATTCATTTAAAGGTTTCTTGTCAGAATGAAGAGTCTGGGGTTGTATACCTCTTCATCAAACAACTGAAGCGGAATTTTGTGCTACTGACATTTGCAGGAACATCTATTAGTATAAGTGTTTGTGAGCTTTTCCCTCTTGCGATATACGAATAATGACCGCTAGCTCTGAAAATGCTCACGGAAAATAATTTATAGGTGGATATTAAAATCCTATATAAAACCTTTGGGTGAATGGCCACTCTTCTACATGGTGTCAAAATACAATTTTAAACATGTTTACGAACTAAATTCACAAGAGAGCAAAATTAAATTAACATAAATCAATATAATAACAGAATTGTATTAATTCAGTATTAAAAGAAAGATGATATTTCTTCATACATTTTTCAAAAATAGTCTCATGAACTTAACATTTACTTTAAGACTCCAAAATTATTAGATTAGTTTGTGGAAAGGCTTTGAATTTTTTTACATTTACTTAGAATAATGTGAAACAAATACTTTTTATTTATATTACAAAAAAACAAGATTCACTTTAAGCTGGAAATTAAAAAAAAAAAGAAAAGAAATATAAGATTTAAATACTCAAATAAAAAAGTTATCTTCTAACCTACATCTAAGTATTTATTTCCTTATAAATTAAGCGTAGTTATTATATTTAGCTAATCCTTTTATGAATATTTTCATAACTACTAAGTTTTTTTATATTTTAAACAATATTTATAACAATTTTAGTAAAAGAAAATACCCTGTTCACTATATGTTTGTTCTTACATAAATTTAAACTTATAGTAATATAAAACTTTGGATGAGGTATATGATTACTATTATCTAATATATATAACAATTTATTTCCATTCCAATAGTTTTGGATGATGGATGATCATCATCACCTGAAGAAGGTTTATAAGGATACTGAAACATTCTCCGATCAGGAAAATGATGAAACGATTCCTGGGGCTTAGACAGATAAAAACATAGTTTGTAACAAGGACAGTCAGAAAGTATTTATAAAGGGGAGCAAACAAATAATCTTAATCGATCAATTTACTTTTACCATCAATTAATCAGATGCTGGTCTATCAACCAAATTAGTTTTTTAATTGCAGATTAAATGTCAAAAGCATTTTGTAAAAGTAATTTAGAAGATATTTAAGACGCTTTCTTCCTTTGTCTAATTTCAGTATTAAATTGCTACATAAATTTCACTATAGTAATCAATTTAAGCATTATCTGGAAAATAATAGTAATCTTTCTAAAAGGGTTAGTTAATAATTTAAAGTTGGGATTAAATGCAAAATGTATAGCAAGAATAACATTGATTGTTATAATTCTTTAAAATTAAAATAATGTTGAAAACACGTTATATAATATTAATGTAAAGTCTCAAAAAAATAACATTTGTGATTTTTGTTATAATTAGGAGAATCTTCGGACTTTTTATTCCTATAATCTTAATTTTTTAATGTAAATTTAATAATATTTTTCTTGATTAAATTATTATGACAGTTTCAGCCCATTTAGAATTTTTACCTATTTATTTTTTTTTAAATATACCATTGGTTAAATTAAAATTCTTTTCTTATTTTCTATTTACCTTTTTAAGATGTTTGTGTAATATAGAAATAAATTAGAATCCCTTTGTAGATTCTTAATTTGCTAGAGTAGGTTTCTAAATTGATATTTTTGAAAAATTTTAATTACTTTTTGCTGGTGTGTAGTTATTACAGTTTATAAAATGGTATATTTGAGATAACATCATAAAAACTTATATTGCATGAAAACAGCTTTTGACTGATTTGTTGTTCTTCCGATAAAGTTGCTTAAAATATAACGCAAATATTGCTTAAACGTTTCAAAGGAAGCATTAACAAAATTGAAATTGAAAAAAATATGTATTGTAAATTTCTGTTCTTCAGACACGCTGAATCATTCATAAATTTTGAACTATTGTTTCACCATTGTTAAGAATTGTTAAGTAAGATGTTTGTTCCATAGCAATGGTCGAATAACAAATATTTAATATTTTACTTTCTGAATGTTCCTATTACAAAGTGGGTGTTTGGGGATTTTGAGGAATTCTTCTATTTGTGACTCGTTTATGTGACCCGCTGCTTAAGAAGAAGTATTCCAGAAAAACAAAAACTGGTTGACGTCACAAAGACTAGTTTTACCCGTTAGTTATTTACTATGTGGTCAAAAAATCGTGTACAAAGCAACATATGTAAACTAAACCAGAATGTACTCTGTCAATACTTTTTCAAAGTAATACTATCAAAAGGATTTTCAATCAATTTAGAATATGACTATGAACTTAGAAATGAGCATGAATTGAACCAATTAATTAAGAACTGATTACTAAACTGAATTAAATTCTTTCACATAATTCGTATTTCTATATTTTAGGTTTTGTATCATACAATAAAATATTGAGCAAAATACATTGGGTATTTATTTAAATGAAAAATGATAGTCTTTTTCTTTTTATAGGAAATATATATACCTACCAGCTTAATATATATATTCATATAGAAATATCCTTTCACAATTTAAAATCATTGATATATTTTATATTCTAATAAAAATACAATATTTTAATAAATATCTCATATAAATATATCAGAAAAATATTAGATTAAATTTATTCATATTAGGAAAATGATTGATAAGCCATTTCATAATCACACATTTTTATTTGATGTAATGTTTAATTTATAGTTAGGAAATTTATAT
>JAPDSC010161984.1:0-12525 GCA_026290005.1 Latrodectus geometricus | reverse complement strand
GATACCCATTAATGCAATATACTTGTTCCAGGATGGTAAAAAAAAAAAGAGTTAAGTGTTATGCATAGTTTTCTTGAAACTGAATTTTGAAACTAAGTCCCAACTTATAACTCTGCACTTCCGTTTCTATCAAATGTTGAGATTATTCCCTTCACTTGTGCATGTCCACCCCCACTCCCCTTGTGCAAATTTTGAAAGGAATTGTTGAGTTATCAAGTCGAGAACGCAACGCGAGAGTTGAAATTACTTAAAGAGAAGTTTCGAAGATTTCCGAGTTAAGTTCACTCTCGTCGACTTGAAGAACTTTCGATTTTAAATATTTAAAGTTTACTTTCTGATTTTGCGCTTGACACGAGGGGGTTATGATATTTAATGCCAGGAATGAGAACAACAAGGAAACGTTGAAGTTTGTATTGTGTGCGTTTTGTATGACGAAAATTTCGCTTATTTCTCTTTAAAATGAAGTTCGAGAAGAATTGGCACATAGACCTTTTACTTTCTTCCTTTGCAAACAAAGAAATTAGCTGCTAAAGTAATTTAAGCTCCTAAAGTTCTAGATAAAGGATCTGTGTGTTTCGGTTTTAGTTTTGAAATTTAAAGTAATCATTTTAAATTGTTAAAGGCCATTTGAATTTAGGGCAAAATTCAGAGGGATATAAATAATTTGTACAAACATAAATATTTAAAGCCCATTGAATTTTGCACTAAAATCTTCATAGAGAACTAGCAAATACAATTAATTTTAACCCTTTCACAACGGGAATCTCTGACATGCACTTATTGCTGAGGTCGGCAGTTTCTTTTGCAAGTGTCTGTCCAGGGCCGGAGGCATTTTGGCTGTTAAGCCTAAATCCATGAATTCATCGAAGTATCAACGCATTGTTCAACAGTGCTCTGTATAGAATATGAACGGCACATGTTTTTTTTTCTATATATTTATACATATTTTAGTTACTTAAGTCATTTCTTGCTTAAATATATAGTTTACACAATTTATTTTCATTACTTACTTTAATGATTTTTAACATTATATATCAACATTGCAGTGATAAAAACAGAAATAATTCACGTCTACAAGGTATAATGATCCACTAAAAACTGGACTGCAAACCGAAATAACCAACGCTCTAGCGAAAATAAAACTCCCTATTTACTATAAACAAATACCACGTGCGAATTTAAAGAGCCGTCATAAAGCATTCCATTCGGAAGCATCTATTTTCCTCTATGTTTATATAATTAAAAACCACGTGTTTGTGAGTCATGCTTCTCTCATTTTGAGTAGAAGGTCTCAAATCTACATGTATCTGAAACCATATAGACATACAATGTCATCTTGTGACGAAAATTATAGTTTTTAAAATATTCTAGGACACTGGCACAAATGTGCGACCGCCGGGGGTGAACGAGAAAAGGCTCTGTCACGCCTGTGTGTCGGCCGGGAAATGAGAGCGTTTCTTGCTGGCACGTATACGTGACAATAGGCGGGAAAGTGTTAAGTAAGTAATACACATAATTTTTTAATAATTTTCTTAAATAATCTAAACATGTTATTAAACGGCCCATATATGGGCAACGGTCTACAGTGACCATATCTGTTTTTCTAACCAAGGGCTTTGGGGTGTTACGCAAATGTCCGCATTAGGTGGTAAGCCCAGGGTGAATCCCCCCCACCCCAATATTTAGTTCCCGAGCATACTTGGTACTCAGTTTTTCGATCCATTAAAGGGATGAAAGACTGAGTCCACCTTCACCAGGCTGAGGATCGAACTTCAGACCTGTTCATTGGGAGAGCAAAGCTTTACCACTAAGGAACCGGACTTCAGTTTTCTTAAATTAATCAAATATAAAATTAGTTTACACACAATTCATTTTACAAATATTAAGTTTTTGAAAATAACTAGATATGAGAATATTGCATTTTTCCATTTCTTGACACAAAGTTTGTTTCCTAATCAATTAGAGTTTTATTTGTAGAGTGGTTAAAATTTATTTAATTATTTAAATAAGATGTTGCCTGAAAAGTTATTACAAACTAACATACATTACTTGGAACAGGGAAAAAAATTTCTTTGCGAGTAAGGTAAGTGATTTACAGAAATTATTTGCGAAAAATATGGATTTAAAACATCATTTATACAAAAAAAAAATCTTAACCATTGCTAATTTTCTGTTATGACGTTCTATTAATATTATGCCGCAAATTCATGACACATTATTTAGCAACCATTTATTTATTATCTTCTAGGAATGCACAGAACACAAAATACAATTACATGAAGTTATTATAAGCACTTCCAGCATTCTCCACAACCACCATCATTCTTCCTTTCTCTTTAAAAACAAAAATGTCTCTGGCGTAGTCCCGCTGCTACCACAGCGCCATCTTGCGGTTGTCGAAATAATTACAATTCTATTAATAAAACGTCCAGTTTTGAGTACTTTACTAATAAACAGATCTCTGCTTGAGAAATTTTAGAAAAGATAAGGTACCTAAAGCATTCATAAAATGAAAAGGATTCTCACAATTTTATTATCAAATATTTTTAAAAACACTGTATAGTTATTTTCCGTTAAATTCAGATAGATTCATGAATTTATTACGATGAAAATTTACTATCAAGTCGAAAGTTGCCGTCTCTTATATTTCACATCTGACTTTGGACCTTTTTATTATGAATATTAGGTTATTGAAAAAGAAATCCTTTATTTTTTCGGTAGATGGCTGTAAATATTAATATCTCTTAAAGTATCAATCAAATGCTTTCAAATTTATGTTTATTAGAAAGGTGATATTTTGAAGTTAAAGTTTATTTTGCTCTTTTTTGTATACTTTATTTATTTATGAGTTACAAGGTGATTAAAATGGAAAAGTCAACCAAGAGAACAATACATTTTATACAGTTTATCCTTGGTTAAGGAAATTGTGGATGGTAGTGATATTATAACAACCAATTTTGTGCAATTTCAAATTTGTCGATTCCATTCAGGTATTTTGATCTTAATGATGCACATCACACTGATAATCTCGTCATCAAAAATGTCGATAAAATCACAAAAATGATCAAAGTCGACAGTTGTAGCATCACCAAGGAGTTCAGCATCAACTGCCAAATAGTTTTATGTATTTGCACAAAGCAGATTCGAAACATGGTAAATAAAGTCTTAAAGATCAAACAAAAATAATGGATTTCTTTTCACTTAACCTAATATTAGGATCTAGTTAAAAATGTTTTTAGTGGTTTAAGCTCTATACAAATTAAATTTTGAAAATTTAAGAGATATATTTTCAATATTAAAGGTTGTAGATGTGTTAAAAATGTAATAGTATTTAATAGAAACTGTAATTATTGCCATGATTTAGTGAGAAATCAAAAGTCCGTGGCTTGGATTGCTTTAAATACATATCTTCGATTGCAATTTAAATATTATCTTGGTCTAATTAGTTGTGTGCAAAAGGGACCATAGACTGTTACCCACAACGTGATATGTAAATAAGATTATATCTAAATATTGTGATATTTTTGTTAATGTGTTCCTATCAATAATTTAAAAATACAATGCAATGTAGGGAGATTTATAAGACCATCAGAAAATTACAAAATACATTAGTTCTTGTTTATGAGATATTATTACAAACTGTTATCCACTGATACCTGGCTATTAGCTATATTTGTTATCTATCTATATTCGCTGTAAATGTACTCTTTTCATTAGCTATAGGTAAATAACAAATATAGGTAGATAACAGGTACATACAGATAACACGTATAGTGTGGGTTTTTATACCTGTTATCTGTTTATACTAAGTGAATATATACTCTTTTTATTAATTATGGGTAAATAACTAGTATAGGTAAGTAACAGGTATAGAGCAGGTAACAGGTAGATAAATATATTATAGGTAGGTAACAGGTAAATAAGACATATAGTGGGAATACTATTACCTGTTATCTAGCTATACTTGGTGAAATTATGATGTCCTCATTAGTTCTTGTTAATACATTAATATATTTGCATTAAAAATTAAAAACTATAAAGTATCAAACCTTGATAAACCATTTGTAATCACCCAATGTATTCAACATTAATTTTAAATAAGTATGCTTCTGATATCAGTTCAGCTATTAAGATGAAATTAATTCGTTTTTTAAAAAAAGAAAATTCAGCTTACTTAAGAAAAGCAATTTTGTATAACATGTAAAATTTATAATTCAGATTCCTCAGAGAAAAGCTTTTTGTAACTTAAATAGTTTGCAAATCACGGCTTAAGGAACAATTCATTGTGAAATATTCAAAATGAATTTTATAACAAAGGTATGCTTTCAATGGGTGTAACTACTGATAAATTGCATTTCCTCTCTTTCCAAAAGGAAAGGACGATTGCATTTATCAATTAAATAACCCTTATCTTCTTATTGTGAAAGAGATTTATTGAAGGAACAGACCCTATAAACAATTTAAGTAATCAAAATTAAGTGCTTAATAACGTATATCCGTGGTATCACGGGCGCGGTTGCCATCCAAGGAAACCCATCGAGTATTTTTCATTCCATTTTTTATTTTTTTGCAAACGAATCATAAATTCTTTCCTAATCTGATCTCTGTTCGCTCATAATCAAATTTACATTATTGATTTAACGATAGAAGGTAATTGAAAAAGATTGCACTATAATTGGTAAAGCATCATTAGGAGGTCTTTCATCCCTTTGCGCATAAGAGATTAATTATGTCGCGCAGATGAAAAGATAACAAACACATTAATAAATTACTTATTACAGTGAATTGTTGTTCTAAGTGCTTCTTTTTTTAATTTTCATGAGAATCTATGGAAAAGGAATGTCAATTTTGAGCATTAATTACTTGTTTTCTATCATTTCATCGAGCTATTAATTTTGTTGCTATGTACTATCATTATTTGAGAGTTGGATGATTTTATTGTTTTGGGTTACATTCCAAGAAATGATTATCATTTCTATCATAGAAATACTATAAAATTCAGGCGATGTCAGTCTTTGTTAGAAAATTTTCATTTTTAATGATTAATTTTGTCACTGTGCTCCAGGTTCTGGAATTAGATTACAATGGTTCCTTAAGTACTTTTGTAAATGAGAATTCTATTATTAATAATCCCACATACACTATTTCATTTCTTCTAAAACAATGCATTTAAATCTTTGCATTATACATAATGAACAAAGCCCATTTTAAATTTATTAACAAGTGTATGGTATTTTATGTTTTCTTTAATGTAAAATTGATTCAATGCCTTAAAGTAGGGTTTTCGAACAGATTTTAGATGGATAACTCGGGGATCATTGAACATTTGGCATTGTTTTAGGAGTCTATAGAAAATCAATGATTAATTTATAAAAATCGAAAAATTATAAAAGATAATTAAACATACATTTAGTAAACTCTACCTTTATATATTATTTAATATATTATTTATACCTCAATATATTATTTATTTAATAATTAATATGCAGTTATCAATAATATTCAATGCACTTTGTAGTGAAAAATGTAAAGGGATAAAAAGGATGATAATCATTCTCTTAAAAGGGTCTGGTATTGAAAAACTTTAGGTATATTGTGTTAAAATATACAATTAGAATATTTCCTCTTGACTTTTTCAATAAAAAAGTTTTTTCTCGTTAAATGTATTTCTTTAATCAGTCACTAAACAATAAGATATAATTATTTTTAATAAAACGTTTCCAATAAATAAACTTTTCACTGATTTTCAACTAAAAACAATTTTTTTATATGTATACACGTTACACGCACATATATAAACAGAAAAATAGTGAAAAAAATTGTACTAAAATTGAATACGTCATAGTGTCTACACACATTTACCATTAAACAACATTCTTCTTTTCTATATTGAAGTAGGAACTTTCGAAAAGTAGAATAACACAAGCAATTTCTATTTGAACCACTTATCTGAAGCGCATTAATATTTTTAAAAGATTTTTTATAACAATAATTTACCCAAAAAAAAAATCTCGAAGAAGCTTCAAAGCTAAATGATTACCCATAATCCAATCCTATCAAAATCACAAAAATTATTCGACTCTCTTAATTTTGAGACATGTTAACAAAAGGAGATCACCATTTGAGTTGTCATTCTAAACTTCTCAAAAATATTGAAAAAAATATTTAAAAGAGATTAATCAATATTCAAACAATATTTCCACAAATTAATTTTTGTATAATTAAACATATATTTGGAATATCAATGTATAGTATGGCTTATAACATTCAAATAGCTTTTCTTAAATTTTTGGCGAAAATTTTATTTATCTCATTGAAAATCCACCTCCATATTAAGAAACATTTATCAAGTTATGAATTTTCTCTTAGATCGCTTTGAAGATCCATTCGATATTCATCGAAATAACTGAGAAACGATCACGAAAAGCTGGTGAACTAACAAGTCATAAGGCATTTCATTATGTAAACTATAGCCTACACCAAGTGCTTATCCTTAAAAACCCTGGCACACCCTTCAAGGGACATCATTTATGCCATACCGTAATTATCAGTTTCAAGGCATAAAGTGAGGCGTCAGCACTTTGGCGAGATCCGCTAAGGAGAAGATGGTATGTTGTCAAAAACAGAAGCTTCAGCAATTAATTTGGCAAAATTTTCCAATATTTTTATCGCCATCATTTTATTTAGGTGCGTTTTTCTGCCCATTTTGCGCTTTCATTTGTCGCTTCCGTGGTATTTGTTTTTTTGCTTTAAATCCCGCTTTCCTTAATGTTTTATTTTGTTAGATAAGTACCCTAGAGTTATCAGGTGGTGAATCTCACTTGATCGGCGATGTTAGGCATTAAAGATAAGAAAATGCTATTGGAAGACGTATTTGGTTATCATATAGTTCTTATTGACTTGTTAGAAGATATTCCTGGTTCAGGATAATTGGCAATGATTTAGGTGTTCTTATTATCTAATTTGGCATCATTAAAAAATCCTAATAATAAATTCATATTTTTTCCAGAATTATTATTTTAATTAGTGAATTTTTAACTTAAAAAATGGTATATCATTTAACTTTTTATCATATACCATTCCCGTATGTGATTTGAACAGTCTATTCCTAGTTAACATCAATACAGATTGTGTAATTATATATTTATAGTATAAATAAACATATATGATATTATTTTTGAAATAATTGATTTTCATTGAGCTAAATATGTTGATCAAGTAATAAATCTCACTCTTTGTATTCAAATAACAGAATTTCTTTCATTGCTTTGAGGATACAAAAGTACCATTGTTTTATAATTTTGTGAAGTTATGTTTTTTCTACACAATACTATACACATATATTTTACTTATATTATGCATTTATTTTTCTATATAGTTTTTTTAATGTCAAATTTATATAAGAGTTAAAAAATCGCAATTAATTCATTTGAATATGCAATTCACTCGAATAATCTGTAAACTAATAGGAGGAAAACTATACGATTTTCAAATCTTCCACCGGTAAAATCCTAGGAGATCCTACACCCATGGTGAAATACTAAAAAAAGCGCCAAGGTAGAATAAAATGGCGCAATAAGAATTCCAGAAATAGTTAGGTTTATCATATCTAGTTCATCAAAGTAGAATTACCAAAACAGGCATAATTCATTGCCAATCAAAATTATTCACGCCAAGGGTGTGTGCTCTTCTAGGATCCAACCTCTTTCACCATATTGAAGTCTTTGGATGATCAACAAATTATAAAATCCTCTATCTGACATAGAAATTGTATGATATTTTTATGAAAGAAAAGTAAGACATTATAATTTTTAATCCCTGTTTTCTCAATCTTCAATACATATTTCATAAGTTCAAACATTCATAAATTTTCTTCTTACGTCACACTGCATGAGACTTGATGTTAATCAATTGCTTAAGATATTAGCACAAATTTAATCTGCTAATAACTCTTGGATGTTTCTTATTTAAAAGTTAAATAACTACTCGTTTTCCTTAAATTAAATTCTTAGATGAAATGCAAGAAACTTGGCCAAATATTTTTGAAGAAGAATAATAAAAATATTATTCTTACAATGTTCTATTATAAACTTCTTCACAATCTCTTATGCAAGCGCCCCTCACTATTTTAAAGTTTATTTTTCTTTTTTGACAAATGATTTGTAATTTGGTATAATGTCACTTTTAGGAAGATCAGCAAAAACAAATGATTTCTTTTTGAGAATGTATGCAAGGTAGTTTTTTATCAGAATAAAAAATACCAGAGTTTGCAATATATTTTATTATTATTTTGTAATCTTAGTAGCAATTTTGACTTTGCAAATCTACAAAAATTTTGGTCCCAAGAAAAATGATTTGATGTTCAAAACACTTATTTATCAGCCAAAAATACTTATGTATTAGTCAAAATACTTATGTATTAGTCAAAATACTTATGTATCAGCCATGCTGTTTTAGCTGATACATAAGTATCAACCATACTTATGTATCAGCTAAAACAGTAATTTATAAAATTTGCTTCTGGCCAATCAATTTTTCTAACAAATAGTAACTAGCTTTTTAAAATCCAGATCGAGACAATTCTGATTTAAATCTCTGATCCACAAGAACAATTTTTTTACAGCAATAATTTAAATTTGGAAATTATGTAAAAAAAATATATTTTATTGAAAAAGCTTCTATTTCATACTCATATTTTGTTAATTCATCAATAATCAAATTGAATCGCATTAAATTAATTGGTTCCAAATGATAAATGATAATATTTTCATATTTTTGTAAAAAAAAAAATAATAATAATAAAAAAACAGTTCAACTGTGATTGCATTATTATACATCTTTATAGACTTATTACAAATTGTTATAGCCTTAATTTTCTACAAAATGTAAAATATTGTATTTGGCAAAGTAGAAAATCAAAACTAGATAAAATCTATGACATAATAAAATCCCAAATATTATATTATATATAAATATCATCATACAAAATAAAGCTGAGCTAATAAATATAGGATTTTGGTCTGGTGAACGTAGTGGTCATGTTCTTACATTCGTTATTTTATCCGCGTTGTGATTTAAGTACTTGTTTAATATATTATGGTTCAAAGATGCTGTTTGCATGTAGTCTAACAAATTATCACATTGTTTAAATTTCAATATAAACTAGTATAGAAGTCAAAACAATTATTCTCAATATTAATTTCTAACAGTAGACATAGAATTTTTCCATTATTAATTGTTCCTTTCATTTTACGTCACTATATTGAGTTTTCAATATAAATTAGTAACGAAGTCAAAACAATGCTCTTAAATTTTTATGAGATGACATAGAATTTTGCCATTATTAATTGGAGTTTTAATTTTACATCATATAAGGTTCATTCTATATTATTTTGTTACCATCTTTGCTACAACAAATATTCTCACCTATCGGATTTTAAATCTAAATATCATTTTTTACAACAGTGTATATTACATTATTAAGTTTATATTAATTAGAAAGTTAATTAAATGAATAACTCCAACGGGTGATATATTTCACACTTAATATATTCTCCAGGTAAACATAGTTTCGTCAGATGATATGACTCTCCTCCAAATATCTGAAACTAAAATTAAAGGGCGACGGGGAAACACACTAAGGATAATTCTACTAGAGATATTACAACTAATTAATTAAATATGCATGCTGTTATTCTCATCCTTTGCTCAAGTGAATTTATTCATTAAAATTCATGAATTTTAATAACGCTAGCAATTCTCCCTACTTGAATCCTGATATTTTCTGAATTAAACTTCTTGTTAAATTTCCCTTATTTGCTTAATTCAAGACATAAATTAAAAACGAAAGAAGTAAGCTAATTATGAACAAGAAATATAAGTTGAAATATTCTTTAAAATACGTTTCTAGTCAATCCTTGCATTTTATTAAGAAAATTAAAAACAGTTTCTCGACTACTTTTAAAAGACAAATGCTAATTTCTTGAATTTGCAATAATTCCTCTATGGAATTGATACGGTACTAATTAGTCGACCTTAGATATTTAAATTTGTAGAAGAATTTCATTTCTTGGCGACATTTGTATTTGATGTATAAGTATGGCGATAAATATTTATACAACCGTGCATTAATTCTGAGGCTTTATTTTCTCGCGCGCCTGTCTTTACAAAAATGTGCTTTGCAAATATTTACCGAGGAATATTTAAGAAGTTTCATTAAGTTTTGTTTAACCTGTCATTCTTTATTTTATGCGCTTTTCAAAGAAAGGTGAAGTTATTAGCGTCTGAAAGTAATACTGAATGTGTACTTTAAGGTGAGATATGAAAGATATATGATTGGATAGGGCAAAAATATATATTGACTTAATTGGTTATAATACTTATACCTCATTGAAATTTATGAACTTTTTGATTAACATTATTTTTCATTCATCTTTTGGCAGTATGTTTGAGAGTATTTTTATGTATTGAAGTTTTGTTATGAAGCCTTACAGAAAGATTAGAGCTGACATTTTTTTTTATTTTCTGTTTGTATTTTATACTTGGTTGCTAAATTAGTTTTCTTATATGTCGATAAGTCAGAGCAACTAGTTAAGAACAATGAACAGGATTTCTTATTGTTTAAATATTTACAAACACTTAGTGATTATTTGCCGAGTGAATTGTTAAACTTTTATTTAACAATAAGAGATGAGG
Source organism: Latrodectus geometricus (assembly GCA_026290005.1). Taxonomy (NCBI): domain Eukaryota; kingdom Metazoa; phylum Arthropoda; class Arachnida; order Araneae; family Theridiidae; genus Latrodectus; species Latrodectus geometricus. The sequence goes on along the minus strand of JAPDSC010161984.1, from coordinate 1,830 downwards.
TTGTTTTCTTGAAAGTACTGACAGTTATGTCAGTTCATATGCTTATGAACAATTGTTGTAAGTTAAAACAAAAGTAATTGTTTCGCTTGTTTCCCTAAACACTCGTATTTTAATGAAAATGCTTAAAGAGCCATAAATAATAATATGAAAAAAATTATTATTTTAATAATTAAATTTATTTCTTTTGGGGTTCATTTTTATGAGAGCAAAATCTAAGTAAATGTGTATCAATAATATTAGACAAAAAATTGTTTCGCATATTACTTCAAAAAATTTGCATTCATGAAAAATGATAATAAATGAGAAAGCAACAAAAATATGAAAGAAATTATTAAATATAATTATTATTTATATTATTTGATTTATATTTATATGATTCATGTTGGACAGATTTCTGTCCAACAGGAATCATATAAATATAAATCAAATAATGAAAAATAATAGTGTCAAATCACATTTTTTAAATAAATACATACGAGGCATACAATTTATAAAAAAAAATTTGGTTTATTAAAATGGTTTGAATAAAGAATTTTAATAACTGTATTGTTAAATTTTGAAGACATTATTTATTTTTTTATTTCAATTGTCAATTTATTATTTTAAAAAATTAAAAATTACTGAATAATTTTGTTAAACTCTAATAAGATTTGATTATATAATTTGCACTTAAAATAAGCAATATTATTAAACGAATAAAAATAAATGAATTTTAAATATTAAAAATATTAAACTAAATTAAATATTCCTGCTAAAAATAAAAGCATTTATGCCTCAAATTTTTCTGAATTTAGTGAACAATAAACATAATTTATATTGCCGTGAGTGAAAAAAATAATACACTTTTTATTTTTAATTAGTTTGAGATATTTTCCACCAGGTATACTCGTTTTGATTTATACCTTTCACTTAATTATACACGCTTCTAACCATTAATATAAACTTTTATTTATATTTTTGAGTGTTGTAAGATCAGATAGGGTATCAAAATGACTGTAATAAACGCCTATTTATTTTTGAAGATAGTAACTTATATTTATTTTATAGAAATATTAAAAGATGTGTGGAGTAGTCAGATGCTGCAAAACCAGTATTAATTCACAGATTTATTTTTCGTAATTCAGAAGCATAACCGACTCTGTATATAAGCATTGCCACAGATTAAATCACGGCAGTTAATTCAACCATTTATATGCGTGACTCACAATTCTTCCATTTTTTAACAGACGTTCTCGAAGATTTGATCTTTCATATTTTAATGAGGAATTACCGGCATGTATAATTGCAGGTTGTGCATGCTACGTAACAACCATTGGTCGTGAATCGATTCTTAATCCGAAACGAATCGCATAAACTTTTTGCGTCTAAGATGCTATCCGAGTTGGCAACTGTAAATTTATGGTGGACCTGACTGTTGATAATGATAATGTCATGTTGTTCTGCCTTCCCGTAAGATTATATTCATATTAAATGTATTGGGATGCGATTCATTGTGGAAAAAAGATCCTTCATCAAAAGTGCAGAGCTACCAGAGGTTAATTTTAAACCATGTAAGCTTGTAATTATATCGATCCAAATCTTCTCGTAAATTGTAGTACATAGTATGTGATTACAGTTTTTGCGAGGTATGATTAGTCAAGGGATGCTCTGTAAAAGTATTTCTTGAAGTAGTCTTTTAGAGCATGTAAAACAGTCAAATGATAAAAAGTAATACGTCAATGGCTGAAAAAAAATGATGTTACTGAATTATGAACAACAAATAACTTTAATGGCTTCGTAATTATCTATTCGCTTTTCATACATATATATATTAGAGAATGTTTTCTGTAT
>JAPDSC010161981.1:66438-109220 GCA_026290005.1 Latrodectus geometricus | reverse complement strand
TAACAGAAACATTTCGCTTGTAAAGAATATTCAGCATTATTTTTGTTTATGGAGTATTGTAAATGATTAGCATAATTATTTTTCTACTTTTTGAAGAATATATTCTGTCAAAATCCTTTTTTTTCCATTTGAAAAACTCACACTATTTAAATGTATATCAGAGCAAGACAATTAAATGCAAGTTTTACGCCCGTCGATTCTTTCCACCTCATCAGCGCCACAGACCAGAAAGGACTCACATTGGTAAAGGATTTTTTTTTGTTAAATAATAGAATTTTAAATAATTGGGGCTGAAGTAAAAAAAAATTATTCATATTGAATATACTTTAAATCTTTGAAGCAAAAATTTCAATATTAATTCTAAAAAGACTTAGATCAGTAATAACTTATAAATATTTTAAAAATATTTTACAAGCTTTTCTTTTATGTATTTTTAAAGTTAAATGAATTTATCTTATATATATATATATATATATATATATATATATTGTGTGTGTGTGTGTGTGTGTATATATATATATATATATATATAAAAGCAACAATACAAAATTTAATATAAGAATACAGATTTTGATAAGTATTAAAATTTATTTCTTAAATAATATTAAAATCTTAAAAAATAGAGTTTTAAATTGTGGCTAAAATTAAAAAATTATTCATGTTGAATATGCTTTAAATCTTTGAAGAAAAAACTTCAAGTTTATCAACTTCAAGATGAAGTTTATTTGTCAGATTTCTGCTTTCACTTAAAACTAGCTTTAAGACTATTTAAGCAAGTTTATTATAACCAGACAGTGTCACTCAAAATTGCGTTGAAAGTTCTTTGAAAAATTAAACATTATACATTGTCAAAAGGAGTTATGTAGTGGAGATTCAGTTCATTTTCTTCTCTGAATGAATAAGAACATAATTGACACTTGTATATTTCTTTTCTTCACAATATTATTTCTTTATAAGATGATAATCTGTTTTTAAGACAATATTCTTTGGAATAAATGATTAACAATTTCATAAAAATGAATTTCGTTTAAATATTTTAAAAATGTCGATATAAAATTGAATTTGAATTTTAACCTACAATTTTATGTCAATAATGCACTTGCTTTAAGAAAATGAGTATCATATAATTATAATATGTTACAGAAAAACACAAATTCTGGGTATATGGCGAAGTTTAGATCATCGTATAATATAAAATTGGGAAAAAAAAAACGAAAAATAACTATGATATTTGAAATAAAATTAATGAAAGTTTACAAAAGAAAACAAAAAGAAATTGAAACTTAGTTTAAGATGTTTTTTAATAATATGTAAATATATTTAGAAACGAAATCACTGAGAAAACAAGGAATGTGTTTAGCAAATAATAAAAATATAAGTACATAAATATAAAAAGTTTTAACAAATAATCAAATATACTTACCGAAAATTATTTAATTAATTTGTGCAGGTATGATTTATTATATTAAAATGAATATATATCTTGAATCAAAAATATGCTTTATCGGGTCCATTAAATCAGCAAATCAAAAGTTCAAACTCCGTTTCCATGGTCTTTTGTGATTGTTCCGATATTTCTTTCAAATGAATGCAATTTTAATTGATATTTTAGCTAATAATGAAACTAAAATAACAAGTCATATGAAATTTGTTTTATATTCGATTAGCCCTTTTCTAAAATAAATTACAGTTGATAACAAACAACAGTTGCTTTTCATAAATATTACGGAATATAATTTTTAAATTACCTTCTGAATACCTTTAGCAAATAAAATGTCTAGGTATTGTTAATAATACGGTTTTTGGAAATTTTCTTTTGAACGCATTTTTGATATTCAAACTAAATCTATTAGATCAATGAAAAAGCAATACAAAAAATAAAATACTACAGGAAAGATTTTAGCAAATATTTCTTTTTATGTTAACAATAATTAGCTTCGAATTCAAGTTTATGTATTTGGTTGTTCAATTGTGATCATAATTCAAAAGTAAAGGTAATTTGGAATTTTAAAATAGCAAAATAAATATATTACAAATTTCAAATTTCTTTAACATTTCCATTCAAATTGTAACATCATATTCAAAAACGTCAATATTAGTTCTAAAAAGACTAAGAATAGAAATAAATTATAAATATTCTAAAAATATTTTATAAGCTTTTTTAAGGTATTTTTAAATTTAAATGAATTTATCATATACATAAAAGCTACAATACAAAAATTAATATAAGAATACAGATTTTGATAAGTATTAAAATTTATTGATATCTAAAACTTAAATAATAGTGTTTTAAGTAATTAAATAAAAGTCAAGTAAAAAAATTATTCATATTTAATATACCTTAAATCTTTAAAGCAAAAACTTGATTTTCAAGTTTTTTTTCTGATTTCTGTTTTTACTTAAAACTAGCTTAAAACTATTTTAGCCCGTTTATTATAACCAAACAGTGTCACTCAAAATTGCATTGAAAGTTCTTTGATAAATTAAACATTATTCATTGTCAAAATGAGTTATGTAGTGGAGGTTCAGTTCATTTTCGTCTCTGAATGAATAAGAACATAATTCGCATTTGTATATTTCATCCTTTGACGCATAATTTCTGTTTTCGGATTCAAAAACGTGACTGGTGCTTGGTTGTGGAGAGTGATAGGTAGATGTGTCGTCAATATACTTTTCTTCATACAGTATCTTATCAAAAATCAGATGTTGAGCGGTATCATTTGAAGTAGCAAAATTTATTGGATCCCTGATTTGTAGAATATCCGTGTTATTTGTTGCGTTCTGGTTATTCTGTTGAGAATACGAATGAATCAAATTTTCATGACAATTAGAATTCACAAACGAATTTTCCTTAATATGGGTCCTTTTATGATATGTGAAAGAGGCTTGATAAGTAAATCTTCGTTCACAATGCATACATTTATAAGTCTGCTCTCGAATATGATTTCTCATATGTATCATGAGATCACTGTAATTTTCAAATTTTAACTCACATTTTTTACACTGATGTATCCAATCTTTGGCATGCACTAGCTTATGTTTTTTGAGATCAGCATATCGTACGAATTTTCGATCACAAGTTTTACATTTATATGTTCGTACTCCATTGTGAGTCAGTTCATGTTTTTGAAGATGAATTAACTGAGTGAATGTACGGAGACAAATCTTTTTCTTATATGGTTGTTCTCCATTGTGAGTTATTTCATGTTTTTTGAGATGTTGACGTTGAGTAAATGTACGACCGCAAATCTTACATTCATGTGGTCGTTCTCCAGTGTGATTTTTTTCATGTCTTTTGAGGTTTGAAAGGTGACTGAATGTACAGCCGCAAATCTTACATTTATATGGTCGTGGCACACTGTGAGACCTTTCATGTTCTTGGAGTCTGTGAGATCGAATGAATCCCTTGCTGCAAAACTGACATTTATATGGTCGTTCTCCAGAATGAGCTTTTTCATGTCTTTTAAGATCACTAGATTGAATGAATCCACGGCTGCAAACCTTACATTTGAATGGACGTTCTCCAGAGTGAATCCTTTCATGAAGTTGTAGTTTGCAAGAGTGAAAGAATCCTTTTCCACAAATTTGGCATTTATATGGTAGCGCTTTAGTATCGGAATTATCTTGTGGTTGGAGACTTAAGAAGGAAGTTTCACATCCTTCATATAGTACAGGATTATAATCACAATTGTTCATCTTTTTTTCATTCATAATCAATATTGCATAGAAGCACCAACTAATATTTAGGAGACGAAGCTCAAAATCAGTGCTGAAAGGTTTGGAATGCAATACGCTTTTGAGAATTACAATTTAAATATCTTTCGCAATTCTGAGGTTAAATGCGAAAATTTCCAGGAAAAATTACACATTTTCTTTATAAGTGATTACCATTCTCTGACGTATTATTACGCCACAATCTAGTTTTTAAAAAAATGTAAAATGTGATGCCATTGATTAATATGATTAAATGTTTAAAATATCATTTACAATATAGGTTTGTATCTTGAATATATGTATATTTTGATATTTAGTAAAATATAATTGTTAAATAACAGCCCAAGTAAACTCAATAGAATATAATAATGTTCAATTAGTTTTGAAAAACGAATTCAAAATGGGTTCCAATTGCTCAATGGAAAATGTGGTATAAATGCTGATATTGTGTAAAAATGTCAACTCTAGCTTTCGATTAGGCATAGCTGTAGAAATTTACTCCTTACTATTTGAGACATCTAAGAGAGGTGAAATAATTTTAAAAAAAATTAAATCTTTTTAATGTTTATGATGTCCATTAAGCTATCCATTACTGAGAGGTTTAATAAGTAATTTTGAAAAAAACATCAATTTGAAAATATTTGCCCTAGTATAAGATTTAATTACCAAAATAAGAAAGGAATTTAAATGTGGAAAAAATACGGGTATGTTTACTTCAAATAAAAATAATTTAACTCGAAGTAAAATATTCAAATTAATAGAACGTTTATATTATTCCTAAAATAAAATATTACATAATTTAATATTAATATGATAAGTATTTTCGTCGAAAGCCCGTCCAAGGCAACCTTGTCAGTTGAGGACGTGTGGCCCAACAATGTACTGATGAAACAAAAAAGAGGAATAAATTAAAGTTCTGTAGAGTTGTCATCAAGGGAATTTAAAAGTATAGGCAGTAAGTAAGGCAGTGAACTTCTATATACCCTTGATATCCTTGGTTACATAGTGGTAAACAAGATAAATTCTAGACAGCAATAAAATGAAAATGCTTTCGCAAGATGTCATGTACAGTAAACAAATAAAAGGAAGCAACTCCAACAAATGGAACTATATAGTCTATATTTATTTCAAGGCAAGTTATGACATAACTTTCTTACGATGTGTAGAAAGGTAGATTAATGATTGGGGATACCACATTAATTACTAACTCTGAAGAGGTGGCTTAGTAATATTGTTTCAATAAAATAATATTAGATATTTTTTATTTTGATTTATAGATTGTAAAAATGGGAAGTAAAAATGGGAAGTTCATTTCATATTCTTGAGTGAAGGAATAAGAAAATAATTCCCAATTGTATGTTTTGTTCTTGATTTCCGATTCATACAACTGACTTGTTATTACTTGTGGTAAATCACACAAAGCAGATAGACTATCAAAATACCATTTTTTTTATAATACAAAATATTTAAAAAAAAAGGTATTGAGCAGCAATATTTCAAGAAGCAGCATTTACTTTTCTGTTTTTACTGAAAAGAATATGAATAAATGTAAGAATTGTGACATATGGTTCCGACATAAGAATATTCTTTTATAAGTGTTCTCTGATGATATTCCAATGAGACAGAATAATTAAATCTTTGTTTGCAATACTTGCATTTATCATGCAGCTCTCGCATGTGATTTTGCATGAAATTACTATCTGTTTCAAATCTTAATGATTACACTGATACGGCCACAATCTTGCTTATTACATTTATGTTTTTTTAAGATCGCTAGCTTGTGCAAATTTTTGATCACAAATTTTAAATTTAGGTGTTTGTACTGCATTGTGAATTTTTGTATGTATTTTAAGATTGTCGGATTTAGTATATACATGACTTTAAACCTCATATGTTTATGGTCGTTCACCGGTGTGAATCTTTTGATATGATTATAGATGAAATTTTGAGATTTTCCTACCGCAAAACGTTATTTTATATGGTCTTATTCCGCTGTGAGTCCATTCTTGTAGTTCGCAATCGTAGGATCGAAATAATCCATGGACACAAAGCTTAAATTTTAATGGTCATTCTCTGGTGTGAGTATTATTCTTTTCATATAGCTAGATCGAGTAAATGCAAGCCTCAAAACGTATATTTTTATGGTCGTTCGGCATTGTGAAACCTTTGATGTGTACATGATATTGATGCCACATGCATTTAAATAGTGTGAGTAGTTTAATTTAATTTGAGACGTTATATTGAAAGAATGCATGACCGCAAAACTTATAATTATATTGTCGTGGTCTGGTAAGAGTCCTTAATTGTGCACGAGTCTGATAGGGTAGAATGAATCCACATTCTTGCCTTTGTATTTTAGTACAAAATCTTTACTATGATTGGAGATTTGGAAAGGATTTACCACATTATGCATAATGTTTACGACTATTAACGGGCTATTTCTTTTCTTTTTTGCATTGACAATATTGACATAAAAATACGTCAGAAACAATCCTTAGCTCTTAATTTGCTCAGCTGTTCCTTTAAACTGTTGAATTCCTCTCGGGAATTACAATAAGTAAAGAAATTCGTATAGCAAACAGACATATTTGTTTTTCGTTCATTATTTTCATAAGAGAATAACATTAGTCTTTAAATTTAGGATTAATTACGTAGTCAATATTTTAAAATTATTTACAGACTAGATTACAGAAAAAGAGAATGAAAACTGGTGTTAATAAAAATATATTTTGTGAAGAATATAAAAAATATTTCTTTTTTCAATATATATATATATATATATATATATATATATATATATATATATATATTCGTAATAGATGTGTAATAAATGTTTAAAAAGCTTTCACATTCACAATATAATCCATTTACAATATTTCATGTTGTACAGAAAGAAATCTAACAATTTTTTATTAGTGATGAAGTTAAGTACAATCAATTTGTTTCATCAATATCATATTAAAAATAAAAGAGAACTTTCATGACAAAATGACACTCACAAATAATATTAATCATATTACCGTCACACTGTACACCCACGATTCACTGAAATTAATGTCATACATAAATTATCTAATATTATTTTACGGAAACAACACACGATTTGTGTCCGACATCTTTTCAAATCTGATACTTTTTGCGATTTCCCCATCAAATCTGGCTTTCCAAATCACACATATTAAAATATTACGTCACTTCTTGTCTTGAAATAATTATCAACTGCAACTTTTTATATATAGCCTAAAAGTTCCTACCTTGATTGCTAGGATTTGTTTGATTTCATTTAATTATACGGGACGTGACTTTTTGCTGAACCATTTTTAATTTAATGCAATCAAGGATTCGTCTTTTTTCCTCCGTTCCACCAAGGGTATATGGATGACGACAACATTATGAACTGAATTTTTGTTTTAAATTTTCTTTATGACAACTCTACGAAACTTTAATTTTAATTCTTTTTATGCTTCATTATTAAATTTGTGGGCAGCTCCTCAACTATTGACATTGAACACTGGTGAAAGACAAAAAACTTTGCTCTCACTCTCTTCATCAAAAAGTTCAAATTTTATTATAATACGTAATATTATTGTTTCTGATGACACTTGACAGCGCCAAGCCCTCATATCAGAGACTAGGCGAATGGAATCAGAGAAAGAGCATCTTCAGTTTTTGAATAAAGCACCCTCAGACGAAGGTGGAAGTACGACTTTTGGCTAATAGATGGCAACACCATCTAAATCTTCCAATTTAGAGATTGAAACCAGTGAAGTCACAGTTCGGTTTATAAAAATATAAAAAATGCCAGATCTCATGCCCAAATATTTTTATAATCTTAATTAAAAGGTAGTTTAGTATCTAGAATACATCTTTAAATTTTCAGTAAATTATATCCACATATCAAAGCGATGTTCCGATTAAAGGTAATAAGGAAATCAAGACGGGAACTAGTTTCTCAGTAGAAATTGCGGTTATAATGTGCAAAATAAGTAATAACACCCTACTTATTCTTGATTAAGTTAAGATGTAAAACTTTATGCATTCCCCCTATGAGTATTTACTACATTAAAAAAAAAAGTTAGTGTTGAAAATTAAATCTTCATACCTTTTCAAACACATTTTATTTATTTTATTTTACAAAAGAATTGAAACCATTAAGTTTTTAAGAAATTTTAATATGAGTTAATACACATGAAATTTCAAATGCATTATTTTCGACAGTAATAAGAAAATTGCTATAGTAAAATATATTTTACAATTTTAGAAATAATTATGAAGGGAAGATAGATGTAAATATATTTTTTACATTACTTAAATTGGTAACAAGATTACTCATTGATATCGAAAATTAAAATTTTATTTCTGGTAATTTGTATGTTGAAAATCAAAGGTTGTAAAACAAAACATTGAAAGTTGAGCAAAGTACATGCAAACTCTTTGTTTTCTATATTTCTGTCATAAAACCAAAAAAATTACAAATAATAGAAGTAGTTTTATATTTTATTTAAACATTTGCTTAAAAAATTTTACACTTGCATATCAATGGAAAAAAATGACACGTATAATATGAATCTCTAGTTTAGAGTTTCATAAGAAAAAATTTATTTCACTCGTAATAAAGCTATAAAATAGTTTCCTACAATTTAATGAACAAGAAATTTTTATGTTGAAATATCTAATTTTCTCATTTTTTCTCCATTCAACCCCTTTTATAAAAGAAAGAGAAAAAATTCTCTTTTCAATAGTTCTCATCTTAATGTCATTCGCAGACCTCAAATTAATAAACCTGAAAACGCCAAGATAAATTGATATCAATTAACATATTACAGTTATTATAAGTGTGACTAGTTACATTTGTGACAAAACCATTAATGGAGATTTATTTTGATTGAAGCTAATAGAATGATATGCAAAAGTTGTTATGTACGAAAACAAATAGTTATTTCAAAACCATGAAATCAATTAAATAATTTAAGTTAAATAATGTTCAAATTGTGTATTATAAAAAATGTTTTAAAACTGTTAAGTTCTTAACTTTTTTTATTGTTTTAGAGAGCTGCACATTAAAATAATTTAAAAAAGTTAATTTTTGCAAATTTTGGAGAAAATTTTCATGTTGTAGAATTTGACAACCTTTTTTTAAGACTCATGTTTAAAACAATCAGAATTCTTAGAAAGTATACATAATTAGTTAGCTTACATAATTTTCGGTTAGTGGAAAAAAAATTTCAAAATAAAAACATACCACTTCCAAAAACATCTAAGGAAACTTTCTTTGTTATAAATGTATAAAACATATATATTAAATATTTTTAACAATAATTTCATATTAATATTTGTTAAAATAAATTTGTAGCAATTATGATCCTTTAAAACTTATAAGTGTTGCACCTATTATAATTGTATAATGATAATATGCAAAAATAAGTATCAAATACTGTATGCTGGTCTAATTTTAAGTAAACATAATAAGTAAATAAGAAATTGAAACACTAAAACTGAAAAGAAATTTAAAACTTGTTAGCAAAACGTTTTACAAACAAAAGAAATAATATTAAACACACTTAGATTTATTTTAGGAAAAATACAGAGTATATTTAAAATCGAAATTATATGAGAAAAGGAAATTTTATCAAAATCAAAAATAGAATTTTAACTGTACGGATAATAGAATATTTTAAAACAAAGAAACAAATACTTTTTAGTAATTTGCATGTTATTGTTTCAATAAATTTCATGAAAGCATTTTGGTATAGATATTTAGAATTGGCTTATCTAAATATAACGGAAAATATAAAAAAAATCAACGTTTCAATCTAAAGTTCGGAAAAGTTTTGTTTAAAAATTAACTACGCACGTGATGTTTTGTAAATATTCTTTAATTGTTTTTAATTAAATAACACAATCTAGTTGCAAACTTTATCTAAAATTGTTCATAGAATATCAAACTTTATGGAATATCTTCTTTATAATAACAATTGTAAATTAAATTTCGTTATATCACAAACAATACAATGTTAATATTACAAAGTATTTTTTAGTGTATTTTATAGATTATATGATTTATCTAGATTAAAGAATATGTCAACTTCATTGCATGTTAAAAAAAATTAGTACATTTTCATGAAAACAATGAAATATTCCTAAAAACACCGCAAAGTAAATCCTAAACTAAAAAAAAATTTGAAATGTTGTAATAATAAAAATTATATGAAAAACTAATAATCACACTTTTTAAAACATTCCTTTTATATCGAAACGAAATCTGTCCCATAAATATAAAAGCAACAATAACGACAAATAAACTTAATGATCATTGCAAAGCAGTTATTAGTAATATTGAATTTAAGTGATCAGAATAATCAAGTTTGAATTTATATACTTGCAAGTTGGTTACTACCATGGTTGTTATATTTGGAAAATAATTTCCATATCAATGAAATTTCGATCATTTAATTAAACTTGGTTTTTAAGTTCTTTTGGAGACTTTCTATCTCTTTCAGGAAAATACCGCCAAAATGCTGCATTTCAATATGATTTTATTCACTCACGTCTCTCTGAAATAAGCACAAATACTATTTTGTTAAGTCATAAGTATTATAGAGTATAAAAATGTGTTACTGGAAGCTTATGTCCTTCTCTGAATGAATAAAAACACATATAATTTATATTTAAATGTTTCATCTTTTGAAGGATATGTTTTCTCCAATTGTTAAAACAAACTGATGTTGTTTAGAAGAGAAGTACAGAGAAAACAGAATGTTTTCAATATTTTTCTTCACGTGACGTCTTAATAACATAATTGAAGTCTTGAATCCCGACAACTGAAGAGGTATTATTTTCTTGGCTCTTATTTTGAAACCTCATCTTTCAAAATGAGATAGGTAATGTATGCTTATTGCAAATTCTTGGCTGAATGCACAAGAACATATTTCACATATAAATGTTTCGTCCTTGTAAGCATGTCCTTCTTCTAACTCACAAAACTGACTTGTCTATGATTGCGAAGAAACACAGAGAATAGATTGTTTTTCAATAAAATTCTTATCATATAATAGCTCATTATCATAAGCGAAAGGTTGAGTGAGAGTACCTGAGGAGAATGCATGCTCTAGATTACTGTTTTGTAAAACTTCCGTATTGTGACCCATGTTCTGGTGCTGGTAAACAGCATCAGAATAAATAAATGGTTCAAGATATGATTTACAAATAGAGGTCTCTTTCTTGGCTCCATGTATCTTCTGATTATATCTTTGTTCAGAATATTTGATAACTGGTTGTCCTTCAAGCTGTTCCTGACTGTCTCTTGCTACCGTATGTACCATCTCATGATTCTTCCGTTTTTGATATGTTGTGTATCTCTGCTCACAATAATTACATTTATATGGTCTGTCTGCCGTATTTATCTTTTCATATCGTTTGAGTTTAGAGCCTTGTATGAATTTTCGGTTGCAATCCTTACTCTCATGTGGTCGTTCTTCAGTGTGAATTCTTTGCAATTTGAGGCGGTAAAGTCGAGTGTAACTGCGGTCGCAAAAGCAACATTTAAGATTCTGCTCTTTTGTATGAGATGATTTTAAATGACGTCTCAAACTAGATTTTACTGAGAAGGATTTTCCACATTCTTCACAAAATATACTTTTATTAACACAAGTGTTCATTCTCTTTTTCTATTAATAATCAAGGCAGTATAGATTTTCAAAATATTGACTACGTAATTAATACTAAATTTAAAGACTAATGTTATTCACTTATGAAAATAATGAAATAAAGTACAAATATTTCTGTTTACTATACGAATTTCTTTACCTATTAATTCCTGAGATGAATTCAACACTTTAAAGGAACACCTGAACAAATTCAGAGTTAGGAAATATTTTGACGTATTTTACATCACTACGCAATTTGGCTTATAACAATATAGAAAAAATGCCAGATCTTATGCCCAAATATTTTTCTAATCTTAGTTAAAATGCAGTTTAGTATCTTGAATACAGCTTGGGATTTACATTAAATTATATTCACATATGGTTCCGATTGAAGGTAAGAAAGAAATTCAAGACATGATCCAGTTTCTCAGTAGGAGTTACGGTTATAATGTGCAGATTAAATAATTATACCATGTTTATTCTTGATTAAGTTTAGATGTCAAACTGTACTCATTCCCCCAGTGAGTATTTAACACATTAAAAAAGCAGTAAACTAAAGTGTTGTTGAAATTTAAATCCTTATACCTTTTCAAACACCTTTTTATTTTACAAAGGAATTGAAAACATTGAGTTTGTAAAAAAATTTTATATGTAATAATACACTACTGGCCATTAAAATTGCTACACCAAGAAGGCGACATGCTACAGACGTGAAATTTCTACGAAAGGAAGAAGATGCTGTGATATGCAAATGATTAGCTTTTGAGCGCATTCAGACAAAGCACGCGCCAGTAGCGACACCCACATTGTGTTTAAATGAGGAAATTGTTCAGCCAGTTCCTCATACACAAATTGCATTTGAACGTTGTAGCCTGGTGATAAGTTGTTGTGATGCCTCGTGTAAGAAGGAGAAATGCGTACCAGCACGTTTCTGACTTTGATAAAGGTCGAATTGTAGCTTACTGGGATTGCGGTATATCTTATCTCAGTATTGCTGCTCTCGTCGGTCGAGATCCAATGACTGTTAGCAGAATATGGAATCTATGGGTTCAGGACGGTAATACGGAACACCATGCGGGATCTCAACGGCCATCTATCACTAACAGCCGAAAAGACAGGCATATTATCCGCATGGCCGTAATGGATCGTGCAACCACGTCACGAGCCATGAGTCAAGAAACGGGGTCGTTTGGAAGACAACAAGTGTCTGCACGAACAGTTCGACGACGTTTGCAGCAGCATGGACTCTCAGCTCGGAGACCATGGCTGCGGCTTCCCTTGATGCTGTGTCAAAGACAAGAACGCCTTCAATGGTGTGATCAACGACGAACCTAGGTGCTCGAATGGCGAGACGTCATCTTTTCAGATGAATCCAGGTTCTGTGTGCAGCATCATGATGGTCGCATCCGTGTTTGGCGGCATCGTGGTAAACGCACACTGGCAGCGTGCATTCATCATCGTCATACTGGCCCATCACCTGGCGTGATGGTATGAGGTGCCATTGGATACACGTCTCGGTCACCTCTTGTTCGCATTGACGGTACTTTGAACAGTGCATATTACATTTCTGGTGTGTTACGACCCGTGGCTCTACCCTTTATTCGAGCCCTGCGAAACCGTACGTTTCAACAGGATAATACCCGACCGCATGTTGCCGGTATTGTACGGACCTTCCTTGATACGGAACATGTTTGGCTGTTGCCCTGGCCAGCACGTTCTCCAGACCTTTCACCAATAGAAAACGTCTGGTCAATGGTTGCCGAGCGACTGGCTCGTCACCAAACGCCAGTCACTACGGTTGATGAACTGTGGCATCGTGATGAAGCTGCATGGGCATCTGTACCTGTACATGCAATCCAATCTCTGTTTGACTCAATGCCCATGCGTATAACTGCTGTTTTTTACTGCCAGAGGTGGTTGTTCTGGGTACTGATTTCTCAGGATCTATCCAGCCAAATTTTTTGAAAATTTAATCACTTGTTATTTCTAGTATAATATATTTGTTCAGTAAATATCATTTTGTTATCTGCATTTCTTCCTGGTGTAGCAATTTTAATGACCAGTAGTGTAAATATCAATTTTTATAATGAAATATATTATAGACAGTAGTAGGTAAGTTCTCTAACAGCACACACTCTATTGTATATAAGTAAATTCTCAATAAACCACCTATGCAAAATGAGACTATCTACTGCCTTGATTTACATGATGCCTTCTGTTCTCAAATATCGTGTTGGTAACAGCAATGGTATTTGTCGCTTGCAAGATGTTTCTAAATATAGCGCTGCTTGACTTCCTTTAAAGATTTATTGCCAGATATAATAGAAATGGCCGATATAATAGATATAATAGATTGCCATATATAATAGATATAATAGAAAGACATCTACCGATTTATACATTCCAAGACAGAAAGGGTCTTTTGTGATTCAGAATTGCAAGGTAAGAGATTATTAGTCGGAATGGCCTGTTACCCTTCGAACACTGTCCAAATGTGTGTGTGTGTATAGTTTTAGAAAAGGTTAGGTCCAAACTGCTTTTATGCTATCGTGGCATCTATGATCGTGACAGTGAAATTGCATCGAGACCGAAAGATGGTAGTGTAAAAAGCCTTGTTTTACAACAAAAAAGTACCAAATAAAAATTAAATTTACGATAAGAGCTCAAAATTATCCCCATGACCTTCAATGCAGTCTTTGCATTGCAGCCGCCAGGAGTCGCGCACTTCCCTTTCCAAGTAGCCTCAGAAACACGTGCAACCATTTTAACAATGCACACCATGAGTCAGAGGGAACTGGTGTGTCGTACACCACGCACTTAAGGTTTCCCATGGGTAAAAATTAAGGGGATGTAGGTCTGGATACCTCAGTGGCCAAGGTATATGGCTATCTCTGCTAATTCAGCGAACTCGATACTTCAAACCCCTGAACTGACACACATTTTGGTGTAAATGTGAGAGAGCTCAATCATGCCGAAATATTTGTTAAAGCAGGTTCTTGGGGAACATCCTCTAATAACGTGGACAATACTTCCTAAAAAATGGTGAACTAAATATCTCCAAGGCGTTCAGTCATTAGGTACGGTTCAATCAGCATGTTGGCAATAATTACAGATCAGATATTAACGCTCAAATGTTGTTGCTGGCCGATTGACTTTGAGATTCATATTCGACCCCATATACATATTGTGTTAGTTGGTTGGTTGAGTAGTTAGTTTCTTCGTCGCTCTATGGTCACTTCATGCTCACGATAACTGATTAGATCGGGACCTATGGATTAAAGTGGATTCTGGACCATGACAAACATCCAAGTCCAAAAGATTCGAATCAAACAATTGTTGAACTGAAGGCAAGAGCGATATCCATTCGACTGCCAGATCGGCATTGTGCTGGTTGAGGGCACTCTTTCGAGAAAGGGTTATTTCATTAGTGAATGCAGTAACCACGATAGAAAATGTGGATAGCTAATTTTTGCCTATAAATACCTTATGCAAATGCAATACCATGGGGATAATCCGTATCTTTTTCCACTTGCAAGCGTTGAATTACAGAAGTTGTAATTGTCTTGCTGTATTCAAGTAATGGGCCAGGTTGGTTAGGGCGTCGTTCTCGTTACCAAAAGGTGGTGAGTTCAAATCTCGGCTTAGCTGAAGATCCATCAAGTTCACTAATGGTGACTGGAGCACGTAAAATATGTTGCGTCGCAATGTCCTCCATGTTCCCATTACAAATTAGTATCTCTGGTGGTGGTTGGAGCCAGGCTTTGGGTCTTCACTGGTTTCAATCTCTAAATCGGAAGATTCAGTTGGTGATGCCATCTATGAGCCAAAAGTCGTATTTCAACTTTCGTATGAAGCAGCTCTATTCAAAAGCGGAAGACACTGCTTCTCTGACTTCATTCGCCCAGTCTCTGGCGGGCGAGCTTGGCGTTGCCAAGTGTCATCAGAAACAACAATAACAATTGTTTGAAAATATGCATTACATTTATAGGACTCTTTCTTGGCATGTATCTTCTGATGGTAATTAAGTGAAGCTTGATGAATATATCTATGTTCACAATCATTAATATATGGTTGTCCTTGGGGTTTTTCATTAAATTTTGTGAAAATTCTGGGAGAAATTGTAGTGGAGGATCTCGATTCCGTATTGAATGTTCTAAAATAAACCATAAATTTAAATTATACTGAGGTCCGGTGACGGTACAAGTCACTGTAGATATTTATTCTTATGTTCATCAAAGAATGTATGGACCTCCCAGCTTAACAGCTGGAAGGAGACAGTTACGATCACATCCTTGCGGTTGTCCTTTGAAATTGTACCCATCTTTTAGTAAGAAAAAATGTGAAAAACTGTTGGTCAGATTGTATTACTTCCTTTAACTTATCAATCGACCATATCAATCTGTTTAACTTATCGATCGATTTTGGGAGTGTGATACCACTGTTGATTACATATGGTATTAACATATGCTACAAGTCGATTAGGTATATTTCTGTAATCGTTCTCTTTGTAAAGAAGACTTTTAAAATCAATCATTGGAGAATCCAGATGCTAACTGAGCTCAGAGCTCACTTTCGTTCAGTGGTTCACATTTTAGTTATTACTATTCGCTTCAATATGTTTCGATTTCTTTCACTTAATCTTTTTTTCCGTCCACTATTTCTCTTTACGTAGTTTGTGTTAACCCGCTCTATGTTGTGAATTTATTCATCATGCCTCCAGAAACGATGAAACGCAGGAAGGATTCAATTATACTTGCTTTAGCTGGACTGTCTCTGAGAATTTGGCCTCTTAGAAAGTCTGAAAAGACCTATATTTCATGCTGTTCAATAAATATAACACAAATAAATACAACTTATATATAAATAAAACTATTTTAGTATAAAATGAAAAACACAAACTTCGTAATAAGTAATTGATGACAAAGCAAAGTATAATTAACTATAAAAACATTTAAAGAATTCACTACATCAGTTTTTTTCTTAGAACAATATGGAATAAATAATTTCAGTCTGTAAAATAATGCATCCATTAAAAGGATAAAATATTTGCAAATATTTTACCTCTAACTTATAATAAATTTTAAGAAACCTATTTACATTTGCAAATTAAATTGTATAATTTTCTTGAAAAAAGAGGAATTTTAAATGTAACTTTTATCCTCTACAGCTTGATATAGTCTTCCTGTTTATATGAATATTTATTTACAAATTTGCATTTTAAACATATTTCAAAATTCTTTGATAGTTTAAAGCTCTTTGATTTAAGATTAACATTTTGCTTAAGATGTTGAGTACTGTAACACTATTTTATACTAAATACCATGCACATAAGAAAAAGTAACTTAATATAAGATAATAAACTAGATTAGTAAGTTTGCATTTTTATGAATTTGAAAAATATTTTTACATATTATTACAACTTTAAATTTTTATTGAAATTAGTATTTAGAGTATTAAAATTTGAAGATATTTTAAATATTCGAATTATAGTATTTAGGATCTTGGGAACGATTGAAAGACACGTAATTTACAATTAACACACAATTAAATATTCTTAGTCATAGAAATATTTAAGCTATAAGAAACCTTGACATGACTGACTTTTATATATCACTGCAAAAAGCTTTAAATAACTAAAGAATGAATATTAGTTTGGGGAAAAAGTAATCCATTATTTTTCGGTAGACGTCTGTAGTGATCGCTATCTCGTGAGGTATTTATCAAACAATTTCAGATTTATACTCGTTGCAAAAGTGACATTTGACACTAAAATATCCTCTTGCGGTTTTTTGTTTGATTAATTCAGTTACGAGTACAAGGTTTCAAAAATGGAAGACAACAAACAGAAAATTCAATACATTTTCGTTTTTCTCTTGTAACGGCGAAAAAGATAGCCGGGTGGCTAAAATTGTGAAAGGTGTTTATCGTCCTATATAAGACTGTAACAACCACTTATGTACAATTTTTTTTCGTCGATTCCGTTTGGGTAATTGGATGCTAAAGATGCACCTCGCATGGATACAACATCGTCGAGAATGTCTATAAAATATCAAAAATTATCAAACTTGATAGCATGTCAGCAGTCGTAACTTCGCACAAGACCTAGAAATCTACATGAAAACTGTTTTAAACCTTTTTACAAAGCGAATCTGAAAGAAGTTACAAAAAGTTCACGTAAAAATAATGGATTTCTTTTTCCCCAAACTAATATTATATATTGTATTATTTAAGTTTCTATGTATAAATATTTGAATAAAACATTCTATTGTTGTTATTTTTATAGAGTTTTCATACTACAATGTATAAGTTTTATAATTTAAAAGTAAATACTAAGAAACACAGAGCTCTTGTGCGAGAAGATTTATTTAACAAGTTAAGGGAATTTAATTTTCCTACACTTTAGTTCTCCACTATTTTGAGTCATACAAGGAATAAAATTCTACAGTTGTACCAAATCGACAGTTAAAGTTGGCATTTTAATGAATATATTCATTTATCTAACGTTTTCCACTGAGCAACTTGGTCTCATTTTAAATTCATATTTTAAAATTATAATATTATTACATTCAATTGATAGACAGTTCTCTAAAAATTATATTTTGTTTCCAAATATATATCCTAGATACAAACTTAATTTATAATTAAAATAATAAACATTTAATTATAGGATCTGGCATTGCTTTCGATATTTTTTCAACAACACTGGAGGGTGACGTAAAAATGCGTCAGACTATGACTTATTTTTAATATGTAAAATTGTTCCTTTATGCATTTAAATTCAAAAGTTCAGAATGATATTTCTGTTTCAGTAAATTAAAAAAAAATATTTAAACTATGGTACTCATAAGTGCATTACATTGCAAATAATTCAGCTTTTATTCCGCACTTAATCTCCTGTTTTTAGTTGGTGGTCTTATAGAACCTTCATTATGAATGGAAAAAAGATAATGAACAACATTGTTTACAATCCTGCACTTCGTGCAGAATGTGGAACTTCTTTCTCACGTCTCCATTCACACGAAAAGTTTTATACTGGAGAGCAACCATATAAATGCAAGTTTTCCGGTCGTATATTCTGGAAACCTTCAGTCCTCAAAATACATGAAAGAATTCACACTAAAGTACGACCATATAAATGTAAATTTTGTGATCGTACATTCACGCAAAATGGCCATCTCCATAGACATGAAAGGACTCACGCTGGAGAACGACAATATAAATGTAAGTTTTGTGGCTATTCATTCACTCTAAAGTACAATCTCCAAAAACATTTACGAAGGCTTCATTCACTCGCATGCTCATCAAAAACGCAGAACTCAGAACATAACACGGAACTTCTGCAAAACAGTGGTCCAATGAATGTTACTTCAAATGTTGCTTCTCAACATATTTATTTTAATAGCCTACTGTATGAAGATAACTATAGTGATAGTTAGACCGTTCTCTATAATACCCCAAAACCAAACACCAGTCAAGTTTATGAATCGGAAAACAGAAATTATGCTTCAAAAGACGAAATATATAAGTGTGAATTATGTTCTAATTTCTTCAGACAAGAAAATGAACTGAACCTCCTCTACATAACTCATATTGACAATGTATAATGTCTAATAAATCAAAGAATTTTTCATGCAATTTTGAGCGTTGCGTGAATATAAACTTGTTTAAAAGGGCTGTTACCTGCATTTAAATGAAGGCAGAAATTAGATAAACTTGAAAACCAAGTTTATTCTTCAAAGATTTAAACTTATTTCAAATGTGATTAATTTTTTTAATTGTGGCCTAATGACATTAAAATTCTATTATTTAAGTGGTTTTATAAATATCAATAAAACTTAATTTTCAAAATCTCTATTGTAATGTTTATTAAGTCATTTTTGGTATTGTTGTTTTTACTTATAAATGTAACATTTCCTGAACATTTTTATTTGTTTAATGTATTGCAGAAGGTTTCTTTAAAAATTATATTTTTTATATTTACATACAGCGTCTTTTAATTCTTGTGAAGTGTAATTTACTTTAGAAAAGGACTATTCGAATATCAAACAGATTCAAAGGACTTGTTATTTTACTATCATTTTTAGCAAAAATATCAGTTCAAATTGTGTTCCGTTGAAAGAAATATCGAAATATGTAAAACCACAAAACAACGTAGAATGCTGGATTTCAACTTATGATTTGCTAATTCATAGACAATGCCCCTTATATTTGTCCACATTTTTGTCAATTTTCATGAGGATATTTTTAAATGCTTATATCATAAATATTTATTCATTATAACCTGCATAATTTATTTAAATAATTTTATATATTTAAGCGCAATAAGTAAATACTTCGTTTTTCGTTAACATTTTATATTTTATGAACTTTTTTTCTATTATTTGTTAATAACTTTCCCTGATCTCGCTGATTTCGTTTTTAAATATTTTTTTACTTAAATGAATAACAATTTAATTCGTTTTTGCATTCATTTGTAAACTTGTTTTGCAGGCATGTTTTAAAATATTATATTTCATTTTTATTTTTTTACAATTTCTTATTTATTTAACAATTAAGATGATCTAAACTTCGGAAAATAACGACCATTTTTAGTTTTCTGTTTTGCAGTATCATCATATAATCATCGAAAGGGAAAAACAAGTGTATAATTATAATTATTGACATAAAATTTTAAGTTAAAAATTATTTTCAGTTTAATATCGATGCCTTACACATTTTAAAAATATGCATGCGATATTCATTTTTTAAATTGTGAGTTTTTTATTATAAGGAATATTTTTGGAAGCATAATATTATCTTCTGGTAAAGATATAATGTTGTATAGCCTAACATTTCCGCAATTTGTAATGAAATTTATTTTTAAAATTGGTTTAAAAACGATAAATCAAGAAATTCTCTGAAATTTTCAACGCGTACCTCTTTTCCCTTAATTATTTGAATGGGCAACTATATATATATATATATATATATATATATATATATATATATATATATATATATATATATATAAAGCCATAAAAAACACTAAAAAAGAAAGATTTTTTTATATTTGTGCTTTAAAATGTAAATATTAAGAAAACCAATGTATTATTTTTATAATGTTTAATATTTTCTGCTTTTAGTTATTGTTTTGTCTGAATTTTATGGTATCCTATTTTTTCAACCTTAAGTTAAATTTTAATTATAGACTTAATCTTTTTTAGTTAGATTAACCTATTAATTGATATGCAGTAGATATATGAGTGTTTCTTATATTACTGTATTATTTTGAGAGATGGAAATTATGTTTAGAAAAGAAAAATATTATGCTGATTGGAAAAATGGGAAAATTTAAAATTATTAATTACTTACAAAAAGTGATTAAAAAAACGGCTATTCGGTCAAAAAGTTCTGTTTTGTGAACGTCAAAACAAATTTTCTAATTTTCAAAATGAATATTTAAATTGGATTTTAAAAAAATGATCAAATATGTCATATGCAAGTCCTTACTTTCCATGTCGTTTTATAATTCCTACACGACTCGATTATAAATATTAAAACATTTAACTTTTTAGATTTTTCGTTTTTTAAAAGAAAAAATTTGAACTTTAATGATGTGTCTAATGTTATTGATATATTTGAGTTCTTAATTTACCTAATAATTAATAAGTATATTTACAATTTGATGTATATTACTCAAGATAATATGAAAAAAAATGACCATATAAGTGACATTTTACTATAGTTTTCATGTAATTTTGAATTATTTACATTAATTGAAACTGTATAATATCTAAAATTTTCTAATCACTACATTTTCAAATCCTATTTGAATTTCGTCCAAAAATAATTTGACATGAACTAACTTTTTTTGAAAAATAGAGTGTTAATTTTAAAATGTCAAATAATTTTCCATTCTTGAAAAATTATAAACTGAACTAATAAGAAAATATATAATTTAGTAGAAGAGAGAAAGAGACAGAGATCAAAATTTAAGAGAGAAAAACTTTGATTCAATTTATCATTTCCAATCAATATATCATTTTACGAAATTTTTTTTCATCAATTTTTCATATTTTTGTCATTATCTTTATGTATAATTTCTTTAAAATCTTTTTATATCTAGCATATTTACTGAATCTTCATATAAAATGATTTCACAAAAAACAATTTAAGGAAGGGAAATGTACAAACGTTGATGAATGAAATTAAATTAAAATTTCCATCTTTTTATCTGGTGCTAAATTTTAATTTGGAATTAAGTCTTTACTTTAGAATTCGGCAATTAGGCTAAAAATAATTATTTTTCTCAAAGCTAATTCTATAGTTACATATATCATCCGCTTCTTCCTTTGAGTAGATATCCATTTCTTTCTTTGTGTAATTTTTGCCAGTTTGAAAATTGTTTATTTCAACATGCAAATTACTGAATTTTATTGAAAAGTAATTTCATTTTGAAATATAAAAAAACATTTCGAAACTATGAACTATAAATAAATATCACAAAACATACGCAAGAAAAAATACTTTTTTCATGAAATTTGTATTAATCATCTGTTGGCTGTAATCGGAATTTAATTTTTTTCTGAGGGCAACATATATTTCAAAACTGTATGAAAGCCATGTCTGATATGAAAATGAGTAGACATTTATTGACCCCGAATTGCTTGTTGTAAAAAATGGATAAAACACAAATTGTACTAGGTTATAATTAATTGGTCCTTAAATCATAATTATTTCTTCCGATCCAAGCATTTTAGAAAAAATCAAAAGCTCATTCAAAATTAATAAAAATAAATAAATTTTGTTTGTGATATTAATTTCTCTTAAACAATAGTACTTTTTCTAAAAATCAGCATATTTACTAGAAATTGGCATTCGACGGGATTTATTTTTATATTTTTAAGGTATATATTTTTTTCTAGATTTCTTTAACCAAAACTCATGACGAAATTACGTAAGAATAATCCCTTATATGTTACATTAATATTGAAGTACAGTGGTATATATTAATTCAGAAAACAAGGCCGCGGTTGCCTGATTTGTTAGGGCATCTTTCTCGTTACCAAAAGGTGGTGAGTTCGAATCCGGGCTTAGACGAAGATCCATCGTATTCACTAATGGCGACTGAGGTGCGTAAAATATGACCGGTCGCAACGTCCTCCATGTTCCCATTATAAATTAATAACTTTGGAGCCAGGATTTGGGTCTTCACTGGTTTCAATCTCTAAATTGGAAGATTCAGATGCTGCTGCCATCTATGAGCCTAAACTCGTACTTCTACCTTTGTATAAGAGTGCTCTATTCACAAACGGAAGAGGCTCTCTGACTTCATTCGCTTAGTTTCTGACAGGCGGGCTTAGCAATGCCAAGTGTCATCAGAAAAAACAATTTAGAAAACCTTTTCATTTAAAAGATTCCGAATGTGAAATTGTATTTAAAGAAAACCATTTATTTTAAAAATTATTAAAAGTTGTTTTATGCAAGAACAGTTTTGTTGTAAATCTACTCCCTTTTCAACAACAAAACTGTTCTTGCATAAAACAATTTGTGTTAAACAAACCCAAATTGGAGACTTGTCACCCTGTCAAGCGTCATCATAAACAACAACATTTATCAATAAAAATACTTATTGTAAACTCAAATACAATGTTCATTAAGTAATTTTTTTGTAGTGTTGTGCTTTTACATATACATGATAAATCTAACTAAATATAAAAATACCTAAGAACAATATTTGTAAAAGAAATTTTTAGAATATATCTATATATTTTGCACCATAATATTTCTATTCTTAATTATTTAAGGAGATTATGATGTTTTTCAAAAAGATGTTCTAATTTGAATGAAAATATAAAGCAAGCTTAATATATTTAAAGTATAGTCATATTCAAGTTTAAATTTTTCTAATAAACACATAATACAGAACTTCTGTAAAAAAGTGCTCCAGTAAATGTCACTTCAAATGTTGCTGTTCAACATCTTAATTTTAATCAGATATTGTATGAAGGTAAGTACATTGATAGGCAGACAATTCTCCACAACCAAGCACCAGTCAATTATATGAATTGAACAATAGAGATTATGCTGTACAAAATATGTAATTGGAATTGTTCTTAATCATTCAGCGAAGAATATGAACTAAACCTGCACTACTTTATGCATTTTGATAACATATAATATTTATAACTTGTCCATAAAGATTTACTGTAATTTGAGTAAGATTGTTGCGAAAATATAGATGTGCTGAAATAGTCTACTGCTTTTATCTTGAAGACATAGAAATTAGACAATTAAACTTAAAAACCAAGTTTATGCTAAAGATTTAAATTTCATTCGAATGTAAATAATTTTCTTAATGTACATTGAATGACATGCATTGAAATTATTTAAATCATTATTAATATTCAATGATCTTTATAATTAAAGCCTTTCCTATGTTTATTAAGCGTTTTTCTGCAAAAAAAAAGGGTTTCTTTTTTATAAGCCAGATCCACTTAAATGTAAAATGTTTACCTTAAATGAATAATTTGTAAAAAAGTTTACAACATTTCTATTCTTAATCCTTTTAGAATTGATATGTTTTTCAATCATCATAAACGTAAATCATAATTTCATTATCTTAAAAATATATTTTTATCTAAAATTCTACAGATCTTCTTATTCATAAAATTCTATTGAAAGGAGTATCAAGAATATTAAAATTACATAATTTTTTTTAATATTCGATTTATAACGTGGAAAAATTAAAATATATGTAATTAACTTATTTATATGCATGCGAAATAATAATATGCAAATTATTTCGTTTCATAAAATATGTATTTGGTGTCTTAAATATTTACGGTAAAGAATAAAGTTCTACAGCTACGCCTAATCGACATCTAGATTTGATATTTTTACATAATATCAGCATTTATTCTACATCTTCCATTGAGCAATTGGATCCCATTTTGAATTCATATTTTAAAATTAAATGAACATTATTATATTTAATTGAACCTACGTGGACAGTTATTTAACAATTATATTTTATTTCGTATCCAAGTATATATCCTAGATACAAACCTACTTTGTTATTGATATAAATATTTAATCATAATATCTGGCATTTCTTTTTACATTCTTGGAGAGCGACATAAGAATACGGCAAAATTGTATTCGCTTATGATGAAATTTAATTGTTTCTTTAAATTTACGCATTTAGCCTTAGGAATTATTACCACAGGAAGTATTTAAACTACATTAAACATAAGTGGATAGCATTGCAAACATTTCAGCTTTAAATTTGAGCTTCATGTCCTAGATGTTAGTTGATGCTTCTATAAAACTGTTGTTGTTGCTTATCCCACTGTTGTAGGAAAGCCTACACCAGGTCCAGAAGGCCCTGACTCACCAGATGCTCATAGATTAGATCCTGTTCATCCCACAGATGCCTCCAAGAGGCACCAAGACAAACAAGAAGGTGAGCAGGACTGGCAATGAGGGAACAAGAACAAAGTGAGAAAATCCTCTTCCCCTTCAACAACCTCAGACTTTTTAAGTTCCCTCTCCTAAATCTCGCCAATGCCGATTAAAGAGGCCTGGGCCATTGCATGACAGAGGCAGGCCTGAAACATTGGCAGAATAAAATCGTTTTTTCTATATACAAACTAAAATAAAAAGCAAAGAATTTGAATTTTAAAAAAAATCGATTAAAATGAAACTTCAATTTAAATATGGAGATATAAGTTTAACACAAAAAAGTATTTACATTACAAAATAATTTAATTAGCATAATTCCAAAATGCTGCTTGCAACTTGAGTTGCAGTTCTACACATAGATAAGTTAAAAAAAATTGAATGAATTGCATAATGGTTGAAAATTTTCTTTAGTTATGAAGTTATTAAATACTAAAAACTCAGGAGTCTTTTTAATTTCTAAGGTCTTTCTACTGTCAATGCACTGGGAAATAAAACTGTCTGCAGAGGACAAAAAGTATTAAAAAAATGCAGTTTTCAATATTCCAATGCTTATACATATATGACAATTTAAAAAGGAGAAAAATTCAACATGCCTCTATTTAAGCAAGAGGTATTCTGGAGAGTACATAAATAGCTTTACTAGTTCAAATCAGTATTGTTTTAAATGAATTACAGAAGTTATAATAACAGTTTCAAAAGGAAATAGTATTTATAATAAGTTAGTTAGGTTGACTTTCTGATATTAAGCTTCACTATATTTCTTACAGATATTTTCAATTCAATCCCAAATAAAGGTTCATTAAAGGAATAAGATTTTCCTTATACAGATTACATATGCTAAACAACATTACCACAATTTAGATTTTAAAAAATTAGAGATATTGACAAATGATATAAAAATTTATCCAGTACCATTTGTTTTCATAAATGAAGGGTGCAATTACAAAGTATGAAAACAAAATTTATTCAAGAAATTTACATGTATTCATTAAATGTATATTATCATGAAACAGAACCATGAAATGACATCTAGTTTCTTTGAGGTGCCTTTTTAAATTTAATGATGACAATGTGAAACATCATGATCACAGTAAGACTTGGGAGCCAAAGGACAGTGAGATGATGATGTTCTTTGATTCTGGAAAAAAAGGAAATAAAAATTTAAGCCAAAATTAAACAATATTCAACAGCACAATTGAAAAAACAGAAAAAAAAAATTATTTATAAGAACAAATTTTCAATATGTAGCAGCAATCATACTAATTTTGAAGTAATGAAATTACATTAATTAAGGTCATAAAATTTTAACTTAATAGCATGTATCCCATAATATGTACATATTAACATTTCACTTCAGTTTGGAAAGGATTAAAATTATAGTTGATTAAGATATTGATGACAATTCCTTATTTGAAATGAACAATGAAATTAATTTTATATCATTATTGTAGTTAAAATACATTTCTTTAATAATTTTTATTTGGAAACATATTTAAGATTAAAAATGCAGCTAACACATATTGATTTTTCAAAATTAACACAATTTCTCACCTTTAGTAATAACAATTTTTTCCTCTAAGATTGATAATTATGGAACAAAATTTTAAACTACCGAGACATGTCAAGAAACTTGAACAGCCAAAATCATTTTTCCATAAAACATTATATTAAAAATAAATGAAATTAATAACATGTTGTATAATTTGATTATGGATATAATTCCTCTCTGATCAATGAATCAGAAATTATTATCAATGGCAGTATTTGCTCATATAAGAACATGGAATTTCATTTCTGAGAATAAAAATAAATTAAACACACACACACACACATATATATATATATATATACAAACAATAATGGCATTGACTATGTAGCTTTTCAATATTTGCACACATCCATCAGCATGAGATTTATTGGAACAATTTTTTGTTTAAGGTATTGAAAATCTAGAATATTTTATTGGACAGACTTTGTCTACATATTATTCTATACTATTCTGTAAAGTAAAATTAGCTGTCAACTTGTAAAATCTTGCATTTGTTAAGTTTGCTACAATTGCAGATTAATGAGAAAAATTCCCTTAACGTAGAAAATATTATCAATCAAGTTTACTAATTTAAATTTTCAATAGCTAATATGATTGCTATAGTTCATGGCATTACATTTATGAAACATATATTTTAAATAAAAACTTTGTTACGTGATTTTTTATTTCACGATTTTTTGAAGTAAAAATTTAACAAATAAACTGATATTAAGCATTCTAAATTTCAATTAAATGTTTCCAATTCGAGAAATAAATCATTTTAGAGTAATAAAGGAACAAAGATACCTAAATCAGCAAACCTAAATCACTTAAAACATTAACACAAAATTAATGCAATCAATTAAGAAATCAGATACAATCTTTACTTGTTAGACAATTCATGCTTTTAATCTTTATATATATATTTTAGCTACTATATCAATATTACTTAAAAACATTTGGTTAATTCAATCAAAATTAGCTAAATATGTTTACATAATGCTCAAATGAAAAAACAAATTTCATTAATGTACTTATGAAAGTGACCTTCTTCTTAAGTTAGCATTTCTAATCATTTGCAATTCAAAACGTATAAATCTCACTAAAGAAGAAACTGTACAATAAATTTGAATGAGCAAAAAATTTTTTTAAAAATATTAAATTATTCCAAGATGAATATTTAATTATCAGAATACTATTAGCAAAAAAACATTAAGATTTACAGAGTTCATTTTATTTTAAAGACAAATTTTGGTGGGGGAGACAACATTTTTTTAAGAAGTGTTCACAACAACTGGAACAATACTTATGCATTTAGAAATCAAAATCATTCTATTTAAAATATTTTAATTCAACTAGCTGAACAAAAATTTCAACTGAGCTCTATATTATAGAGTACAATTAAAATTAAATAACTTTCAAACTTTGGTTAGAACAATTAAATAACTTTGGTTTCAAATTATGATTATACATTTTAGTAAAAACTTTTTCATTTATATCCATTCAATACATATACACTTTATTCTGTTTTACAATTATAGAAATTATTTAATAATTTTAAAAAAAAATATTTTGTGGATTTCAGAAAGTGTCTATAATGATGCAAAGAAACAAAAATAAACAAACTGGCAAATTTATTAACAGTCATAGTGATTTGAAATCATTAAATTTTAATTGGCTAACTTTAAGAAATTAAAATAAAAGTTTTTTTTTTTTTTTAACTTTCATCATTAAAATATAAATTAAATTAACTAGAGCAATGATTAAAATAACTATTATATAACTTTCTTTCAAGTAATTTTTTTTATTTTTTTAAAATTATAAGGATTAACCTCAATGATTCTGAAGAACTACAAAATTAATTTTTTTCTACCAATTACCAACTTTTCTATTCAATTATGTGGCAGATTTGCAATCTTTTTCCATTATTTAATATCAACAAATAGAACTCAATAATTTATAAGCAAAAATAAATACACATGTATATAAATAAACTAAGAAATACTTTGAAACTAAATTTCATCAAAAAAGTAAAATAAAAAATGATATACATGCAATAATTACAATGAAGATAACTATGAAGTCCAAAATAATAAAATCAAAAAGTAACACAATATAAAGCATTTTTCCTTTCTTTGTGTGTGAAGAAGTGTTCTCATTTTCAAGTAAATGCTCACATTATTTAAATTAATCAAGACCGTTCAGCCAATATTTCCTCTATACCAGACTTTACACCAATCTATCAAATCTGGAGGTCGAACTAGACCAGTTGCTCCTTCCAAGAAGTATGGAATATCCAGTTAATACATATTTTTTTTTGCTTGTGTTAACTTGGTAAAGGAAGGGTGTTAATTTGCCTAACATCACATACATACAATGAGAAATATTATTTGGGGTTAATTGGGCCAGCGAATACAAAAAATGTGCAGTCCCTAAATTACTCTACCACATCTGTACCATAAATATTTATTGAAAACTAAATATAGGATAAAATTTACTTTAAGAAATTATATATTAATTTTTTTTAATTATAATTAAAATCTGATAATAAGAGTAGGTCATTTTAACATTTGATGTCCTTCTTTTGCAAATTATGGCTAATTAAACCAAAACCCATGATTTAAAATGGACTCTGAAACACTGTAAATATACAGAGCCAAATATATGAATTTTAAATTTCTGAGTTGTTAAATTGATAAGCTGAAGTCTTTCTACAAAACTTTTTTCAAATAAATTTCATGATTAAATGACTTGAATTACTTAATCACTTTTACTAAAAATCATATAAAATAATACAAACAGAAAATTATTTATAATATTTGACTTTGACAAAATATTGAAATACTAACAAAACAATAAAATTGTTTTAACATTTTAAAATCATTTATTTTAACATTTTTACATGCTTAGTAATGGTTAATAATATAATTTTTAATAATAAAAAATAAATGTTTTATTATAAACATTCAGATTATTTAGCATTAAATAAATGTGGGAATCAAGGTATTCTTTCATTTTTCTCATTTTAAAACATAATGAAATATTTATTTAAATTTGTCTTCAAAATATACTCACTTCTAAAAACATTTAATTGTGATTAGAAATTAGCTAACTAATTTCAGTATTCAAAGAGATAAAGCAAGAAGTTATAGAAAAGATGTCATTTAGAATATGAAAAGAGAAATAGAGAAGATATGAACACAAATTATGTAATCTGATGCAGAAGTTGTATTACTATATAAATGTATTTGTTAAAGAAGTAGCAGTAATATACAGTACATAAATTAAAATAATGTTCTACAAATCTAGGTGTACAATTTTGGGCATTGTTTTAGTTTAAAAATATAAGATTATTATTTTTTTTTTATTTCCAAATAGGAAGTTGCTAGTTTCCATCCCTACAATTAATGTGGAGGGGGAAAAAAAAAAAAAAAACGATTAGAAAACAAATGAGAATTTTAAAATAAATGAAGTACCCTTGGACATTTAAAATGCAGAAATTAATCAAGGTAAAAATAAACAAAGAATAAAATTTATTTTGAAAAATTAACAAGATTCAGTTCTAGAATTAGTTAGAAGTAATGTTACAGCTAATATAATTTTCATTATTTCTACTTAAAGTAATATGCAGCATATTCAGAGATAAAATAATGCTACCTTTTAAAAATATAAAAAATGCAGAACTTATCTTTCAGCTGATAATGAATTTAAAATAACATAAAATTTACATTTATTGTAAAAATAAACAAGCAATGAGCACCTAAAAGATCATTCAAATTATAACCATGTATTAAAAGTTTTCTATGTTAGTAAAGTCAGTTAATTTTACAGTACATTATTTATTTTTATGTTAATAGAAGTTTAAAAATTGTAAATTTGATAGCAAATTAAAATATTACTTGATGCAATCCAGTGTAGTAGCCAGCCATATACCATGAAACCAGCATGGCAGATAAAGAAGGATCTCTTGTAATTGTTGGACACTGGGGCATGGGAGGTGCAGGTGGAGGTGGCAAAGAGTCCTGTACTCTCTATAAAATATAATTATTTAAATATTTAGATTTCATATGCATCCAGTTTTATTAGGATATATTCACTTCCTCAAAGAAATCTACAATTTTATTTGACTGTTAACTCCTGTATTCCAATTTAATTATATCATAAAAAAGAAAGAAATTAAAACATTTAAGGATTGCAAATTAACTAGTTAATTTAACTTTTTTTATTTGACTTTATTGGAGAAACAAAGTTATGATCTTTGCTTGAATAGTTTTTTTAACAATACTATTCAAATAGAAAAATAGAATTTGAATAACATTTTGCTAAAAGTGATACTCATAATTAACCAGCCAAATTTCTACACAATTTATTTTGTTTTAAAACAATGTACTGCAGTTCACTCTCGATAGCTCAAGATTTGAATTAAACTCACATAATATTACCAAAAAGTAAATCAACTTTTATGAAAACTGATGTAAATTGTTTCTTCTAACTACTAAAACTCTAAGTTTCCATACAAAAATATCAAAGAGACTTTTAAATTTTTCTAATTTAATATGAATGTTTTAAAAAACAAATATTTTTTATCTTGTGAATGTTAGTCATAAAAATATTGTGGAAAATGCAAAATTTCAAAGTATTTATATTAATTAGAAATTTTAGATTAAAAAAATGATTAAAATATAATTTTTTTAAATATGCATAAAACTATATGTAGCATTTTTTTAAATGCTGTAAAATTTAACAAGCACAATATTTCATAAAATTGTGATACAATTCATATTTAATTCTTAATAAATATTGTTTTATTCAAATCAAGGAAATGTTGACAAAAATTACAGTACAATATATTTTTATTGGTTGAAATAAAAAACAAAGATATCACACATTGATTGACTTAAATATGTTTCAATGAAGATTTCTACTGTTTCAAAATTTAAGTGAATTAATATATTATCTATTTATCAATTAAGTCTTGCTGTGAGAAGCTAAATCTTTGTGCATAAAAATAAATGTAGATATAAAATATCTTTCAAATATTGTTAATTAAAGTAAAATCTTTAGTTTATTTGACAGTTGAAACATTTAAAATTTGCTTATTATGCACAACTAAATAATAAATTGTAAAAAAATATGTAAAACATCTTATGAACAAAATTCATATACATAAATGGATACAAAATCTCATAAAATATACTCTCACTAAACTTACTAGCATAGAAGCTGTTGGATTAGGTGGATAATTATGTCGTTGAGAATAATAAGGTTGCGGATAATGTGGAGGATTTGCAAAATCATGTGACTCTTCCATTGCTGTTCCTTGAGGCGGAGGAGCTTGCACATTTGGTTTATTGATTATATACTTAAGGTATTCCACTTGCTCTTTGAGATTTCTCACTTCAGATACACTGCTCATTTCAGTGTCACTCTACATAAATAAAAAAGAAAGAAAAAACCATAACATAAAACATATGAACAGACTCATATACATTGATTTTATATGGGCTTAGTATCAGAAGTATAACTTCGAATACAAATTTCATTTTAAAAACAAGAGCATGTCAGTAAATGCAATAAATTATATTAACTATATTAAAAAAACAATCATGTTATGTATTTGCTATTTAAATATATATATTTTTTAATTTTAAAGTTAAATATAAGTTTAAGATTAAAAATATATTTACGATTAAAAATATATTTATTAATATTATATATATATATATATATATATATATATATATATATATATAATGTAACATTAAAAATATATGCTGGACAATGGTGGAAAATTGTTTTAGTTTCATAAAATATCTTTTGTAATATTTTCTTAACAACTTTTCAAATTTTCAAAAGGGTACACATAACATACACAAAATAAATCAATTGTAAAAAAACTTTAATTTCATTTTAAAATATTCATAAATAAATATACTTTTCTACACATATTACTTTCAGATCAGCATCATTTCTTAAAAAAATTACTTCAGTATCTAATTTTGGAAATTTTTTTTAAATTTCAATTTTAAAAATTCAACATATTTTAAGTTTTACTATTTTACAAATTAGATATTAATGGATATGCACTAAACAAATAACAAGATTGGTATCATATTTTAAACAGAGCTTAAACTTAAGTTGTCAACTTTCTATGGGATACACAAATCAGAAAATCCATAAAAAAAAAGCCAATACTTCCTTATAAAGAATATAACATTACTTCAAAAAACTATAATTTTAAATCATAATGTTATAGAATTAAACAAATCAATTATGAAAAAAAGTTGTCAACTTGAATGCAGAGTTAGCAAGGTTCAGTTTATAATTTTTACTATAGCAAAATCATGAAAGTATAGTACAAATGTTTACAATATCTGATTTAATAATTCTTATATATAATGTGATCAAATTAAGAAATATAATCAGCTTTTATAAAAATACAAAATTCCAATAGTTTAAAAGTTTTTATACATCTCTATCTCTTAGCTATATTTTAATAATTTCCATTTTTAAACATTTCACTCATTTAATAACATAAAAAATTATCATTCATAACAATAATTTTTAAGTAAATATTTATAATGTCATTGAAAATTATTCAAATTACCAATTAATTTTAAAAACTTTTTATTAACACTGTTATATATATCTTTAGGAGAATATTGATTTGAATTCCAAGGAGTATGAATGTTAATTGAGACAGCATTAGGAATTTTATAAGGAACTAAATGAAATTATTAATATAAAATATGGAAATTAACAATTTTGTTTACGGTAAAGATCCTTTTATTTATATATAACCTTCTCACCTATTTCTTACTTCCCTTACACCGTTTTTTTTTTTTTTCTCTAAGTTTGAATCTTCCAATGCTTTGGATTTTATATTAGGATAAACACAAAATAAAACTTTTAAACAATACTCAAATATTTAATATCCAAACTTTTACTCTAAAAAGATCTCAAATATCAATGTTGCCATACATTCTCCTTTCAATATTAGTGAAGCAAAGTTTCTTGCAAAATTACATTTCTAAAATAACAAGATTTTGAATGGATACAAATAGATTGGAAAATATGGTGCTTTCTAATTATAGTTTCTATTAACTTTAACAGGTTGTGTTCATGGTTGATACAAAATAACTAATAGCAATTTAATTTACTTCCCAATGGAAATTTTGAAAAGCTTTTATAAATCTATTAAGGCAGTATTATTTTTATTAAATTAATAATTGAAAACTTTATTGATTATATCATTTAGGAATAAAAAGAAATTATTTTTATAAAGGAAAATACCAGCAGACTTACATTCTAAATCGAGATTCTGTATTCACACAAAGTGAAGTATACTAATTTTTAAATAATTTATATGTAATGAAAATTATAAAGATGATGTTTTTTTTAAAGAAATTAACTCCAATTTCAAACAAGATTCAGTTAGTACAATTATGCTTTCCAGACAAAATTAAACTAAAGCATAAAAATTTTTTAAAATCTTACACTGACATATCCAGCCTCAGCTTTTTTCTTTTGCTTTTTTCGAGCATTTTTTCCAGCACTTTCTTCTAATTGAGAAAGTTCTACTTCTTCTTCACCATCATAACCTAAATATTCTACTGTACAATAATCATCAAACACTTCAACGATTCTAGCCTCATACATCAAACCATCTTCAGGATATGGAGCTCTACAATAATCCCCTAACATCCACTATGTGAAAAATAAGGGAAAACTAACTAATTAAGGAATTTATATAATTTAATTTAAATAATATTGAAAAATATATTATAGACACATGTACAATTAGTTACAATAATCAACTTATAACTATTCTGATTAAGAAATACAATAGAAATATCTCAATTTTTCAATCAATTAATTAATACTAAACAATAAATTGAAATTATTGATTAAAGAGAGGTTTACATATATTTATATTTGGGATAATTACATTTGATGACTTTTTTTCTGAAAATAATCAATACTTAATATGTAATTTTAGAAACACTTTAGTACACTAAATGTTAAAAAGAAGTAAATTTGACACAAAAATATATAGTATTAGAAAAAGACGATTTTGAATATTTTTATTTTAGTTAGATACAATTATGGTAGTTACATAACTTACTACACTTATTAATAATATACTTTTTAATCTAAATTTTGTTATAATATGATAATTTAAAGAATTCTATATCTCATGATACTAGTTTTACATAATGAAAGCACATGTCATATTTTTTTCATTTCATATAATTGTTCCAAAATAAAAGCATTTAAAATTTAAACGGAACAAGCAAAAACATATTTGACAGCATTATAGGCTTTAATTTGAAATAATAATAACATAGTTCGATTTGTTTCTAATTACACAAAATAATTCATATTTTAAAGAATATGTAAAAGGACATTCATACAAATTCTTAACTTTCAATGAAACTAATAAATGTACTAGGTTTATGAATATTGAATACAACTTTTCCAACAATTCAATTTCACAAGATATCAACAAATTGGGAATGTCAAGTTATTTATACATTAACACTTTTGAAAGAAAATGAAAAACTTTCTTTAAAAACCTTTGAAAATTTTTATATAAAAGAAAGAAACATATAATGCTTAAAAATAATTAGATGGCTATTGCCAAATAAATAAGCCCCAAAGAAAGTCTTACATGGATTTATCATTTAATGGTCACTCTTTGCATAAGGGCAGACTTGACCAGAAACAGGATTTAAAGAGGATTCTGAATCCTGACATACATACAAAGCTAAAGTGAGAATCGAACTCAAGAATTAAAAAAATCTGAGAAATTTTTATAAAATGTATTCTTTATGGTTATAGTAAAAAATATAACTTTTAAGTGAAATAAAGATTTAGAAAAAAAATTTAATATGGTGATTGAAAAAGAACTGGATTTTTCAATATGCTATTGTATAAAACTATTAGATCAACTTTTGTTTAACTACTCGATTTTATCAAAATGTAATTATTTCAAAAGCAAATTTATTCACTTAATGGCATTGAACTTTTTGCTAAGCTGATACCCTTAACTACCAACACTAAAAATGCTGGTCATTGCTTAGAATTAAATTCTAATATATCATTCATTCAGATTCAATAGAAGAACATTACTCATAAGACCATTAAAGATAAAACACCATTGACCAGAAATTGATTGTTACATAGAAGATGTACATGATTTGCAGAAAGATATTTTAACTGATCAGCAGTATCATAAGTTAATTTATTGCTGAATTTTCTAATGAATGCTAGAAATTATAAACATAGAAGTGTACAAAAATTGATTAATATTTAAAAACAAGACACCCTTAGATGAGATAAGAATAGAATTCTTTAGCAAGAAAAAAGACTGTAAAATATGTATTTCATATTTTATTAGGAATCAAATTTATACTGCATGTATAAAATAAATTTATTTTATTGTTTAAACAAAAATAATATACATTTCAAATTGACCATTACATTTTTTGTATTGTTGATTGATTTTTTACATAGTATTTTTATTTATTTTAAAAATTTTCAAATAATTTTTTTTTTTTTTTTTTTTTTTTTTAAATGATGGGTTGAGAAAGGACTATACCTAAACGCTTATTTATGAAATAAGTTGTTATAATTAAAGTTACCCGATTCAAACAATTGTAGAAACCAATCTGCATACATCAAATTTTAATAAAACTTGGTATATACACATGTTACATGCTTGGTATGTATAATTAAAGTTACCCCATTCAAACCTTTGTATGTATATATATATATCAATTATTTATAGAATTTTTAAAATCGTTAAAATGCTTTCTTTTAATTATGTGTTTACAAAATGCACACAAGCAATTTGTTATAATATGAATGCATGAAGAAAATAAAAATAATTAAACAAATATCATTATTTAAAAAAACTTTCTGTTTAAATTATTTCTTTCATGTCTAATCATTACTATTAGACTTTTCATCTATTTATTTTCTAACTACCCTTAAGAAATTCAATATAATTTTAATTGTTATATTAATATATATAATATATAATAACTATATGCTTTTATTCCAGACTCTCACATTCATTTAATTATACAATAGATTATAAAATTTTAATCTAGTTATACATAATAATTGTTGTGTCTGAAGCCAAGTAAGTAATAATCTTTCAGCTCCTTAAGCAAATTCTATATAACAATTTTCAACCAAATATCATTTTCCATAAAAACAACTTTGTCAAATGATGTTCCAATTTAACTTAATTCTATCATTCCATTACTATATTAAAGTCTTGCTTATAATACATTATATTTCCTTATATGCAGGGGAAGAACAACACAATAGCAAACAAACAATAAAAACATTTTGAGGGTTCTGGAAACAAATTATAATTTTTTAGAATATAAAAATCAAGATGTTGCAGAAACAAGAACTTATTACATCCTTTAATATAGAAATTAAGTCAATGCACTGAGTTTATAAGTAGATTGAAATTGGAAAGGATTTATTTTTATACTAGTTTGGTAATGAAAATAAAAGTTAATTTTGGTGAAAGATTAAATAGCAAAATAACATTTACTAAATATAGTATTTAAAATAAGTGAAATAATAGCTAATTTTGTTCTAAAAATAAATAATTGAAAGAAACAAATACTTTATTACTTTTAATAGCTAATAATTAATTTACATACCTTTTTTACACTTTTCTTCTCCTTATTTGAAATTTCTTTGTTATCTTTATTTATATTGATACCTCTTTTCTAGACATAAGAAAAAACATTTTAATTTTTTTCTTTCCAAAATATAGTTCTAATCTACAAACATAACTAAAGCATAAGCATATAACATTATTGCACACAACACAATTTTTTTCAATATACAGGAATATTAGTTTACATTCAAAATAAAATAAAAATATTCTCAATATTACTAATTTTTCAATGATAAGAATTTCTGTTTCAAACTTAGTCCATAAATCAAGACAGTGTTTAGTTTATACATTTTAGGAATTTCGGTGATCTGGCCTGACTATTGCTCTAGTCATTTTTTGAAAATAGAAGCTAATTTGATTAGGACCCATAGTTTCAAATGAGTTTCACATCAAAATAAACATTTGAGATTTGGAATCCATAAACCTTAGAACAGAGTGTCAACCATTCAGATGTAAGCTCTGTCATTATTTAAAAATTCTAAAATTGTGGTTTGTTGATGTCTGAGCATTAGAACACCTTTTTAAGGAAAATACAATATTCTATATTTTAGATTCCAATCTTATCATTAATAAATAATTTTCTCAAAAAACCTTGCCTTGTAATGATGTTACCAAGAAAAACCACAACAGGAAAAATATTAATTATGGATAATGATATAACTAAGGGTTTCCAGCTGCCCTCAACAATTGGTAGAAGTAACACTGTTACATTAAATAAATTAAGTTTATGTATATTTGAATTTTATATAAAAATCAGCAACATAAGCATCAAATTTACATTCAAAAGTTTGATTTGTTGCTCAAACTAGCGCATAAATTATTTTTGTATATAAAATTGATTTAATGTGGACTAAAAGCTTAAAGGGTGAAAATGTGTTTCATGTCCCCTACTTGGCGTGTTTTCAAAATCACCGATGAATTGGTGAAAATTCTACCGCTATTTCAAAGTGAAACTTAATTAGCGACCAATGAAAAGGCTACAACAAAAGAGTAATTAATGAGCATGCCCGAAAAAGGGCTTCGAATTCAAGAGTTGGCGAAGTAGGGAACTTAAAGCGCAATTTAACTGCTTAAAGTAGATTCCAAAATATACAAACATTCATGGCCAAGATAAGAGTTAAGTGCAAACACTTGCGATGGAAAATAGAATGTTAGCTATATCTACAATGTTCTTAAAGAGGAAAAACAAGTCTCAAATAGTTTAGTTTAAAATATCTATGAAATTTGATTAAATATGATGTAATTACACCACAAAAAAATTCTTTTTAAGTATGCCAAATAATAAACAATGGTATCTTAAAAATAAGCTTTGCATTATTAAATATGTTGGAAAAAATTATTCGATAAGCAGCCAGTAAAAAGTGTCAAAATTGTTTACTAATAATTTTAAATTATCATTTACTATAATATTGCAACAAATTTGATATTTCTTTAAATGTATAATTTTCAGACAAGGATAAATTAGTGGTTCTATTGTCACTTTTTCAGAAACTACAAAACAAAATAAAAAAATATGTGCTTATATGATTATTACAATACTCTAAGTGTTTTGCAACTTGATTTTTTATAGTAAAATACATAGAAACCAAATTGTATTTGATTTAAAATTAAGTTTATAATGTTAATACTTGATACAATAAAATAAGAAATTAGTTTATTTCATAAATTATCTTACACTGTCATAAGCATATAAGCACAATATATAAAATTACAGTTATATTTAAATAGAGATCTATCATTTAGAGAAATATTAAAGATCTTTTGGTTTAGAAGATTTCTTACTGTATATAATTGCACAGAAATATTTAACATGTATTTAGGTTTTACCATGAATTTTAATGTTTAAACAATAGATTAAATAAAAATGTATTTGTGTGTTTAATAATATAATTAGGAGCTAGAGATTTTACATGAAAATATTTTATTTACATTACTGATTAACTTCATTGAGTAGTTCTCTCTGGCAATAAATTACATTTTCACTGAGCTTCTTACAGTAGATTCCTTTTTCATGTTAATTAAAATAGGAGTTTTCATTAAAATGTATTTTATTTTTGCTATACATTTAGTTTTATTGCCTAGTTATCTCCACTGTAGACTGCAGTATGTTAATTTTTTTAAGGTGGACACCATAACTCTATTAACAGTAGTCTTCCTAAAAACATGTTATTTATAGTGCAAATTTATTATCTGGTCGTCTCTGGGATAAATTGTGTTGTATTGATGTTTTTTTGAAAGCAAAATGGAAAAATATCCA
Organism: Latrodectus geometricus; assembly: GCA_026290005.1. NCBI lineage: Eukaryota > Metazoa > Arthropoda > Arachnida > Araneae > Theridiidae > Latrodectus > Latrodectus geometricus. The sequence continues at coordinate 69,927 of JAPDSC010161981.1, read as the reverse complement.
ATATTTCATGGAGGAACATGTGAATACAGGGACTATATGGAAATATAATGACCTATGAATAAATTATTTAAAAAAAAAAAAAACAATTTATTCACACATTCCTATATTACTAATATAAGGCAATTCATACATTAAGATCGTTGATTAAGGTCATCAATAAGAGCTTTTCACATATATTTGTACATATTAATGAGATTACAAAGATAACTTGGAAATAGGAGTGACTTTTCAATTATAATATGTAAATATCAAAATATTAACATCAAAATCTAAATTGCTTAAGAACTATGAGACATAACACAAACAGATTTTAAGAAAAACTTAAATACTATAAAAATGAACAACAAAAATACATTTCCTTCATTTATAATCTTTTGTAAGGTTAATTCTAATATTGGGAAAAAAAATTAAAATTTGCTTAAAAATTACAAAAATCAAAAAAATATTTTTTACTATTATTTTGATTTTTTTTTTCTTCAATAAAAAATTTATTTTTTTATCTTTTTTAGGTCTTATTTCATTTAATCACTTTTTTAAATGAAATTAAAATTCTAAGAAAACTGAAATTAAATAGTTACTCACAGTCAATCGCATTCCTCTATCATAGGCTTTGATCAATTCAGTATCATCCCAATCTAATGCAGAGGGATTCTAAAATATTTAAAAGAGAAAACAAATATTATAGAAACATTATATGTATGAAGAGCTTTTTTTTCAACACTGATGTCAATATTTTGTTTAAGTACTATTAGTTACTTAACTGCAAATGATATTTACATTTTAATTTTTTCCATTAGCATTCATTTCAGCATAAGAACTGAAAGTTTAAAACATTTCCTCATCAATAAGATACATGATTTGAATAAAACGTCGTAATTTTTAAATAAAAGAATTCAGAAACATAATTAATTTATGCGTAAATATCAGCACAATTAAAATCTTAGACATTTAATGCTTTAATCAATGAGTTATATATGAAATAAAGGCAAAGAATTTATCTTCAATTAATATAATGATTGATTTCGGAACTACTTTGATATACCCCCCCCCCCCAAATCGGAAATTTGGCGACTTTTTTTCTCGCCAAGATAGATTTTTGCTAAATACAAATAATTAATACATAAAAAAAGTTTAAAAAAAACTCAAAAAATGGTACAAAATACAAGAAAATAATAAATTTGGCTACAAATAATTAATATTAAGTTGGGGGAAAAAAATCCATTATTTTTACATGAACTTTATGTAACTTCTTTTGGATTCACTTTGTAAAAAGGTTTAAAACAGCTTTCATGTAGATTTTTAGGTCTTGCACGTTACGACTGCTGACATACGGTTAACTTCGATCATTTTTGATATTTTATAGTTATTTTCGATGATGCAGTATCCACATGTAAGGTGCATCTCTAACATCAAAAATACCAGAACGGAATCGTCGAAACAAAAATTGTACGTAACTGGTTGTTACAGTCTTATATAGGACGATAAACATCTTTCACAATTTTAGCCACCCGGCTATCTTTTTCGCCGTTACAAGAGAAAAACGAAAATGTATCGAATTTTCTGTTTGTTGTCTTCCATTTTTAAAACCTTGTACTCGTAACTGAATTAATCTAACAAAAAACCGAAAGAGGTTATTTTAGTGTTAAATGTCACCTTTCCAACGAGCATAAATCTGAAATTGTTTGATAGTTACCTCACGAGATATCGAGCACTACAGACGTCTACCGAAAAAATAATGGATTACTTTTTCCCCAACCTAATACATAAAAACTCAGAAAATGGTACAAAATACAAGGAAATACTAAATTTGGCAAAAGCAAAAACCTAAAATTGCCCAGCCTGGCGACCAATCGCAATTACAACTTGGCGAGAATCAAAGGGGTACCCTAAAGTATAGTCTAACCCGAATTTACAAATCAAAAATATTAATATTAAGATAAAAATACAATAAATCAATGTTATTAATTGCAATAAATATGTTACAATGATAACGTTATTAAATATATGATAAAATAATTAAATACATAATGCTCGAATGTTTTTTTTTTACAAATAGTGCTTCCATTTATACCTTACAAACCAGGAATTTAATAATCTACATGTCAATACTTACTATTGGTTTACCGATTTCCATTGTAACAACTATTTTGATTACAAAGGGTGTGCAAATTAACGAGCGTATATTATTAAACAATACACGAATATTGACAATGAAATAAAATTTCGATGCGGTTACTTCAACTTGACATCAAACTTCTTAAAAATTTTACTCGTTTTTTGTTGCCAATACAATGCATAAAAATTGCATAATTAAATGGACCTTATACAGGCAATGCATCAGAAGATCAATGATGTTGCTGCCGAGAACAATCAGACAGAATTTTTTTACAGTAGTTTACACTTCTAGCAATGTAAAATTTCATAGTTAATATAAAAATTTATTCATAATTTGCTGATAATAAATGTTTTAATAATGTCTAAGGCTTTATACTGTATACTTAGCAGTATGAATTTTGTTACATTATACGAATACTAGATTAATTAAAAATTCAATATCTTAAAATCTTAGTTATATCATAAATAGGAAATTATGTGTTATCATGTCAGCATGCTACATGCGTTCAGCAAATAATTCTTTTTAGCTTGTCAAAAATGTACGTTTAATAGATTTCTTTCCCAGGTACTATGAAATATGGACTACAACTCGTTGGAAAACATAACACAAGCTATCTTTGACAGTGTCCACATTGTATGTTTTCTAATCAAGACAATTGCTTGTGAAACCGTAATGTGGCGTGTGTGAAACACATCTGACAGGCCAGTGAGCATATAGACCATACTGTCAATACGTATGTTTACGATTTACCGTAAAATCTATCATATCTGTAGTTTCTGTTGCTAATCTGAACCGCCTGTTTCTTTTGAAAGTTACTCCCGAATATCGATCGTTATTCAGCGTTGTCACTTGGGGACGACAATGCCGATTGTTTGTAACGTCTACTGAGATATTCATCATCTTGGAATCATTGCCTCAATCTAGAGATTAAATTTTGGGTCATTCTGAGTTCGGGTACTGCCATTTGCTTTCGCATTCCAGGTGACAGAAAATTCTAGAGCTGCTTGTGAATGCATTCCCTTCCTTACCACAGGTCATGGCAATCTCACGAATTCTAGCCATTGCATGAAAAACAAGTCATTGAACATTTTGTTGTTTGAACACTTTGTTTAATGCTTTATAGCCAATGATTCAAATAACAATAAAGATGATCGTTTATCGCCTATTAGAAATCCAAATAGGCTTGATTTAAAAACTTTTCATTTCAATTTTTAGGTATATTAAAAGTTGAAAAGTAAGAGGTTGTTAAAGTAATACCAGTTACAATTTAACTCTGCAATAAAAACAGGAAAGTTTTATGTTTTGAAAATACCCTAGTAGCAGAGTCTTATTGGTATTACACTGGCCATTCACCGGTTCCATTGGCAACTCAC
>JAPDSC010161981.1:40482-61438 GCA_026290005.1 Latrodectus geometricus | reverse complement strand
CCCGATGAGTATTCATCATCCTGAGGCGTTTGCCCAATGATCGCCCACCGTTGAATTGCTACTAGGGTAAACTGCTTTTAATAGAATTATCTTAATAATTGCAAAAATGTTTTAATATATTAAATCATCGTAATCTTTGGACATTTTAATAGCATAAATGATTTGATGGAAATTGGCATTTCAAGCATTCAAGCTCTGTTAAATGTTTAATTCTATAATTTTATTAGGAATCTATGTCAAGATATTATAAAACTTGTTATTCAAGCATTCTTATCAAGAAAATAACTTTAAATAGTCCTTAAAGTAACTTTAAATAGTCAAGTTTTCACAAAAGATCGAAATGTGTTTTTAAAACACGGGTGACCAAACTTTTTGAAAAATATGATACTGTCTGAAAAACAAAAACTGCTTTCACGTCAAATTTTTTCAACATGCTTAAAAGTATAAAACAATTTTTAATTTTTTTATTCAAAACTAATTATGATTTTTAACTCAAAACCAACACGAATTGCAATATCGTTTTCTTATGTTTTTTACGATTTTACAGGCTTACTCATGAATATATGGAAAAGAAATTTTCTATCTCAAAAAAGACACCAAAATCTAAAAGAGTTAAAAAATAAAGTTTATCCTTTTGCTTTCAGTTGGAGCTCATCTTAGCAAGACAGATGGGATCTTGTATTTACTTTCACACTAGAGAAGATACCATAGCAAGGACACAACAGAGCCTATACAACGTAAAGTAATTCAAAGCATTGGTTTCGTCCTTGCTTACATTGTTTTGCACACATTAATACTAATATCAAACAGTGCCATTTTCTGCGATGAAGTATTGTATGAACACAACTTTGGCAGATTTTAAAAAGTTCCGAAAACAATATTACTTTTTTAAATTCTTAATTTTTTAACAAGTTTTCTCTAGAAATTGTTAAAACTCCACTGGGTTACTTTACAGCGCTTTATACTTACTAGAGTTAATAATGTATGTAGAATTAATCATCAACTTTATAATTCATCCTTTTTTTCTAAAAAAAAAAATGGTTTATTAAAAAAGGAAGGATGAAGTCTTTGTTTTCAATACAGCTCAAGATGTTGATTGCAGGTTGGATGAATTTCCTTTCATACATATTCATGTGCAAATGATTATAATTTTTCAGCATTTTTAATTCTTTTGTCATTCATACAAACTTGATTTTAATTTTAGAGTTGAAATTAATTTTTAGAGTTATAACTGTACATGTATATAATTTACTTTTATCCAATTTGTATGAATGTTCAATATTATTTTTAAATATATATTAGCATTAAATTTTAATCTATAACTTAAAAATAGATAATTCTTCAAAACATATTTTATTTCTACTTGATAAATTAGACAATAACAAATTTGCATTAATTGACCACTCGAAGTATTTATTAATTATAAAAATTATTATTTTTTGATCATTTATTAATTATCAAAACCATTATTTTAAAGTGCTCACTTTCATTAAAAATTTCACCTCACATCCGTAGACAAACATTAGATGGTAAATGGTTAATGTGACCTTCAATAAAATAGTTTTTGATTTTTAAAGAATATATTTTTAATGTATTCAAAAATATATCAATAATAAAATTAATGCCATTTCAATAACTAAGGTGTCTATTTAATTCTTTTTTCTTACATTTCGTAGTGAAAAAATTAAGTAATTCAGTGTTTTTTATTTGTGGTGTCCTAATTTATTACAAATTTTCATTAAAGAATATTAAAGCAACAAAATATTACTAAAATTTAAAATTTTATTACAAAATTCGTATTTTAACATAATCAAAAATCAACTCGTTTGATTATGTATTTTTGCAGTAATATTGGCAGTGCAGAAAATAGCTCGAGATGTTTGCTATTAGAAAGGAAATTTTACTTTTAAAAGATTTTGTAAACATAGATAAATGAATGTCATTTTGATTGAAAAGATTGATTAATAAAATCTAATATTGTAATTGAATTCAATGGCTATGGATTACTGTAAGATTTTTAATTCTGCTCTATTTTGAAAATTGAATTACTATATTAATCTAGTGTTACATTATGCATAAATATATTCAATTAATATATGCTTAAGAAATAATTAGGTGTTCTCTGCTTGATATATTAAATTTCCTTTCAAACGTTTCAGGAATCTAAATATTAAATGCGTTCTATTTGTTTTTATCTAATAAATCTAGATTTGGTTAGACTATACATGGGGGTACTTCGGATCAACTTTGACATTGCCCCCCCCCCAAAAAAAAAAAATTAAGCACCAAATCTGGCATTCCCTACGGACTTTTTAGGGTTGCTGTTTATTATTTTGGTGTTGCCAGTTTAGGTTTTTTCAGCTTTTAGGTTTTTGCTGTTGTCAAATTTAGTATTTCCTTGTAAAGTTGTACCATTTTTTGAGGTTTTCTTTTAAAGTTTTTTTTTGTAATTAATTATTTGTATTTAGCGAGAATCCATATTGGAGAGAAAAAAGGCGCCAAAAACAAGTATTTTGCTTAGCGAGAAGAAAAAGTTGCCAAATTTCCAATTTGGGGGGGGGGTATATCAAAGTAGTTCCGGTACTTCCTTGATTCTCGCCGAATTTTTTTATTCATTTTATTTGGCTTATTAAGTTTACTTATATTGTCTTCATTTCAATTTCATTATCTTTTGGCCGCCATACCTGTTTGCACGGTGTTCAGCATAAACAGGAATGGCGCCAACCAAATATCGACAAGGGGCTCATTCAAATATAGTTTTACCCTAGATTTTTTAAAAATTTGATTGGTGAAAATGCGTTTTAAGTCCCCTACTTGGCGAGTTTTCAAAATCACACATGCCATGGTGAAAATTCTACCGCTATTTCAAAGTGAAACTTAATTAGCGACCAATAGAAAAGGCTCAAACAAAAGAGTAATTAATGAGCGAGTTCGAAGTAGGGGTCCTAAAGCACAAATTAAACATTAGATTTGTTCGAATAACAAGTCGTATTAATATTTATTTGGTTAGGAATGACAAATAATAAATCCTTTCATTGGCTCACAGGTTGACCAAATTTGTGAGTGAATTAGACTTAAAATTAACACTTTAAAAATAATAAGTGATTATTAGAAAACATATAGTAATACAGAGACAGATACATTTTTGAAAAAGTAATTCCAACATTTTTGTTTGAGTCAGAACGCAAAATTGTTACTGTTTTTGATGTTAAAAAATTTGTCGAAAATAATATAAACGTTAAAATGTACGATATTTCTTTAAATTAAATCTTTAAAAATCTACAAAGAAACAACAAAAAAGAAATATTTAAGAGTATTTTGTAAATATTTTTAAATTTCTACAATTTAAACAATAATTTTTTTGTGAAGAATTTAACATTTTCTGTGTAGCTATACTGTAACTACAATATATGAAATATTTATGATTGCATTTGTGGATAGGTACTTTGTTTGCTTGAAAGCAATAACAATTTATTTTTATGTTGCAAAGTGGCCTAAACTTTTCATATTTAATAGGTATTTAGTTGTTGACGTTCTGAAACAAAATAATAAAACTATTTTTAATCCAAGTAAATAAAGTTTGCTAAAATCTGAGGACCATTCTGAATCACCATTTTACAGAAAAAATTTATTTATACTTAGCTGACTATAAATATTAAGTAGATTTATTTTAATGCTGTAGTTACTTTGTATTTTTTATGATAGTGATTTCGAACTGCAATTAAGGGCTATTGCCATATTATGTAATAAAATATCAACAATAAAATTGCAGTCCAGAAGAAACAATGCATCAGCTTTCCATGCTTGGAAGTTATGTCTGCCAAAATATAAATGCACCATAATCGTATTGGCGAAAAACGCTATAATAAAAAAAATATTAAATACTTTATTATTGAATAGTAGTGATTTAAGTGCTATTATTTTCTTTTAATATATTAGTACCTGTTCCATAAATTTACTTATTTCCAAGAATAGGGTTTAATTTGCTATTTTATATTATAGATATAAGAAATATTACCATGAATTATAAAAGAATAATATAAAATAATAAATAGTAATTTGTCAATCTTATCCTGTTTAATTTATAAGTTTGTATTAAATTTTCATCAAAATTATTAAGGCAATATTAAAACTGCAATATATTTTCTGACTGACCAATCACATTAGAGTACATAGTGTACACATAAAGAACAACAGGAACTGATTTATTAATAATATGAACTCTTGTTCTTTAAGTTTTTTCAGAAACTTCTGAAAACTGGAAAATTAGAAGAAAGTTTTCCATATCAAATTCAGAAGAAGTAAAGCTTTAAATCTCATTTACTTTTGTTCTAGTTTGTTGTAACCTTCATATTTATAAAATTCTTAAAATGGTCAGCATAATTCCGTGTATCAGGATAATATTTAGATGCTTGAGTAGTTTAAAGGTTTTAAAACGACAATATTAAAAAGAAAAAATATTAAAATTATTTCAACCAAAATTTTAATTATCTTACTTGTAAATAAATTTATTTATTATAAATAAACTATTTTACTCCCTTTTCTTTACGAATACAGTAGAGTAAAAATTATGTGCACCTTATTTTACTGTTTGTTCCTAGCAACATAAATTAAAATAATACATTTAAAAACTTCACATCACCATGAGAGAAATGATAGTTACTATATTTTAGAAAGGACGAGTAGAAATGTGAATTCATTACTCTTTATCTTGATGAACATCATGTAATAGAAAAGTATTCTTTAGATCAATGAACTGAGAAAAGATATAAATATTCTGTCATCATGTAATATTTGACCAATAGACAGCAATGGAAAGAAATTAAATGTGAGATATATTCACGTATTGATGAGCCATAAAGAGTGTCTTAGTGAAATTATTTTATTGGGTGACAAATTTTGTTTGTTGTGGTACCAAGACTATTTGTTTAACAATGTATTGGTACCGATAATACTAGAATTTATTTCTAAAATATTATGAGAAACATTTTAAGTGAGATAATATTTGACAATAATAATAATAAAGGATAATTAATAATAATTGAGTCTCATATGAGAATTACGCTTAGTATATGGTATAATGGAATTTTTGATATTTGCCATATCTGATTCTAAACTGATTGCACTGCTTGCAGAAGGATATTATAGATCTCACTGGTTTATCAGATTTTAGATCAATCGAAAACATGATTTTATTGCAAAACTATTTCAACATAATTGGCTCCATTATCTTTTCAGTGTAAACGTGAAGTCATATCCTTTCTAAGCATATTATAAGGTTTCTAAATTTATTCTCAACTGAACATTTCCTAAGAGTGATGATAACTGCTTGAAATGTTGTCAAAAAGTGAGAGATTTACGTTCTTTTATACCACGCATATATAAAACTTTTTCACCAGAGAATATTAGTTTTATAAATCAATATCATGCCATGATTCTCCTCGTATCCTAGTACCAATGGACTTCGTATTTTACCCATTTGTTATTATGGTGGCTACTGTGTAAAATATGAAATATAATGATTCTTTATTATGATTTAAAAAAAATATATTAGATAAAGACAAAGGTTATTTTCTACATTCATCATTTTGTGCTGAGTTTAAGACTTTAAATTTTATTTTAGATAAATATTTTTAAGCTATAATGAAGGAACTGAAGGAAAATGAATGAAGTGAAAAAAAAGGCTACAGATATGTTTTTGTAAAGGTTTATAAATGCTTATATAGTTATTTCGGTTAGAAATACCATGGAATTTTTTAATTTTTAAGCAAAACATTTTGCCAGTGCAATCTTTCTACATATCCGTCTTTTAAGTAAATTTAAAGAAATTAAGCTTTAAGTTAACGTAAAAAACGTAAAGTTCAATTTCTTTTTTGTATTTTGCAAAAGTTTTATATGGTGCATGGATTAATTTGCGTGCACTTTTTGAAACTTGCAAATATCTACCCAAGAATTAGGCTTCAGTTCAGGCTTTAATTCAAACTGTGAAGAATTAGAGTTTGAAAAATTTCCATAACTCACAGCAACGCATTCACTTTGAAGAATTCACATAACTCACAGTAATGAATTTTGTTAAAAAAGAAAAATTCTTCTTTTACTAAATTTGATATCTGGTCGTTGTGATATCAATTGTAAGATAATATGAATGTTGGTTTAGACTATAGTTTAGGGTGCCCCTTTGATTCTCGCCAATTTGTGATCGCGATATATAGCCAAGCTGGGCAAAACCGAATCGCGTTCTGATTGGTTTAGATCCAGTCGAAGCTCTGATTGGTTTATCATTTTTAGAATTTTGAAAATTCAACGGACGTTGCGTTATTTTTTAATGTTCAACCTTACCTGTAAGCACTGTAATCGGCGTGAACAGGAATGGCGCCAAGTTAGCTAAAGGGCACCCTAAAGTATAGTTTTACTGAATGCTGTTATACCAATTTCTTAATAATATAATGAGCATATCAAGTTTTACAGCAATTGTTCGACTTTTATCCAAGTTGTTTTCGCCTTGGTGTAATTTTTAATTTTTTATTAAGAATAGCTTTACTTATCGTGACTGGAATTATTTCTCTGAGAATCCTGTAAGAGTGGAAAACGTTACTTTCTATTACTTTGATAATTACAAACTTCATGGAAGATATATGCTTTTTAGGCAGATATAATATTTGGTTGTTCAAAAAGTAATATTTCCTGATCTTATGGAAATGCGGAATGATTTTCTTATATTGAATAAGTTATATCTTGTCCTTTCTGAAGCCAAATCTTTGGATATCTCTCTGACAGTTGCATGATTTAATGTTCATAACATTTTTGTTTGCAAATTTATCCCTCTACATTTGAAATAAGGACTCTGCAGAATAAAATATTTTATAGTAGTATATCCCATCCAAGATTTAAAGACATTTGATGAATTACTAAACTTGTATGAGGTCTCGCATTATTTTGGCAAAATACATATGTCCTGATTTGAAATTTAATTTAGGTTTTTTCAAATGATCATGAACATTCGAATTCAATAAATTTAATACCTTAACTATCTTAAAGAGTTGTTATTCTTCGATTTATATCTGTTAGTTCTATTATTGTGGTTTTATTATTTTTAACTGGTGTTTCAGATTATAATGTATCTTTATCATCAAAATTGCCATATCGGAATTTTCCTACAAATTTTGTCTCTGGTATTCTGTCAATACATCTCTATACAACTGTAATCAGATATATATTTTTTTTTGCTTGAGCAGAAGTTTACCATTCCAATAGTAAAAAGTAAAGTATGTCGGTATACTTCAAGATAATGTAAATAAACCTTGAAATATACTGAATTTATATTCCTTTATTTATGATGATATTTATCCTTATCTTGTACAGAATTAGATGACTTTAATGAATAGCCTTAAGTTTGTCATTTTACTCATTTTTTCCAATACCTGAATGTCATTAGCACAATTTTATTTCTTTTTCCTAGGTTTTCAAGATGCTGATTTGGCAGATGCTTCTCTTAATGAATTTAAAAGGTATGACGTAATGCACACTTCACCACCAAGTTCATCTCCACCAAGGGTGTATGTTGAAACACCTAGAGCATCTCACTGGCCTTCAAACCAATATTCATCGCACTACATTCAGAGAGGTCGTTATGGGAGGAGGCGAAGAACAAAACATTCACTGTTTAATCGCTGTCCACCACGTCGTCAGTACCATTCTCAATGCTATAACAATTATTATGACATTTATCATGATTATCATTCCGATCAGTGCAAATGCATGAATCAAAAGTGCAAGATAATTCCCGACTATTCTTGGGACTCAAGTTATTGCAAGGAGGACCCAGATGATTTTTACTACACTCGACATTCTTTAAGAGACCGGTATTATTGGGGTCGAACACCTGACTGTTTGAAGGACCAGGTAAATGTTTTTGAAGCATCTTGTTCTGAGAAAATTACTGATGCTTATTCTTTGGATAATTCTTATACAGCTTCAAATATGACTCATAAAATTGATTCTTGTAAGTCAAACGGTAATTTAGCAGCAAGAAAAAGAAAAAGAGCACCTATTTTTGAACAATCCCTAGATACGAACAAAAGTAATGCGATGAATACAGTTGCCGTGTCTCTTCCATCTAATTCAATTTCTTGTGCTACTTCTAAAGTTGTAGATTGTATTGGCTTACAAACTAATACCACTCATCAGAAATATATTGTAAATGAAATTAGAAGTGAAAATTCCGTGCCTTTGAATGAAAATGCCATGGCTGTACAAAATTTACAACTCGTTGAGAAAGATGAGTCATTAAATTCCAATCAACAAAATGGTTTATCTCGAGATATATCCGGTGATGCAACTATAACATCCACAGTTGATCGATCAGTTGATTCAAAATCAAATGAAGAGAGTGATGCATTACAGATTCTAAATAATATAATATCGGAAATGGGAAATGCGGAAACATTTCCAAGAGAAAATAACCTTTCCAATGAAAATGTTACTCTTGATTCACAAAGTGAGTTATGTCAACTGATGACAATACCAAATGGTGGGGCATCTGTAAGCTTCGAGGCAAATTTAGAAGTGCCAAATAGTTCTGTATTGTCTTTGATACAACAAAATCAAATTTTGGTAGATTTAGTTTCAAAACTATTATGCAATTCCGAAGTAATGAAAACAAGCAATGGAAACCAATTTCAGAATGTAAATTGTCAGCCTATTATAACAAATAATCATCATTCGCAAAATTGTTCTACTCAGGTACATGTAACTAATTTGGCTTCTCCTTCCACAAATGTTGTTTTATCAGATAATTCAAATGATTTCTCGAATGATATCTTTATTTCAAACACTAGTAGTCATTCTGAAAATTATTGTAGCTTCAATAAAAATAGTAAGCAGAAATCCAATGAAGATTCTACAGAAAACCTTGTGAATACCAACAAACAAATCCAAAATACTACAGATGCAAATTATCAGCTTCATATACTTGAAACTGATATTAATAAAGAAAATATTTCTTTTATGGATATACTAAATGATGAGAAGTTTCCAGACATGGAACTGAATTTTAATTCTCTTGCTAACTATCTCTTGGAAGAGCCTGACTCAAGTGTTTTACATGCATCATTAAATTATTCTTCCCATAACGATGTTATTGACAAAGAAAATTCCCCCAGTAATCATTGTTTAAAAATTTTACATTCAACACCTAATAATAAAAAGAATTCTTTTGAAAATATTGTAGATAACCCGGAAGATATTTGTTCAGATAAAGAAGAAAATCAAATTGCAGTTAGAACGGTACTGAAAAAGGCGAGCATTCAACAAAGATGTTCGAAAGAAAAAAAGTCAATCGAAAACACACTAAATCTACACAGTACTTTGACTGATGGAAAAACTAAGAATAATCATTCTCCTAAATTAACGTTTGATGTTTATACTCAAACGAAAACCAGTGATGAAAATATTAAAATATCGAAAACGCCAGCACAAAGCAAAAAAACAATACAATCCACCAGATGCAGAGTATTAAGGTCCTCTTTAAAAATACAGCAAGGCGATTTTACTTCTACACTTGAAGAAGTAGTTCATCAAGTAAAATCAGTGACGCCAGAAGAAGAAATATCTAAAGTGAAAGAAGATTCTGGTGAAAAATCTGGCAAAAAGCGAAGATTTTCCCCACGTTCTTTCAGTACGGCCTCACAAAATCAGGATCAATATAAAAGTCGAAAGCAAAATAAATTAGAAACAACTAGTGCTCCAGCGACTCCAAACAACAAACGTTCATCTGCTCAGAAAAAACGATCTTCGAGAAAATCATAGAAATAAAAGCTTTTTTCTCCAGGAAAACAAGAAAAAGTGAAATGATTTGGAAGTAATACTTAATCAGTAGGGGATTATTAAAATGTTCGATTTTGTCCAAAACAAGTTGTTGAGTAAAAGAATTATCTGACGATTACAATTAAATGAATGATATCAGTAATCTCTTTGCGTCGAAGGATTTGTCTAGAAGGAATTGAAATTTTGTGTAATGTGGATTGATAAATTTTTTTTAAAAAATATTTGCTCAAAATAAGAGATTCAAATAAAGAAATTAATCATTTTAAAGCATAGTTAATCAGAAAAATTTGCAGTATAAAATTTGCAATTATTTTGCTAGTAGTTTTATAAAAAAGGGAATTACATGAAATGTATATATAATTATCCATTGACAATGCTTATTATTGAAACTTTTGTCGTGAATGATCTTTTCTGAAAATTTTCATTAAATATTTCAGAAAATGATATGTATGTATTTATTTTGATAATTGAAAGAATATTGCCTTGTGGAACTAAATTATTTATCAAAGCTTTATCTTGTATTATTTAAATTCAATAATTATGTATTATTGTGATTTCATATGATGTTTATGTAATTAACGTATTTTAATTGTTATTATGTACATTATGAAAAATAAAATCATTGATGTTTTACAATATATCCTTGTCATTTTATTATTTCTCTATAAAAAAATTGATGCAATTTTATTGCACGATTAAACCTAAAACTATTCATTAATAAAGGGAACAAAAAACTGTTAATAATAATAACGCTGATTATAATGCATTTTATAATAATGTTAATTATAATCCATGTTCATAATAATGCTTTTCATAATGTATGTTAGTAATAAATATAATGAACATGTTAATATTATTCACAGATAGATTTCTCTTTCGTTATATATATTTTACTCACATTTGCAATTAAAGCTTTTTGTGAGTTTGACAGATTACACAGATGGTTTTACAAATAAACAATAAATATCAACAGCATGCTTTTTAAATATTAGGCCATTTGGTTAACAATTTTTAAATTTTGATTATTATTATAAGACCGATTTATTTTGTGCAGATATAAATATGAGTTATGCTAATAGCTCAATTTCATTTAAAATATGTAAGTGATTAAATTATAGAAATTCTTAAAAGAAAAGCAAAATAAACATTGGTAAAACTATACTTTAGGGTGCCCTTTGGTGAATTTGGTGTTTTTTTGGCCCCATTTCTGTTCGCGCCAATTGCAGTGCAAACAGGTAACCACTCTGATTGGTTTGTTTGAAACAGATAAACCAATCAGAGCCTCGAATGGATATAAACCAATGGGAACACAAGTCGATTTTTCCCAGCTTAGCGATCAATCACGATTACAGCTTGGTGAGAATCAAAGGGGCACCCTAAAGTATAGTCTAACCAAAATATCGTTGCAAAAAAAAAAAAAAAAAAAAAAATAAATAAATAAATAAATAAAAAAATAAATAAATAAAAAATAAAAGAAAAAGAACAAGATATTAAATTTTCTAAATTTTAGAAATTCTTCTTATAATTAACGTAAATAAATCAATTTTATCAAAAGGGCTGCAAATTTATTAGAATTATTACATATCAACTCGAAAATATGAAAGCAAATTTCGCTTCTATGGAAATATAATAACAAAGCATAAAGCATTACATATGCGTGTTTAATGATAGAGACAAAGTAATATTCGCATAAAATTGCAGCATTAATTTTATAGAAAGCATACAGAAAAATTTTTGTTTAATAATCCAACAGGTCTTGTGCTATGAAACTATTGATTTAGAAACATCAAAGAGTGGGAACTATTACTTCATTTGGTTACTAAAATTTTGGGAATTTCAGTTTTGAAATCATTGGTAACTGACAAAGTAAAAACTACAAAAGGATCAGAAGTAGGAAATTGTCTGTCATTGGTTGCAACAAGAATTCACTCAACTATACGGAACATCTTTTGAAAGGAGAATACAGTTTCACAATTTTCTCAGCTATGCCAAAAATTATTCAATTATTCACACGTTTCTAAATCTAATTACAAGAGGAATTTAACTATTTTTCATTATAATGCGCATATATATATATATATATATATATATATATATATATATATATATATATAATATAAAGCAATAAATACAATGTATAGAAAAAGAAAATACAATAATCAATAAATAAGTATTATAGGCAATCATACCAGCGCAAAAGCATCTGATTGTGTGAAATGCCGATATAAATTAAGTAATATATATTTAATAGATAAAAATAAAACAAAGAAGAAACTCTACAACTTAATATCAATAAGACAAAATCAGGAAAAAATCAAGAAAAGCAATGTAATATAATATAATTACGGGAAAAGCATAGGGACCACGTCTTCATCAGGAGGGAGATGGTCAGCTATGCAAACCTGACACTCTTTTCTGACAAACACGAAAGACAAAGATCTAAAAATATTCGATCTAAAGTTCTAATGTTATTCCCCCGAAGAATGTCACCATAAGAAGAAAATACAGCTATATCAAAATTGAAATAAATGGAATCGAAGTAATACATTGAAAAATAAGCAAAACAATACATAGACAAATCAATACAATGAGAAAAATATATCAAATATAGAAGAACATATCAAATACAGAAGAAGGTTTTCAAAAGTAATAAGAAAAATTTTTTCTAAATTAAATTAAGAAGTGAAAGTAGGTGTTTTTGGGATTCTTATAAGAACTTCAATGCTTGGGTGGCCCTTCTGTAGTTATGAAAACTACGCATTACTTCAGTCTTACAAGCGATTCCCTACTTCCTACATAACTTAAAATAAAATTAATAGGAAAATCATTAATTTTTAAGTTGATTAACTAAGCGATTAACTTGTTTTTTGATAAATTTTTGACTATCGCAAATAAGATAAATGCTTTTAAATTCATTAAGTGCAACATTACTGTAAATTTTTAAAAATATTTCCAATAAATAAGTTTAATAACTCTAAAATTAAATTGATTAGTTTTATCATAAATATCAATAACGGTAGTTGAATTTTCAATGTTTATAAATAAATCTGCGAATTCACTATTGTTGTAAGAAGTGTTGGTTTTAATTAGGGAAAGTTCTTTAGGATATTATTAGCGGCATTTCAAACAATAGTTGCTTTTGCGCTGGTATGATTGCCTATAATACTTACTTATTTATTGATTAATATTGTATTTGCTTTTTCTATACATTGTATTTATTGCATTATAATATCTATATAATTTGGAGACTAGTAAAATATGTATCTCCATATGTAATAGAAACGTGTAGTATCTTCACTAATTTTCAATATGAATTTGTTTGCTATAATTTCAATGAACATCCAAAATTTGTTAAAGTTACTTTGTTATCACATTTACTTAAATACTTAAATAGGCATTAAAATGAAAGTTTCTTATCTTATTTTTTTAACCTTACATTAAGAACTCATTACTGAATTTTCCTGTATATAATCCGCAGATTATGTGTTGAAAAAGCTGATTAAAAAAGCACCACGAATTTCGTAGTGAGTATTATACGATACCACGGGTATTATGATAAAAAAGTTTCCCAACAGAAAAGCTTGCAAGAAATTTTTGAAGAAAGTACTGTTTGTTTCCCAAATAAACAACAGATGGCGCCACGACACGGCTGAAAAAATTCAGCTGTTATCAGCTTACTTTCCAATTACAGTCAAGAACGTAATTGGAGCGTAAGAGCGTAATTGGTCGAATTACATTCAAGAACGAATTCGGTTACTCGGAAAAGATATTACTGTTGGAATTCGCTAATGTCATTTCGCAATTTTTCTTGGGGTGAGCTATTTCGTTTTGTAAATATTCAAATTCATAAATCAACACTTGAAGGCGAAAATATTTAAGTTACACTGCAGATTTCACATTAAAAGTTATATCGAAAGTAAATAAGAGAAATAGCTACTAACATGTTAACATGAATTGAAAAACACTGAATGCCCGATGCAAAAGGAAAATGTATAAAAAGTTAAAAAATAAACCATTATTTCCATTTAATTGTTAACAAAGAAATTTATATATATTTTTTGAAATAAGTCTAACCTAATTTAAAAATTTATTAAGAACTAAAAATCGATAAGTTTTACTAGAATCTTCTAGGAATTATCACTCTTGATCGATCTCGTTCTTTTATCTCAGTTTATCCCACTTTGCGATGAGGTAGATCCAAAGAAAAAATTTTCATAATAATTGTTTTTTCTATACAATTTATTATATTTTCAATTATACTATTCATTTTTTATATTTTATGTGATACTCCAGTTAACAGCAGTATATATTTTCGACTATTAACAAAAAAAAAAAAAAAAAAAAAAAAAAAAAAAAAAATTGCCGTGGATTATACGCCGCTGCGTCTTATGCAAAGCATTTTTTTTTCTTTTGCACGAAAAAAAAATATTGCGAATAATACACCACTGCTGGTTATATACAGGAAAATACAGTAATTTAAATTTACTTTTAAATTTTTAGTTTGATGATTAGTCATATACTGAAGAGAATAAATTTAAATCATTTTTCTGGCTATGAGAAAACATATAAGCCGTCCAACCTGTCTAATGGTTAGCGTAACTGATTACGGGTGAGGAGTACCTGGGTTCGAATCCCGGCTCGGGCATGGATGTACTTTCTCCTTCTCGATCTCTCTGTGTTCCTTGTCCTTTCCTCAGATGATGAATGAATGTGGCCCGCCCTATAAACGGGTTTGTGGTGGTGTGGCGTGGGCGATACTATTGACTTGGTTTACGGTTGCCCACCGGGTAACAATAAAATGAGTAGCAGTTCTGGCCTTCTTGCGGCAAATGGGCTAATGTACTTACTTGCTCAAGGGTGCCCACCATTAGAAAAAAAATAAAATAAAGAAAGAAAAACATGTAATCAAAAGAAATGGCGTCTAACAGTGCATTTTATGTAATGTGATTATTTTTAGATATCAATGAAAAGAACTAACCATCTTTCCTGAAATCACGTGAATTTTTACGGATTGATTTTTATGGTTCAGACTGTTTGCTTAGTAAACTTAAGAATTATTTTTTTCAGCTAAAGTTTTATTTAAAATTATTCTTGTTTCTGTAAGTTGAAGATTTTCAAATTTCAACGATAAAAATATAAATAAATTGGAAATGTTTGATTCTTAGTGCTTTATATTGTATACGGATGGCTCAAAAACGACATTCACAATTCATTCTACGGTATTTATTTTGAACATGTAAAGAATATAGCTAACTTTTTGATATTGCCCAAAATTTTTAAATGTGTTGCATAGTATTTGTGTGATTTTTAACATATTTGTATTTACATGATAATAAATACAGAAATTACAAATTCGAATTTTCCCAAGAATTATTTAAATGTATTAATGAATTAGAAATAGAAACATTTTTTACAATAACAATTTTAATTATTTTTAATAAAGTTGCAAATAAAAATTAATTTTTTTTAATAAAGTTGTATTTACATGATAAATTGGAATTTTCTCAAGAGTTTTTCAAATAATAGAATTTTTAAGAAAAACATACTAATGAATTAAGAATAAAAGTATCTATGGCAAAAATAATGTAAAAAATGACAATGAAATATTATATTTTTATTAATGAGGTTCAAATTTGTTTTCTCATGGTATTTGAATAGCAAAAATGAAATGTTTCAGAATTATTATTAATTTTATAGGATTTCTTCCGACATCATTAAACTTCAAGCTCAAAGTTATTTTTAAAATTTATGAAGTTTCTTTTTTAGTTAATTAAAGGAAGTTTAGCTTACATATTTGGAAATCTCATAAAACATTTCGTAGTTCAAGTCTTTAAAAAATGAGATGATTAAATCTTGGAGAGAATTTAAATTTTAATTTGTTTTGTATTAATTAAATCAATTAAAATTAAATTGTTTTAATTTAAAATATCGATGTGTGTGGTTATAGATGCTATGGTTACAAACCTAATGGAAGAAAAGTTACTTAAAGTAAAAAACATTGTTATATGAACATATTTTTATTTTATTTGAAACTTTCATTTGCCATAGCTTAAGTTGCATATGGAATTTAAGTTATCGCTTAAAAATTCCAATTTATCATGTTCTAGATTCATTATCACGTACCCGTACTTTCTCTCTCTATTTCTCTCCTTTTCTTATATAAATGGGTTGTGAATGGTTGCCTACCCTATAAACGGGTACCTATGGCATGTGTGTACTGAGGAAGTAGGACTCCACACCAAATTACGTTTCAGTTAGAAAAGTGGAGCAGCGCACTACAAATTGCCAGCCTATCTGGTAGAAGACAACAATCTTACTATATTATTTTAGTATATATTTTTATTTTATATTATAGTCATTGTAAATCATTATAATCATTGTAAATTTTGTAATAAATCTATCTTAATTAAAAATAAACAAAAACCCTATAATTAGGCATAGTGTAAATATATTTGTAATTCGTAATTAAAAATTTCTAAATGTGATTTTAAAAAAGACTGGAAACTCAAACTCATTATGCTCTGTTTTATTTATTACTCTCAAATTTTTTAAAGAACTTACTATGCTTTTTTAAGTTGGGTTTACTTTTCTATATTTACTTCAAAATTCTGAAGAACATTTATAAGATATATGAACTACAAATAATAATAAAAATTAAAGTCCTTTATACAAACTATAAATATTTAATGAAATTGACTCCCGGTTGCATGGTAGTAGCGTTTCGGGCTCCCGATGCACGGATTCGAGGTTCTATTATCGAGTTGTACAAGATCAACTCAGCCTTTCATCCCTTCAGTGGATCGATAATATTGAGTATCAAGCATGCTTGAGAAATAAACACCGGGAATTTTTCATTAGTCTAACCACCTAACAGACACATACGTTTTGCACCCCAGAACCCTTAATGAAAAAAACAGACATGGACACTGTAGCCCTTGCCTTTCGATGAGCTGTGGTGCCACAGAGTTTAGTTTAATCTATTTACGGCAGCATTCAGCAACCAGGTTTAAACGAGGTTTCAGGGTAAAGGGCGAGTTAAGTCATGAAGCGTTATTCACAATGACAAAATCAGCGATTAACTCGCCTATATGGATCTCTAGAATAACCTTACGATTTCGGAGTGTTAGCGCCGAGTCAGCAAACAATGGCGGACTTAAGCGGTGTATTTGTTGACATTGATGTGCAAGATTTGCAAAATCTGGAATTAAGGGAAAGAGGAGCGAGATGTGTGTATGAAAGTAGGCAAACTGATTTTGAAGCTTTGGACGAAGTTGATTTTCGTAGCGGTTATAGATTGAGTAAAAGTACAGTGGAACACTTTCTCGCTCGCTACGAAGCTTTGTTTACATTTTTTGCTAGCCAATCAGAAGTCGCCTTACATGTCATGTTCGATTAACTCCAAAGTTGTTTTACACGGGGATTTCCCTACTTCGTGAATAAGAATCAACGAGTCATGCTAGAGTTGAGTTATACCCGAGAAAGGCTACACTCAAGTTAACCCGTGTTTGGTAAATACGGCCTAAGTGTTAATTAAATAAACTTTTAAAGTTTATGATTAAGAGGTATAGAGCATTTTTCATCATGATAAATGAAAGAAAATAGAATAAAATAGTTATTTAGTACTTTCGGTCTTATTGTCTGTGGTTGCTTAAAGTGATTGTTGTAATGATATAGAGTGGTTGTAGCTATATTCGAACTTAGCCTAGTCTTCCTAGTCGTCGGAATTATAGGTTGCTGTGTTTAGAAAGTTTATAGTGAATTGGTTAATAATTGTTATATCATGCATATTTTTCTATTTCTAAGATATCTCTTTGTGAATTTTCCAATTTTTTAATATAAAATATTTATACAAACTAAAAAATAGCAGAAATAACTATGTTACATACAATATTTCGCGTGAAAAAGTATGTAACGATTTCGGCCTATTCAAAGGTAGCAATTGCCCTTTCGTGCTATCAAGTACTAACATAACTAATTAAATGTTTTAACTTCAAATAGAAAAATTCTGTGAGAGATAGGTTTTGCATTTTTAAATGTCATATGGCATGTTGAATGAAATGCTTCAAGAAATAAATATCTGCAAGATAATAAATGTGGACTACATGCACATCTAAAAAAAATTTTTGTAAATATTTAAGGTTTTAATGAAATAATACTATAAGAATTATTTAAAAATATACAGCTTATAGATATGAAATGAAGTGAAACATAAATTTAATGTTATATCATTCGTAACAATTATAAAAATCTAACATAAAAACTTATTAGATGTTAATAACGTTGACCTAGATAAATATTTGAATAATAACATTTGAAAGATTTTTTTTAGGATTACAAAAGACGAAATATAAAAACTAATTTCTATGAATGTAGGAAAATGTTTAAAATTTTATGGATACTGGAGATCATAAATTTACAAATCTTGTAGCTCTCCATATTATTGTGTTTACTCATGTATATTTTTTTTTTATCGCTTTTTCATTTATAAGCTATTAAAACCTTTTTTGTTTCGTACATTTCAAGGCTTTGGTGGCCTAGTTGGTTAGGGTGTCCATTCTCAATTTCAGTAGGTAGTGATTTCGAATCTCGACCCGACGGAAGGTCTGTCACGTTTGCTGATGCTGCTGGGGTATGTTAAACATGTCGTGGTCGCAATGTCTTTCTTATGAAATGGGGCTATTGAGAGTGGTAGGCGATGTTTTAGGTTCTTTCATTCGGTCCTTGCTTTTCAATTACGAAGACCCACCTCCTTTTGGGATAACGATTACCACGCCGACTATATAAGTTGCCGTCAAGTCTGCCTTATGTGTAGTGGTGACAGGTGGAAAACCCATAGCAGCCAGGGATAAAAAAGATGCTATAGTCACTGCATATTTTACTTTTTCAGATGTAAATATATCTGTTTAAATCAACATTTAGCTTCACAGAATAATTGAATATTACAAATCTGAGAAAAGGACATATTTTACAATCAAAACTATTTCCCTAATATTTCTGAAATGCCGCCCAACCTGTCTAGTGGTTAGCGTAACTGACTACGGAGGGGAAGGGCCTGGGTTCGAATCCCGAAAGTACATCCATGCCCGGCTCGGGCATGGATGTACTTTCTTTTTTTCTCTCTCTGTGTTTCTTGTCCTTTCCTCATATGATGGATGAATGTTTCCCGCCCTATAAAAACAGGTTTGTGGTGGTGTGGCGTGGTTGTTGCTACTCATATCTCCGTGTCTTGGTTCACAGGTGCCTACCGGGTAACGATAAAATGAGCTGCAGTTTCCGGCCTTGTTGCGGCAAATGGACTAATGCTCAAGGACTTACTTGCTCAAGGGTGCCCACTATTAGAAATAAAAAAAAATATTGCAGAAAGCTTAATTTAAGAGAAGCTTAAAATAAACATATCAATAAAATATGTTCGCATTAATTATTGACGTTTTACTTCTACTGCTATATGGATAGTTTGAGAAGGAAAGATTGCTGCACAACTTTAGTCTTCATTTAAAAATGATTGAATTTATTACGAGCCAATCAGTAGTTGGTAAATGTTTCAATATCATCGGAGTAAAATTCAATTAGTGAACGCATTCCTTTGTGACTGAACTGCTATATTTTTGAGATGCACTAATGAAGCTTATTTCCACAATTTACTTAACACAGTTTAATGACAATTATGTATTTGAGAAATAGTTATTTCTGAGACATTTGTATTCAAATAAAAGCAAATTACATAAAGGAAACTAATACTTTTACGAGTCATTTATTGTAAAAATTAAAATAATTTAAGATTATTAATTGAATTCACAAATTTGGATTTTTCAACAAATACAATATTAAGTAGTTTTTAATAGTTTTTCATGTATAAAGAGTTTATTTTTATTTTTTATTTTATATTATGCTGTCATTTTAGTAAAGAAAATTAAATTAAAATTAAATATGAGAAAATCATTATAATTTGCATAAAAAATCCCTTTATTAGTATTTTTTATAATTGTTTTTCTGAAAAATTAAAGAAGCATAGAAAATGAATACATTTTTATTTTACTTTTAAAAGAAGAAATATATGTTGCGTAATATTTTAATAATATTAAACAAAAATAACAATGAATGCAATTATTATTCGACGTATATTACATTGGACGTCATTACACACTGAAAAAATATTTACATATGTCTTCTTTAGATTTGAGAGTACATAGACTTTTAACTACAAACAGTACACAGAGATTATGAGCTATATAATTTGCAATTGATTAATATACTGTAGACTCTACAACAATTTTCTTCTTCAGTTGATGAGATAAAATTTATTGTCAGTGAATAAAAAAATAAAAAATCGTGTAGGTTTGGAGATTCCAGTTTCAGTTTGGAATTTTGATGGACTTTGCATTGAGTTCTTGCTTGAAGTTCTTTTAGAGAATGCTCTCTCTCTCTCTCTCTCTCACAAACATTACAAAATAGTTTCATAGATTGTTCCTAGATGGCGCTAAAACTACACTTCCTGATATCAGCTTCCAATGAAGCTACAGGAATTCTTACTTCGGTTCGATTTAAATGTTTATTCGAAATGGATAAATTCTTGATTTATGATAAGAATTTGAAGCAGAAACTGTGAATGAAATCATTGGAATGGAGTAATCCAATTTCTCACGATTTGAATGGAGCAATTTTAAACTTTATTTACTGAGTTAGGACATTAGGATGATGCCTTGTTAAAAATTACCCTAGAAATAAATTCATAAAATGTGCAGGTAATGAATATGTATGATGATGAAAAGAATGATAACAATAAGCAAAAATATCGCACATAACATTGCAAATACAAATACTTGAACAAACATCAAAGATACACTTTATAGATATCATATATAACAGTAAGATATTTACATAATCAATTCATATATACATTTAACAGTAAAAATAAACGCGATTTGGTATTCGGAAAGAAGATTAAATCATTCGACAGTATCTTAACAACATTTATATATTTTGATTTTTGCAAAATGTATTTCAAAGTAAATAAAATTTATAAGTTAATACTTGTTTCTAATATTTTATTGTGGCATATCTAAATAGCCATATATATATATATATGTGTGTGTGTGTGTGTGTGTGTGTGTGTGTGTGTGTGTGTGTGTGT
>JAPDSC010161981.1:9045-40472 GCA_026290005.1 Latrodectus geometricus | reverse complement strand
GTGTGTGTGTGTGTGTGTGTGTGTGTGTGTGTGTGTGTGTGTGTGTGCGTGTGTGTGTGTGTGAGTGTGTGTGTGTATGTGGGTGGGTGTGTTTGTGTGTATGTTTATATACACATATATGTATGCAGAACATATGGTCTGCCAACAGCTTTTATAATGAACGGTTTCATTTTTATCTTATTTACACATGTTTCTAAAGAGTTGTAAAATAAAATTTAAATCTTATTTATCAAAAAATAAAAATACTTAATATATTTTGATCTCGATAGTCATTTAACAGTATTCTTGTAAGCTCTGATTAAAAAAGAAGATTTCAAATTTTCTTTTATGACAAAGACTACGTGATAGTTAATTATGAAAATATTTTATAATATTCGCTCATCAAATGATAATTAAAAGAGAAAATATTCATTTACAAAGTATTCATTAAATATTCATCAAATGAAGTATTCATTATATGACCTGTCTATATTTATATATAAATGATATATGGTCTGTCAATATTTATAATGTTATATATATACACATAGATTACTTTATTTAAAAGGCCAACTAATACCTCTGATCAAAGCAAAGCATATGGATATAATTGTAATACTGATATTTTCTTAACATTGTTATTAGTTGAGCAAAAAAAAGTAAAATGTTTTTAAAAAAATTATATTTTGTTGTACCCAGTACTGAATATAGAAGTATAATATTAATATAAATCTTCTCGTACTGATAAATAAGATAATATCAATAAAGATTATAATTACACGCGTCCCTACCTATAATTTATATAACAACTCCACTTAAAAGATTTTAAGCGATATATATGTTTAAGATTTTTTTTAAGTTGAATAGTATTGTATTTAGCTATTTTTTCATGTTAACATGCTGTAAAATTCACTAAACTTCATTGAAGTTAAATACATCAAAACGTGTTTCTATAAACAGGGAACAATGTTACTATAAAGCGCCAATATTTTTTATCATTATATTTTTCCTCAAAGATTTAGCCACATAAAATCTTGAAAATAATTTCCTTAAATTATCAAAAATTTATGTTTTTTTATATTATTATTTTATTTATTTATTTATTATTTTTTATTTTAAATAAATATTGCAAATACTTTTTGACAAACTTTTGTGTTAGATGAAAATCAAATTGATTTCAAGCAATAAAAAGTAATATTATTTTCCAAAATTTATGATTGTTTTAGAATTTTGAAAGCTGAGCTTTAACATAGCAATTATTAAACATTATGATCATTAAAAAGCACAAATTTTTCGTAAATTTCTTAGTAGCATTAAAATAATTGAAATAAATTTCCGAAATAAAAAATATATAGCTCAGGAAACAAATTTGTTTTCTTTTTTCATAATTTGGTATTCAAATAATTTAAATTTAAAAAGAATACAAAAATTATGATATTTTTAATAGCAAATTAGGTTAAAGAAATTTAATAATTTTGGTAATATTCAATTTTAAAGATTTGATGCATGAGACTTTTTATCTTTGTAAAACGCAAAGTACCTGTTTGTTTATTGAAATAGTTTCAAACAATTTACCATTTTGACACTAATTGTGAGTAAAATATTTAAAAAAACAAGAAATTTAAATTTTATATTTACAGTTATATGTCTAAACTCACTTTTAATTTTAGAAATAAATGAAAATGAAAAGAAAAATGTCGAATTTTTGTTTATTTTAGATGCCTTGTAATGAATATTCTTTTAGCTTGAGGACTTAATAAGGATTATTGAACACCAACTCATTGTTTAGGGATCTGAATGTAATTATTGAAAGTAATAAATCTTATTCATATGTTATAAAAGAAGAAACTTCTGAATACAACTTCTGTTGGGATAATTCTACACGATGAAAATTAAATTAATAATGAAAATTCAAAAGAAAATTAAAAGAATTTTCCGTCTACCAGCAATAATAATGAAGAGCTTATTATTTTAATTTTAGTCATTTACTATTGAAGAGTACATTTGAAATTGTGGCAAATGGAAAAAATTGGAACATTGCTTTTAAAAATACAATGATAACAAATATGATTTTCTGATTTATTAAGTTAATTAAAATTAAAAAGGTTTTCATTTCATTATAAATAAATTTCTTAATAAACTCTATATAATATCGCAAATATAGTATTGAAACAGTTTAATGCAAAACATGTACATGACAATATTGACAAGCAGCAAAGAAAATGGGTGCTAAAAGTAATTGTTCATTACAAATAAAGTTTGAGTAATTCATTTGTATATTTCAACTAAGTAAGAAAATTTTAATGAAACATTATTAAAAACTATTTCTTAGTTTTGAATTCACAAGAAAAATATAACGAAAAGTACTGTAAGGTTTGAATGTTTAAAATTAGACATAATAATAATCTAATATCATATTACTGATAAAGTAAAAAAAAAAAAAAAAAAAAAAAAAAAAAAAAAAAAAAAAAAAAAAAACAATAAACTTACAATAAAATATTTATATGGTTTAGCACATATTAACTATTATTTAATATATTGATACGTGCAGTGAACTTAATTATATTTGATGAAATCACAAAAATATATATTTTTCCTCAGAAGATTGTTGGATTTCTCAAATCAACATTACTAAAAATATAGAACTGTAAATATAACTTATCAAGAATAAAATATATTTTTCTATCAATCTATATTATTCATTCTAAAGAAAAATATAATAAATTTATTTACTTTGATTCTTTACTACGTGTCTCGTACCAACTCATTTCAAAGTTTTTCCATGCTTTGATCAAAAAGTGGGTGTTGCCATTCGAAAATTTAAAAATTCTGTATCTGTAACCGTAATTGTGAGAGATTTGTTGTTTTAAATCATTACAATCTGGACCTCATACATTCAAATAACTACATCTAAACTTTTATTTCGATTGGTTGAACAGTTGAACCACTAGGGACTCATACATAAGGGAAATTTATAATTATATTCACTTTGTCATAATTTTAAAAGACATATCTTACCTTAAAAACATTTAAATTTTTATTTTTTAGCTCAGTATTGAGTGTAACAAGTATATTTAGTATATTATAACAAGTATATTTATAACAAGTATATTTAAATTCACAGTTGTAACTGAATAAAAATTAGTTGTTTTCATCAAAGTCTTTTAAGGAGTACTTTTGCTTCTCATAAATGTTTGTCCTGAAATAAATCTTTTCAGAAAGAAACTTATATGAAAAATATAAATATTAAATACATGGGGAGGGTGTTAGTAGAATTTATTAATAATTGTATTTCTCAAGATTTTCTGGTATGAAAGAACGAAATATTTATTAATTTAAGTTGAAATTAAAAACCATTAGCATTGAGCAATAAATTTCTTAGGAAGTTATTTATAACTATAATTTAAATAAACTAATACAAGTCAGTAAAATAATACTAGGAGGTAAAATTAATAAGATATCTTCCCAAAAAAGTATATTTTGGATATTTTCCTATTTCCTGAATTTTGTTTCATATTAAAATAGATTCAATGTAGTTGACATATTTTAAAATTATATAAAGATTTCTAATTTATTTAATTAGTTGTATTAAGTTTAAAATTAGCTCTATATATGAACTACTTTTTTTTAACCAGTTAAGTTAAAAAGTAAACTTTTTTTAAACTAACAAGCTCACACTTCCGTGATCTGCTTGGTTTCCACATTATTAAATTATTACTTAATATTATGAATTCCACCGACAAAAACTACGATTGTATCGTTTAGTTGCAATATATTTAATTGTTCAATTAAATGAAATGAGTAATATTTTAATGGAAAATTTTCAATTTTATCTGATGGTATACGTATAAGACAACAGTTTAATTTTACTAGGTATTTTGCAAAATGATTCTGCTCAAGTCAATGACAAGTCTTCATATAAAATACTGTAAGGAATTGGGTTGATCTTGAATTAAGAAAGGTAATTTTTAACATTCTTTTAAAATACAGAATACCAATTTTTTTTCACTCATTTTTATCATTTATGCTATTGATATAATTCATAATGACTTGGCGAATGTGCTAGAATTAGTTAGTTCAAATAGAATTGTAAACTGCAATTTAAATAAAACGAGTTGCAGAATGCTCTAAAATTAAAAAGTTAAAACAGAATATTAACTTGCAATTTTAATTTTTCACTGGAAAGAGATTAAAGTAACCAGTTTAGTTCTGCCAGTAAAATGTTGTATTATTTAATTACAATGAACTCGAAATGAAATACTTATATACATTTTTTTCGTAAAATATGTTTAATTTAACAACTTCCCTTTGGAATGTGATTTAATTAATAATTTAAAGGTATGAAACACTCTTTTAATTTTAATTATAAATGAATAAAAATGAGTAAAATGGAATCATATGTACCATATTTAAATCAAATTATATTTTCTTTACACGAATAAGAAAGAAATGTTTTTCATTATGTAAAAAAATACTTTTTTAAATTATTATAATTTATTTTAATAAATGGAAATGAGTTTATTTATAAAGGATATTGCCAACCTATTTAAAAAAATAATAATTTATATAAGTATGTACATATATTATTTACATATTAATAAATGTGTGTTTGATTTTTCATTTATAACTATAAATAAATTGAATTTTGTAATCACAGTGAATTATAATCTGAAAATTAGTTTTTTTTTATTTTATAAGAAAGTTCAGAAAGTCTCATAATAATTTTATTAATATAGTAGTTAACTAAAGTTTAAGAAATAGTTTTTGCATAATTTCTTGCTCAATTCTTTTCCTTAAAAATTTGATTTTACTAAAGTATTAATTTTCCTATTAAAATCTAAATTAGGAACAGTTAAACTAATAGGATTATTAAAATACTTATGGTTTATATATTGTATGATTTGGACGATTTGATCATCAACTTGAGGACGAATTAACGCATGTCTAAAAATATAATTACATTTTTTCTTCAGTTATGCAGTGAAGGAAACCCTAGTATTCTAAACAAATGACTAATAAGTATATAATTCAGTATAGAAGTATACAATTGATCAAACACTTCAACAGACTGATTTCTGATTGAGATTACACACAATTTTCGAGTTAAGTGTAAATTGTGTCAATCAAAGGAATCAATTTGCTTAGATTTCTGAATGGTATTAGATGTTTTAGATTTGTCTCCATTGATTCTTTTGATATTGTTCCCACTCATCGAAAATTATTTCATAGCTCAAACACTGGTGGTATTGAAGAAATGACTTCCAACACTTTCTTTGGACTCCTCTTTGACTTTAGCAGATAAACAGCAGTTACTGCAGGAGTAAACTGTTCTTGCGTAATTCATACATGGGTTTGCATTAAACCACAAGTACACAAAGGGGTTAACGACGCTGTTGAAAGCTGAGAATATGCCACAGAATGCAGCTACATCAGGATTCAAACTGCTTGGGTCACCATACATGACAATCATTTCTTGGACCAGATAGGGCAAGGATGTTAGCAGAAAAGCTCCAACCACAACAATGGTCATTTTTAAGGTTTTCACTTTTGCCCTGGGGAACCTCGCAACAGCGCAATTTTCCCTTGGAGCGAAATTGGATGCCACAGATTCTACAGAATCCAAATGGGGTCCAAACGCTCTAGATCTTGTCCAAAGAGCTTTCAATATGCAAGAATAAAAGAAACCAACCAAGACTATGGGAATGATGAATACTGAAAGAAATATCAAACCCATATAAACTTGTCTGTCTTCTTGGCTTAATTCTTTAGTATAAAATTTTGCGACACAAATTGCCCTTTCTGGAGATGTCCAATGTTCTTTGAAAACATAAGCGCTGGGTATAGATGGCCCAATTGCTGTGATCCAGGCTATTACCAACAAAATGTTGGTTTGAGAATATCCACACAGTTCATTGTTTCTCTTCAGAGGTAAAACAAGTGCTGTAAATCTATCAATTGCGAGAGTAACAACTAAATAG
The DNA here is from genome assembly GCA_026290005.1 of Latrodectus geometricus. Lineage (NCBI taxonomy): Eukaryota > Metazoa > Arthropoda > Arachnida > Araneae > Theridiidae > Latrodectus > Latrodectus geometricus. Next base: position 34,515 of record JAPDSC010161981.1, on the reverse strand, counting down.
TTGGACAAAACCATGGTGAATGTCTGCATAACCTTAAAAATTCTGCAGAAACAATCTCCTGCAATCCATTCCTTATCCATTGCCTCCCATATTAGTTGCGATGTTAAAGCAAAACAAGCAACTAGAAGATCAGCCACAGCTAGATTTGTGAAAAGAGCTTTTATTCGACGACTGTTGCAGTTGCTTCGCCAAATATGAGTTAAGGTGATAATGTTACCCAAATAAGCAAACAACGCCATAAGACCTAGAAGAATTATCCGGACGTTCCGAGAGTAAGCTGGTCCCATTATACTGGAGGCTGTTTCAACTTTATCCAAAAGAACAACAGCCGGCTGACGAGCCTGACTCATAATATTTGAACTTAAGTTTAAATGAAGAAGGTCCATCTCTGGAGTTGGAGGTGTAATGAAATTGTCCATGTTGGTTTAAACATTGGCAATTCACAGTTGATCTGAAATGAAAATAATATATTATTAACAAGACTGGATTTAATTTTAGAGTCAGTAGATATCAAGACAGAATTTTTTAGGCCTTATTTAAAAATTGTGGGGAATTATTCCGTTAAACAAAGTAAGTACATTATGTAACTGAAGTACGTATGTTATTTAAATATAACCTTGCAGAGAGAGAAAAATAGTGATGGTTTATATTAAAATTGTACCTTATCTACTAAAATTATTGTGAAATATAAACAAAATTCAATTAAGTTAAGCAAAAAATTGATTTAAAATTGCATCTGGAACTTGGTTTAACTTTGTTGTCGACTTAAAAAATCCTTTAACTAACATAAGATCGATTCACATTAGGCAATGGTTAGATTAATTAAAAGTGCATTAAAATATTCTATTTATATAATAATAGACTGAACAACGACTCTACATACTATTGTCTTTAAACTGAATTTGATTAAACTGAATTTTCAATATATCTATAATAGCAACAATAGCTGATTTTATTTCAACATTCTGTTTCCATGTCGTATTTTGAAAATATTTTATTAGAAGATTCAAAAATTTTAAAATTCTCTAATTAAACTATCCAATACATAATAGTAATATATGAAACAAAGATATTCAGTTAATCGAAATATAACAAATATATTTACTATTGCGTCATGCAAAATATTAATTAATTTTAACTATATCATTATTTTCTCCTTATATTATTCATCATTTATACAATATTAATTATTTTAAGATTATGTAAAAACACTCACATATTGATATTCATTAAAATATGATGAATTAGAGAAATGGTAAACATAATTTTGCTGTGCAGTTTATAAATCTTTAGTTCTAGGGTCTGTAATATTCTTAGAATTCAGAATTGTTTGATGAAATCGCATTTCTTCTAATAGTAAAACAGTTTTAATTGCTTTCCATAGCTCAAACTATTATTTGATGGTATTATATTGTAGAATGTAATTATCTGATTTAATTAAATATTTAATATGTTAAAACATTTTACTGTATGCAAAATGGTCTTACCATGAATAATTAATGCTTTTTATATTTTTATTTATTAGTTCTCTGTATAGTTAGTTATTTAATTTATAATTATTATCAGAATTACAAGCGTTTTGAATACAAATTACTCCTCGTGTATAAACACGTTATTTGTATGCTTTTTAAAATCAATTTTCAAGTCTCTTTAATGTAAGACATTCTTCCCAGTTTCAGTGTCATAAGTTAAGTTTCCATTGTTATGCGCATGTTTAAAGTGCATATTCTTGTCAACTAAATAAGTAAGAACATAATATAAATTTTGTACAGTAAATTTTTTTAGGCAAAATATAATCTTAAGCACTTTTATAATCTATAAAAATGTATGTCTGTAATAATGTTTAAAAGTTTCAATGGTGTTATAATTTAATTGTTTAATTTTGGTACTCAAGTATATAATAAAATAGTCAACATAACTAAGTTTAATTTTGGAAAGAATTTATTGGTTTCCTAAATAATAAAATATCGTATTTAATTATTTTTTGGCTTCATAATCTTGGAAATGTCACCCTTAAGTGACATGAAATCATGTCTGTAACTTTAAGTAACTATATGTAACCCAGTCACCAGTAAAATTAAATTTTTACATTTGTTGAAACTATTTGCGCAATATTTTGGGGTGCTATATCTTTTACTATATTTTGAAGAATCATATTGAAGACTAAAAAAATAAATAGATCTTCTTGTGCTTAAGGCTATTGCCAACTAAATTTATCTCATATAGACAGATTATTTGGAATGAACTGTTGTATAATAGTTAGAAACTTATTAGTTTCTCTGTATTTTATATTCAACAGAGCTGAGTATGTTTGCTGTAGCATATCATGTTTTGAAATCAAGACCAAGTTTATATCTTATACCTTGTTATAGTTTTTCTATAACTTGTTAACTTTAATTTTCGCCAATGATTTGACAAATTTTCGTGTTGAAATTTACATTAATGATTACTTGTTAAGGTAACTATAAACATTTTTAATGTGACAAACAGAGAAACTAAAAACAAATTTATACAAACTATATTTTATAATTTGCTTATTAATGTTTTTAAATGACAGATTTTTTTAATGTAAAATAGAAGAAAAAAAACAACAATTTGTAAATTTGAAGACAGTATTTCATGAGTTCTTTTAATAATTCCTTTTTGAAACAAAAATTTATAAAATGTAATTGATATGAATTATTTGATGATCTTTTTAAATGTAAGCAGTCAAGATAAATGCTTGAAATATTCGCTATTTTAAAATGCAATTTCTCAACAAAGTCTAAATACAGTTTAAATAAAAGTAAACAAATGGAAATGAAGTGTTTATTTGAGATGTTAATTGATGATGGATAAAAATGCATATGATATTAATCATTTTATTTCAAAAGCTTGATAGTAAAAAAATTTATCACATTCAGTTTCTTAAAGAATTTAATTTTAATTTTTTTGAATAATATTTATATATTTCATGTCGCAGTGTAAACGACATAAAAGTAGCCGGTAAGAAAACATATTTTTATTTTTATTGTACTGTGAACTCTATAACAATTCCTCTTGGAAATGGTATTTTAAATGCAAATAAAAGGAAATACATAAAATTTGGGTTAGACTATACTTTAGGGTGCCTCTTTGATTCTCGCCAAGTCATAGTCGAAATTGATGGCTAAGTTTCGCAAAATTGAATCGTGTTCTGATTGGTTTAGATCCAGTCGTGGCTCTGATTGGTTTATCGTTTTTAGAATTTTGAAAATCCAACAGATGTTGCGTTGTTTTTGAATGTTCAACCATTAAAAAACAACTCAATGGTTGGTTTAGCACTTTAATCAGCACGAACAGGAATGGTGACAAAAAAAAAATCGCCAAAGCGTACCCTAAAGTATTGTTTTACCAAAATTTGTAATACAATGAGACAAGTGTCATAAATAAAAAAAACTGAAGTCATGTAAAATAGTTATATGAAGACTGCAGAGAAAATATAAGCGTTTTTTGCAGTTTTACATCCTAGGATATTTTTTCCCTTAGGTTGAATGGGGGGTTCAATGTTATAAATAACATGCCCTCTTTCATATTTTTGTGTATCCAGTCAAGTGTTAGGAAGGGAGATTTTTGACTTACTCCTGGAAGTATAGGAGTTATTGCAGATTGAATGCACATTTGAATGATTAAGAAGTAACCAATGGAAGAAATGGGTGGAGAGAAAGAGGTAAATAAAAGATGGATATTTTGGCTACAAACAGTATTGGAAGAGACAGGAATGAAAGAGGAAAGAGATAATCAAGGAAAAGACGAGAGAACAGGAAGATGGAGACGAGAATAAGAGATAGTAGCGAAACATGGGAGTAGCGAAACATGAATAAGGACTGCCTGGAATGATCCAACAGGAAGAGATGGTCAACCTACTAGAGATGCAAACTTACAGATATGATCAATGGAGGTACAGATAGAAAGAAATGAAAATCCTAACATACCAAAAATAGAATTAGCAGAAAACTTCAACATGAGAGATTCTCCTTATAAAAAGGGTGCGTCTATTAATCTCTTTCTCATAACCCTGGCCACATTATATTTTGTAAATATGTTTAAAGACACTCATATGAAAACATGAATTTCTTGAAAGTAACTAAGTCAGTCTTGATTGTTTTTAATATAAATAATTATGTTTAAATAATTAAATAAAAATTTATTATATTTTAACTTAGTCATTCTGAATTGTTTTGTCTACTCTACTATATTCACTACGAATCTGGGTTAGCTCGGTGTGTTTCTTTTATTCCACCTAAACATTTCATACTTTTTTGAAGCCTTTTACTTTTAATAATAATATATATCTTAGAACTATATTTAGAAATTAAAAGAAAAATTAATACCACTCATGGTAATAAATAGTTGACAGATTATTATTGTTTATAAAATAAATTCTTTTTTAATTCTGAAAAAGGATGAAAAACTTTCACCCTTAGATTTATTTTTATTATCAACTCAATGAAAAAGAAATGATTACTTTAATTTCTGAAATGCAATTTTGCTTTTATGTAAAAGCGAGTTTTCATCAGTTTTTTCAGCTTTTAAGTAAAGTTTCTAAATAAAATTTTCATCTTTGAGTGTTTCTATTTAAGTTTCCCTTTAAAAACGCGAAAGTAAGAAAGATTAAAAGTGTCTGAAAATAACTGTGTTGCCTTTAATCAATTGAATGACTTTAAATGTTCAAATATTTTTGGGTTTCATAATATGCAGAAATATATTTTATAAATAAGATAAATGCAGAAAGTTATGTGAAATGAAATTCTTATTTCATCAATTTAATAAGTTAAACTGTCTATTTCGATTTAAATAACAATTTAATTTATAATAGTTAAATGAAATAAATAATTGAAAATGACACCAAATTTAATTCAGGGTATGAAAGAAAAGACCTTCAGAAGAAAAGAAAACAAAAAAATGTTATTTTTAAATTTAGTTTTAAATAACTAAAATAAATATTACTTCAAAAGTGTAGTTTGTGAATAAATATAACCAGTCTTATAAATAACATAGAAAACACTCCAGTTTTGTCAATATGTTATCAGTATTGTAAATAGGTCAATAGTGGGAAAATGGTGAGTTCTATTCGGATGCAGTCACAGTTAAAATTACAGATGAAACCAATGTATAATAACTTCGAAACAGATATTACTCCGCTGAAATGGCATGGAGGTTGAACAAGAGACTGCACCTTTTGTCAACCTCAATAGTTTACTGTGACTCAAAATGAGAAAATATTGATTGCATTTCAGAAATAGGGAGAGTTAGACTTTAACATGAGTTAGGGCGTTATGTTTAGCTCTTTCTATATAATTCTTTATAACTTAATGATAGAAGGTACTTTGTATTTATGATTTTTCATGATGGTTCATAAAATCTCCTGGTATATAATTATTATTTTTTATTGTTTCTAATTACGGGCTCCATTGAGCAAGTATAGTACATTAGCCCATTAGCCGCAACAAGACCGGAAACTGCTACTCATTTTATCGTTACCCGGTGGGCACTTGTGAACCAAGTCACGGAGGTACGAGCAGCATCGCCCACGCCACACCACCACAAACCCGTTTATAGGGCGGGCCACATTCATCCATCATCTGAGGAAAGGACAAGAAACACAGAGAGAGAAAGAGAAAGTACATCCATGCCCAAGCTTGTATTGGAACCCAGGTCCTCCCCATTCGTAATCAGTTACGATAACCACTAGACAGGTTGGGCGGCTGGTATATAATTTTAGCATCATAGAAAATTATGATACTAAGTATATTATAATTCATTATATTAAAATTGAAAACTATCTTATAAACTGTTTTAAATAATAGTAGAAATAGTGATTAATTTTTTTGGAACAATAAAAAGCAAAACATAAATCGAGTTTTTAACTGTATCATCTATTTGGAATGATAAATGGGGATGACCCTCAGAAAAAATTTTTTTTTTTTGTTTTCTTTTTAATTCTTTCATTAATATTATCAGAAGAAAAAGAATTAGTTATATTGATGCAAGACGCAATAAATTGGTTAAAATCAAACAAGAGACCTTAATTAAAATGATATGCGAAGATAAGTATTTATCATGTTGCGTTATTTTAACAATATTTCATCTAATAATTTTTAAAACTTTTTATGATTCTTTTATGTTAGCAACTGCAATTTTGTAATGTTTCAAATTTCTTCAATGATAGATAATTAAAACCAGTAAAGAGTATATAGTCTTAAATTTTTACTAAAACTTTTATTTAAAAAGACATAAAACTTGATTTTGGAAAGTTATATATTTCAAGTTTAAACCTAATAATAAACTTTTAAGTTATAATTTTTGCAATTTAATTATTAGTATTTCGAAAAAGATTCAAAACCTATCGATTATAAAATAAAAAATAAAATGGGAAAAATATGAGTTTGGCTTGGAAAAATAAATAAGTAGCTAGGATGTTGTTTACAGTAATAACAAGTAAGTTTAAAAAATGAAATGATGACAAACTTAAAAAAATATATGAAGCTTTCAAATTATTTTTAACTAAAAAATATTATTTTTCAACACAATTCTTGGAAGTGTTCTTTTGTAAGTTGTCTATTTTTAAAACACATTAGAGATTGGTTCAACAAAAATTTTTTTTCAACTAAAAGCAATACTTTTTATTTTAAAAACACAGGGAATAAAAATTGTTTTTTTTTTTTTCTGAGAAATATTTTGTCTTTCCTCGCATTTGCTCAGATGAGATTTAAAACAGAAAAATCTCACTTAAAACGAGGAATAAATGGTATAGAAGTTTAATCCTAGTGTCTTTACTAGCTCTCCATTTGTTTAGTACATATTTATGTGGGAAAATAGTTTTAATTATGGGAAAAGTTTTAAATTTTATTTTACTTCTTTAAATATCAAAAAAGTTTGAAATACAAATGTTAATTAATTTATAAATAGTTAATTGGAAACAAATGTTCATTGAAAATAATTTTTTCACTAAAAAGAGACCCTTAGGAGGATGTAAAAATCTATTTTTGAACTGTTTCAAATTCTACATGTTTTTATACTTTTATAGATAATTAAATAACTATTGCTATTAAGTAAATCCTTTCTTAAAATACATTTACTGTCATGTTATAAATTGTTAGTTGTATAGATTAAGAGTAAAATATATGATATTAATATATTTTCATAATACTAGATCTACACATAGACCAGACAATAATTTCTTTGTTTATGTATTGAAAAATACTTTTCCTCATAACTTTTAATAATAAATACTTTAGCAGTAAGTAAATTGAAAGGACTGTACCGCCTGCCCTTGTTGGTCAATGCGTGCTCTCGTTATCAGAAGGTAATGAGTTCAATCCCCAACAGAAGATCTAACGTATTCATTATTGACAGCTAAGATACATTAAATGTATCGTTGTCGCAATGTTCTCCATTTGAAATGATACTTTTGAGTGCTGACTAAATATAGTAGTCTTCTGCTTCGTACCTGCTTCTAATATATATATATATATGAAAAATAATCGGTTTGCAATCTTTGTTATCAATACGTCATTTTGAAAAAAATGTTTATGAAATCGCTGACTCGTTTGTCAAAGCAGCCACTATGAGTCAATATGCTTTACGATTAATTTTTCCTGATGATCTGGAACATTAAAGCAGAAAACTTTTTCTTAAGGAAAGACTTGATTAATAGAAAAATTGCAAATATGTATAAGCATTTTCTCATCTCACATCTATTAAAAAAATCATAGGCTATTAACAAATTTCAGACTAAAGATGTTTAGCTGTCCAGAGCAAGAACAAAACCTTTTCCTACCGATTCGGTGCTATTTAGATTTAATCTCTGGTATACGGATCAAAATCAATGAGGAGGAAATTATAGATCATAGTTTCCTAGGCTGTCCTTTATATGAGTATTTGAGGAACCAACTTCAGAAAAGATTAAGAATAGGTGTATAATCGTTTTCTTGGATATTGGAATTATCTTCAAATCCGGAAAATAAAATTCTTGCTCTCTGCAAACTGGTGTGACTTTCTAAAGTATTTAATCATAATGACATAAAAAGTGAAAGTTTGCAACTTCTATCTTTCTTTAAATGTTACATTACAGATTTCGTTAATCGTAATTATCTGCTTTGCTTTAAGACTTGTGTCTCCTAGTTAGCACTTATTGATTAAAATTAATTAATAGTTACTTATTAATTAATTGTTTTTGAACAACGTAAATCAATTGATTATAAATAATCTCCAGTTATCATCTTCAATGTGACTTACAAGTACCTTAGCATAGAGATCCGAAAGTGCCCGCCATAGCTGAACCTTACTTTCTTTTCAAACTTAAGTCAAATATTAATTAAAAGTCATATACTATCAAATATTTTAATCGAGAATTTTGAATAATGGCTTTCTTAGCTGTAATTCATTTTAACAGGCAAGAGGCATAATTTCATTTCATTTATTTGCAGCTCAGTTGTGAGTATGATCCTCTCTCGATTTCAATGCAATATCAACAAATTGGTTAGTTTGGTTTTATAACGCAAGGTCCAAAAAGGACTAACTGCGCAATATCAACAAAGAGTTGTAGTACATTGAAAGCCTATAATTTAAAAAGAAATCTTTTTCAAATCATTTTAATATGTTAATCGTTTTTTTATCAGAATTTGTCATTTTGTCTCATAAATATATAATCTTATAAGCAAAATACTGTATAATTTTTTATGATGTCCTCAAGTCTTTTTTTTATTTATCCCGTTTCCTGTACTTTTATATCTGTTGAGACATAAAGAAAAACTTGCAAGATCTTTAAGCATTTAATTCATTCGAAATAAACAATAAAAATTGATTAAAAGGTGCCTATACCTATTGATTTTTAACTTTGATGAAATTGACTTTTAACTGCCTTGAATATGAAAAAAGAAAAATGATTGAAGAAGTAAAATACCGACTTACATTGCTTTGATGGTGCCCAGTGTATTATTAATAATCCGGATATATAAAATTCATAGAAAACACGATGCTAAAGACACATTGTTATACTTCATCTAATAAAATAATAGTTTTTATTTCCACAATCGGAAAAAGGGTAAAATCTAAAAAAACGAATGCTATTAAAACGGGATTTGAGCTCACATCAAATAGAAAAAAATAATAAAATGCAAACCTTAAAATAGAAATATTTAGATGCTAAAATGCATTTTATCATGTGCAAAACAAAACAGTTTTTGTTGTGAAACCAAACATTAGCTGAAAACAAATACTTTAAATGGAAATGAATTCTTGACATCTACCTGCTTTAAAAATCAAGTTTGAATTTTTCTGTTTCTGAGTCTTTTTTGGAAATATTTTCTTGCGTTTCCCTTTTCTACAATCCGTAAATAAAACCCCGAGGAATGAAAAATCTCTTTACTAGATCTCAACAATAGTGTAAATCTAGAAGACTAAGCGGCAACAATGACGATTCCTTAGAAAAGTCTACTCAAAAACCTTGGATTAATTTTAAAAGCATGTTTGAGGGTAAAAGCAATTTTCAAGTGGTTAAAGTTTCTTTGAATTACATCCTCTTTCATTTCCGTTAAAAGAAAAAAAAATTCACTTGATCTGAACATTCTTTAAAAGAAAATACTCTTTATGGGATGATACTTTTGGAAGCAAGTTTAATTTTTCTGGGTTAAACTTCATGGTATCGATTTTATAATTCTTCCTTTAATGCAGAAAAGACTTCCAATTTAATACAAAGGATAGCATTTTCATTCCTTATCCATTTAGGTGATAAGTTCCACATGATTATCATAAATTCTATCTCTTGAAAAGTAGGATTAATAAGCCACTAGATTATATTTGTAGCATGTTGACGTGTCTCATTAAGCTTAGGTCAGAACAAATAAGTCTTTGATTACAATTCATCAAAGAGTAAGGAATTCTTCTTTCGTATCTATAAAATTCTTAAGTCTTAAGAGCAGCTTATAAATTACAGCTTGTTTTAATTATAAGTACAACTTGGTTATATAGTCGAAATTTAATCGTAATGAAGAAGCCACTAGATAAAAGTGTTATTCTGGTCACATGATATCAATGCATTCAATTTTAATAATTAATTAATCATCTAGATAAAAAAATTAGTCATGTAGATAAGGCTTATGAGTTATATAATCAAAGAAAAAGCTTACCCCAACAGAAGTTTGACCTAAAAGGGATGTGTTCAGGATTGTATGTTCTCATGTTTCAAATCTTGACCACAAAGTGGGAAATGTGTTTCCCTCTTTGTGATTTTCAAACGCAGTTAATATCAATGAATTATTACACACATTTCAATCAAAATTTCTCCAGAGAAATACGTCTGAACCCAGATTAATGTCGCTAATTAGACGACTACTCAACTGGACAAAAAGTGAATGTAATTTAATTTTGGACCCATCTTACCAAATCACAATTAATGATAATTGTATAATTAATAGCATTTTAATCAATAAATTTATTTAAACACAATTAAGGGAGGACATTTTATATGAACAATCTATTATGATCGCTTTTTTCGGAGATCAAGTTTTCGATTCGAGCTTAATCCCATTAAACAACAAATAGGGATGTTATGCCTTAGTATTTTCAATCACATCTTTCTGGGTGGATGAGATATTTTCTTTTAAGAGGCGAGAATAGAATTAACAGTTTATGAAAAGGCCCCTTGTAACGAAACTATGAAGTTGATATTGAAAAAGTGTTTTATAAAAATGTTTAGTTAATATTAACGACCATATAGTGTCAAATAAGAATATATAAGTATATCCATTGATAGACAACTGTAAACATAAGATCCAAATAACCAATCCTATGACTATCCACATTAATAAGCATAAAAGTATCCATTGACAATCAACATTAAATTTTTATAAATCTTGTATCTGTTCAGTAATAAATTGATATTTTATATATACTGGTTATTTATTATATTCAATTTTTATATTTTTGGTTTTGAAGGGTTTTTGAGGTGTAGTGCATAATTGTGACGACTTTTCTTTGTCATCTACTCAACACCGCCTGACAAAGTTAGAACTTCATTCTATATACATTGCGCTCTACGTACATTGCGCCTTCTATTTTAAGTTAGAGTTTCAATTTTATTCATACATTATGAGCATTCTCTTTTGAATTTTAATATTTATACTTCTATTGTATACATTAAATTTTGAAGCATCTGACCTCTGCAATATATATGTATATATACTTTCTTGTATGTTCACTTCGTTACTTTTTTGCTTAGTAAATTGCTAAATATTTCTAAATATGTAATTTGACATTTGATTATTCCTTCATGCGCTATATATATATATATATATATATATATATATATATATATATATCTGTGTGTGTGTGTAGGTATGTAGGTAGTGAAATAGATATAAATATATAAATGAATAATAGAAAATACCGCAGTATATTTTCTATATTTTTATTTTCGCACATGCGTAATTTTATCAATTTATTTAAAAATTTTCAATTTGTTTTATTTTCTGAGATTGTTATAAATCCCAAATAGCCCTCCCACCAAAGAATTCTTAAATAAAATAATAACTTTCTAAGTACTGAGATAAAAAGAGTATAGAATTTCCATAATAAAAATATATAAAATTTAATTACAATAAAAAGGATTATAACAAATTGCTTAACCTCTTTCATCAGACAGTAATTTATAAAATTTTCATTATGTAATCTTAATTTGTTTTATTGTTCTCGATGGTATCGCTACAATTTTAGTAGCTTGAGGCTAACAATTTCCTATAGCTATACTAAAATTAATGAACTTAATAATCTTAAGAACATTTGGGTTTACAAATGTGAATGCAATTAGAGCATTTTATTCAAATCATACAATTGGAATTTCTTTATCATACTATGTAATCGCTTTGAAATGATTTAAGAGAATAAAGAGATAAATTGTATAGATTGATGGAGGATAGTGATTGAGAATTACAAATAATATAAACCAAAGTGTTAGAGATCATTAGGGGAAATTTCTCTTGGCAGTGATTTTGATTCTACATAAGTAATGAAGCAATTATATGAGATTAGAAGTATTTCCGCAATACAATTAAAGTATTTGTTTCGCCTTAGATATTAACTGCAGGTAGATTTTCAAGAAAAATATATGCGCATGGTGTGATTGTTATAATTAAAAGTATGACAATTAAAATACAATAATTTAATTTTACTTCTGTTAATAACAATGGAACTAACTTATTCGAATATTAATGTTAAAGATGTGTTCTCTGCGGAATTAGATAAATAAGAATGTTTCTATTCAGTATTGTATAAATTTCAATTACAAAAATGAGACTCTATATATGAATTTTAATGGAGATTAAATTTTGTCGGTATAATTTCATAGAGTGAAATGCATTTCTAGCATTTATTAGTTAGACTTCTTAACTAAGGTTATTTTTTTATGTGAATAGCTTAATAAGGATCTTTGGAACTACTTAGATATACCAACCTGAATCGGAAATTTGACGACTTTTTTTTCTCGACAAGCATACTTTTTTTTGGCGCCTTTTTTCCTCGTCAAGATGGATTCTCGTTAAATACAAATAATTAATAAAAAAAAAACTCAAAAATGGAACAAAATACAAGAAAGTACTAAATTTGGCAACAGCAAAAACCTAAAAGCTGAAAAAAACCTCAATTGACAACACCAAAATAAGAAACAGCAACCCTAAAAAGTCCGTAGGGAGTGCAAGATTTGGCGCATAATTTTTTGGGGGGTATATCAAAGTTGTACCGAATCTTTTTTATGTGAATAATATCTTTTCAAATAAAAATAAAGGCTTCATTCTTAAAAATATTTTTATGAATGAAATTTTTAAATAAATCAAAATAAAACCAAAATCATATATTATTTTTATGTTGTATTATATTTTTTATGGAACAATTATTTCCTATTTTTCAGAAGCGATGATATTTATTAAAAAAATAAATAAACATGAATGGTAAATTCTAATGAAAATAATTTATACCCTCCATAAGGATTACGTTCAAAACATTGTATTCTATTTTATAAAATATGCATTCTTTATATATATGTATAAATTGTGTAAAAGTAAAGATGTTCTGAGTTTAAAGTCCCTGAAGATTGAAACTAGCACTTTTATTTATTTTTTTTTTCGTTGATAAGAATTGATAATCAGTTGAATCTGTGCATTCTTTCACCAACAAAAAATTTTAAAAATCAAATTTAATACACAATTATTTGAACATTTATGCATGAGAAATATAGGAAGTAGAAGAAAAATACAGCAGTGTTTCGAAATATTAGTATGAAAGACCACGAATTAGTAATAAAAGATATGTTGGAAAGAATCGAATAAATGTATCGTAGTGAAAAACCGTCTTACGATCAATTCAGAAGGAAGTAGGTTTTTTGTCTAGGGTAAAATAATTCTGACGTGAAAGACTGCTGATTTGTCAGGAATTGAATAAGTGACTCCCTTTAGAAACGTATTTTCAATATTGAAAATTAACTCCATCTCTTATTCTTTATTTATCGTGGTAGATATTGTTTTGTAATATTTAGCGACAAGTGAATAGTGCTGAATATAAAATTTTTGTATTGATTTTTAGGAAAACTTCATGATCTGGGAAAAAATTCCATTTATTTTTTTGATCTTGAATAAAGTGGCAGGTAGGTAATTGATCTAGCTCTCTTAAATTAAACTTGTCTATTCATGAGAAAAATATCCTTACATAATTTTAGTCATTAAATGACAGAAGATTATACTTGCGTAATTCATTATGATTTATCCTTATCAATTAAGGAATTTTAATTTTAGCACAATTTCAGTAGGTAAAAATCTTTATACAAATGAACAATACAAAGAAATTATGAATTTAATTAGAAGTATTTATTATTGATTAATCAAGTATGTTCACCACAGAAATTCTGAATATGATTCTTAGGAAAAAAATTAGTACAAGGGGTCAATAATTTTAAAATTGTAGTTTAAGCAAATCTTCCAAAATTATTTAATGTGCTACTTAAAAGGAAATAATTCACTTTCCTCGGAAATATTTTTTTCCAGTGGTGGGCACTTGGATGATTAACCCTTTCACGCCACTACTCAAAGCCCGAAGCTGCTACTCATTTATCGTTTGTGAGCCAAGTCACGGAGGCGAGTAGCATTATCCACATTACACCGCCACAAACCCGTTTATAGGGCGGGCCACATTGATCCATGATATGGGGAAAGAACACGAGACACATAGAAAGAGAAAGTACGTCCATGCCCAAGCCGGGATTCAAACCCAGGTCATCCCCATCGTTAGTCAGTTACGCAAACCACTAGACAGGTTGGGTGACATGCTTCACTTTCCATAGAAATATATGCAGATGTATTCTAAATTTATATTTATTAAAAAAATAAAATATCATATGGCATACATTATTCCTTTAGTATGGTTAAATAAAACGTTAAAATGTGTTAATATTAACCTTGCTCCTGTATAGCCTTAGCCTTGTCTCTGTTTGAAATGGTGTGAAGTACCATGGAAAACTGTGCCACGTATTAAACATGAGGAACATAGATTGTCCTCAATCATATAACTAAAGACTCTGAACACAATAGTTCTGCTCTTTATTTCTCACAATAGTTCTACTCTTTATTTGTACATAACACTTTCTTTTCATATTTTATTTTACTTTTTAATTTTCGTATGATGACTTGTACTTAACCCAATAACCGAAAGTTACAGTACGGGGTCCTCTCTCATGTTTTATATATGTATGCCAGAATGTCCTTATGCTCATGCTAAAGTCTGATTTAGAAATTATTTATTTGTTAATTTCATATAATTATTTAACAAATTTTTAAATTTGTTTAAATTTAAGTTTGCAATGAAAGGGAAATATTGCATAATGTTAATTATAAAATTGATCTGAGTTGGCAATGCTATTATTTTTATTGGGAGAATATAATTGTGAAAATATTATATATTATATAATATTATCTATAGTGAAAATATAACATTTTATTTTATAGATGCACAATATTAGTTTAAATATTTATGATAAGTTTATTTGATGTTTCAGAACTTAGAATAAGATTCGAATGATCAGTTTTTTTTTGCTTCAATAATTATTGAATGAAAATAATAGTAATATAATTTGGAGACTTCTTTACAGTAAAATCTGAAATTTAAATACTGATAAACAGAAGTAAACTTTATCAATATAAAATTAGTAAAAAATTCATTTGAACTTTCTTATAAGAAAAAGGAAAGATTCAAGTCCAAACATGTATATGGCCTTCGTTATCGTTAAAATACTTACATATATGCATTCTATTTAATAGTTAAAGAAATTTTCTTTCGAAATTCCCTTTACGAAACTTTTTACTTTTACTTTCCTATATTTTTCATTTTTTACTTCCTTGCATTATAAGCGTAATCTCCCTCAAGGTTTTAAAATATTTTTCTTATTGACTGAATTCGTTATTCTTTTTATAATGGTTAACAAATCACATAGAACTTTACTTAGATAATGTCTCTTTTTTCAAAAATTGCGAAATTTTGTCGTGTGACTTTGTCTGCGACTTTTTCATTCGTAAAAACTTATATTCCGGTTACTTACACTCCATTTTAAATTCTCAAAAAGAGTTTAAAAAATATACCAGATTAATGCTGCTTTGCGAAAGAATCTTTTGTTTGTTTGAGGAAAAATATTTGGTATTATGGTTATTTAAAATAAAATTTATTTAAACTGTGATATGAAGTTTATCTACAGGTAATAGTTGCAAGGTGTAACCGTTTTGTATAATACATTGTGATGCAGGTGAGTCTGGGCTGTAGCTTAAATTTAACGAATTTGGAATACTCGTCCATGGTCAGAGGCCTAATAATTTTGAACCATAGTCAGGTGATGAGGCCACATTTTAGTTGCTACTGTCTTCTCCACCACCAGCGGAAAATCTTTGGAGGTCACAAATTCATGTGGATGTGCCGCCAACCCACGGATTCTTCTAGTGGGTCACACTCTACAAGAATCCGTGTTTTGCGGTTAACCACTGTCAAATGATGAGGTCACATTTGAATTTTCACTCTCTCCTCCACATCTAGGCCATACCAGCGGGAAAACTTTGGACATCACAAATTCACGTGGATGTGCCACCAAATACATGGATTCTTCTAGTGAGTCACACTCTACTAGAATCCGTGGGTTGGGGTTTGACCACAGTCAAATGATGAGGTCGCATTTGAGTTTTCACTCTCTCTTCTCCTCAACCACGCCATACCAATGGAAAAACTTTGGACGTCACAGATTCACATGGATACGCCCCCAACCTATGGATTCTTCTATTGGAAGAATATGATCACCCTTCTAATTACTACTTATGCCAAATGATGTTTGTTCTTGTATGATCTTAGCAGAAAGCGGTGTGAATCTATAGAGCCAGAGTAGCTTATTTTTGTATTAGAGTTATCTCAATTCAAAACTAGCGAATAATGAATAAAACTAGAAATGAACAATGTTATTAACATATTTCATGTCTGTAACTTATAGAAAGGTGTGTGCGAAATCAGGGCAATCAGTAGAAAACATTTTATTGCAAAATTCATCTGTATTATATATTCAAATAGTTTTATATATTTTTTATATAGTTTTTAGTTATTATATATTCAAATAGTTTCCTGGCAAATTTTACACAAAAATTAATTAGCTATTCAACGGATTGATTACCTCCGCTGTATTCATTTCAATAGTTTTTGGGTTCGATTCTGAATTCTAGGTTGGGTGTTCATATTGGTTCAGAATTCACTTTAAACAGTAGTTGCTGGTTAAATTAACACTCATATGCTAAAATTGCCCTCAGACTAAGCCTAAACTGTTGACATGCACAGTTTGATTTAAACCAGAATTAAAAGTGAATAATGTTCTTAGGAATAGCAGATCTTAAATATTTCTAATCAGGTAAACATAATAATAAGAATGCATTCTTTTAAATATTTTAAATTATTAAACTTGAATTATTAATGTCTGTAGCTCTATACCTTTGCATGAATCTTGAATTAATATTCATAACCTCACATTAGGATACTGCATCTACGTAAAAATATCATAATACAAAGTCACTTTATTTCAATTACGGTAAAAGCAATTGTCCGTACAATAATAGAATTACTAATTCCTGTTACTTTAGCACCTGAAATTAACGCTAAAATCTACTTAATATTAGTCAAGAGTGAACAATGGTCTATTAACCCAAGGAAAACGTATCTACACACAAAAGTATTGCCTCTGCAGAAATTAGTTTACGTGCACAGTGAAAAGAGAATGCTCTCACGTTTTCTTTGTGTTTGAATATTAGTCTTTTATCATTCTGAAAGTTATTCTAGAGGGAATACAATAAATAGCTAAAATAGTGTCTGCTTTCCTGTTCATTATGTTGAAAAGAAACATCTTTACTATACCTCATCAAAATTCTGACAAATATCTATTGGATATATATTGATTTATGTCTCATAAAGTAAAAACTATATTTAATAAGTAGTAATCAACTAAAAATGATTCAGATGGATATAATTTACAGGTAGTCTGAATATATGAATTCATGCTAGGAAAATGTTTTTAATTTAACTAATACTTATGATATTTAAAAACATATTATATAATAATATTTATAGCATTACTTATACAATTTGTTGTTAATTTCTTTTTGTGTAAAATATTTGTTCTGAGGGTTTGTTTAATAGGGAACACATATAACATTTTGCTATCTTGTTGTTTAGAATTTTCAAATTGAGAACTGCTAACTAAACTCATCCTTCTACTAGATTTGTTATTCTGATTGAACACTCTTACTTTAATTCTAACTACAGTAGTCACTATGAATTTATCCATTTCGATGGGGTTGAATGTGATTTTTGCCATTCTGATTGAACGTGCCTTAATCCAAACTATGAATTCATCTATTTGAATGGTTGATTGTGCTAATATTGTATTTTTTGTTATTCTAATTGAACACTCTTACCTTAATCATAACTACAGTTGTACAAATATAAATTTATCTATTTAGAGGGTTAATTATAGTTAAATAAAATATGCACTTTATATTTCTTATTCACCACAAATGTAGCTTATACTTACATTGTAAATTTATCTTACAAAAAGGCTCTTAATGCTATCATTTTATTAGATTTTAATAAAATTATGAAAAATTTTTTTACAACATTTTCTTACAATAATTTATTTTTATATATTTCCAATAAATCCCTTAAATTCTTGAATAACATTCCATAAAGCATTTTCTTGCACTGTTGAAAGATTTATTTTAAGAGGATAAAACTTTTAAATTCTTTTAACATTTTTGATCAAATGATGTTTTTGAAATTAACTAGAAACATATTTTTCTAAAAATGCAACATATTTTCTAAGAAATTGTAGTGATAAACTAAGTTTTGATTTAAGTTCAAATCAGTAAATAAATATATAAGAATTAAATAATATTTTATTAAACAAAATAATAATATTAAAAATTCTGATTCTTTCATATAACATTATGTTCAACTTATACTTTAATTCATTTATTATTAATAGATTAAATGAAATGATTCTTAACTCACTTAGTTAGTTTTTAAAAACATACTAGAAAAGCATATAATTAATATAGTAGAAGCATTAAAATTTATTAGAAAAATATTATGTATTTTACATTATTCAACATTAAATTGCAACACAAAAGAAATTGTGCAGAAAATAATACTTCATTGTTGGTATCTTTTATATCATTATTTTCCAGATTAATATCAATTAAAATTATATATAATTTAAAGTAAAAAATAATTCAAATATCTAAAAAGTCCGCAAATGAGTTGGCGGTTTTTAAACTTAATTATGTCATTTCTAAAGTAAATAAAAACGAAGTATTGATATGACGTAAGTGCAATAAATAGCAAAATGATGGCATACAACGTCTATTATTACTTTAAGTTTTAATGACGAAAAAACAACATTTGGGCATTTAGATTAGTCAATTATATATTCTGTTTATCTTAGTATACCTTGTAGTTCTTGAATTTCTAGATAAAGGCATAATATGTTGACACATGTAAAAACATTGAGTTATTCTATGTTTTCCAATCAATAACTTCGGAAGTGAGGTTCAGTAATATTTTGTTGGATTAAAGCTCAGAAGAATTGTATCACGAGAAGTAACATTGGAGGTTATTGGGTATTCAGACTATATTCCTGAACTAAAGCCTCAGTCATATCACTAATAGAAAAATGAAAATAAGCTGCATTCCACCACACGTGATATAGTTTATCACGTGCAAGGAAAGTCAAAATCAAATGCTAGATCTCAGGGTATTAAAATAAAAACAAGGAATTCTCATGGTCTAACAGCAGGTAATCAATCTTTGGGAAAAAAACATAACGGGTTCCATTCCAGCTATTTTGAAAATAAAAACGATGTATGTTGATATTGGGCTTTTTGCATATCCCCCCAGTCCGAAGGGTACTTAGGAGACATCCTGGTTTTCATCTTTGCAAGTTGTGAATACAGCAAATTGTTTATAAAAAATTTTCCCACAAGTAAAAAGTTGGTTATTTAAATACCAAAAAGCATCCTTGGCTCTAAGGTAATAACTTAGTAATAGCAAACAAGAAAACATGGTTATCAAGCTTTAAACTATAACCGAAATCCTCTCTAAATTCAGCTGTGTTTTTCTAAACTGTAACGTTTGGCGATGGTAGTGTTAATGTAATACGTAGAGACAGATTAAATATTCATTCCTGTTTTCCACTTGGTGCAATGCACTATTTCAAATAATTGTCTTAAAATCTACTTTAATTTAATTTCAGGACACTTCTATTGTGGAGTTGGGATGCATATTCGTACAGTAAATCAAAAAGACAAGTTCATTTTGTAGCCATTTATTATTTTTTACTTAGTACTCTTTTAAAGAGCTCTATTTCAAATTAACTTGTTACAAATATTCTTTTAACACTCTTCTTGAAAGAGCTACAGGAATGTATGTAACTACCACAAAAAAACCCCAGTCTCAATCGAACATTTAAATAACCTAAGAACGTAAGTTGGAAGTCCAAAGTATTTGGTAAAATTTAAAGTCAAAAACTGGCGTTTATTAGAAATGTTTTTAAATTTTGGAAAAAATTTTATATACTATTATTAAAAAGGTATTGTTAAAAAGGAAATCAAGTATTCGTATTGCAGAAAAAGAGATAAAATTATAGAATCATGTTTTTTGATAAATTTCTCAACGATTAATAATTATTCATTATGATTTTAAAACTTTACTTCGATAAATGATAAAAAGATAAGTATGCATTTAAACAATTTTTATTGTAGTTAATATTTCATATATAAGCAGAGTAAATCAAATACAAATACAAAATCGAATTGGTTTATATGTAATCAATGCAAATTGATCTTTTATTTTATTTTTTGCTCAGTAGACTCTGGTAGAAAATAATTCTATTTATTCCTTACTAGAAATTCTATCAATTCTAGTAAGAAATAAATATTTTAAGGATTATATTTCAGATGGTGAATATTTCTATATATAAAATTTAAAATTTGAATTTATCTTATATATTTTTCTAAACATAGTAAAGTAATTTGTAATATTTAAATAAAAATCTCTAGAAGAGCTCTGTAAATATTATTTACTGATTACTTTATATAAAATAAATTCCGTTTCTTTTTCAGTTTTTAATATTTGTTGAAAAAGTTTATTTTTTCCATCGTCATATGGAATTTCTTAAAACTAGTAAAAGAAGATAAAATTTATTATTGTCTTAAATTATTATGAAAAATATGATCACATCATTAAAATAAATAAGTATTTCATGTTTAGAAATGCTTTTAAAATGTAATGATTTATATTTATTTTTATTGAAACACCATTTGCTGTATTTGGAAGTATTTTTTATCCGCATTTTATGTTTACAGAATTTCATGTTTTATAAATGAATAATATTAAATTAATCGAAATTGTGCATCAGTAAACTATTACTTCTAAAATCGAAATATATATCAAATTTTTATCATTTTTAAAATCAAATTAATTTTATTATTTCCTAATATACCTCAAAAGCTTTACGTAGGATATATTGGAAGTTAAAATATTGACAAATAGAGAAACCAATACTTTGTTTTATTAGTCAAATTCAAAACAGTTATTTATATTAAATTAATTAGTAAAATAAAATAAAGAATAAGTTTATTTTATTCGTCAAACTTTAGAAAGAATATAAAATTATGTGAATTATATTTCCTTCTAAATAGTTCATAGTTTAGCAGATAAATATAAACCAGAAATTAGAAAAAGGGAAGTAAAAAAATGAAGGGAAAACAAAAATGTATATTCTCTTGATAATAATACTCGAAAATTACTTTGCTGACAGTTTTATCATTTTTATTTAAAAATTTACTTGTAATATAATTTAATACTTTATATGACTATCCCTTATGCATTCATAAATTAAATAAAATATAATCTCATTCAACTACTTTTTAAACCATAAAGAATAAATTTCTACTGAAATTATTTCTCCAGCTATTAACTGAATTTACTTAGAAAACTAATTGTATTATTGGTATTCTTTGACACATTTCCATAATAATAAATTAATATTATAAAGCAAAGTGTTCTATATTATTGAATGTATAATATGATTAATTTAATGAATTAATCACATATAATTTAGGATAATACAATTTATTTAAGTTTAAAAAGCTTGTTTTAAATGAAAGCTAAAATAAATTCCCTTTGAAAAATAAGAACGTTTCCTTAGTTCAAAATAAAACTTATTCTCACAATTTCTTAACTTTTTAAACGTCTCTTGAAAGACGAAAGTTTAACAGATATTCATAACTTCTTTTTTTCTAGTGTTAGAATTTCTAATGTTGGCTGTAATTTTATACTGATATTGATTATTTATTATTATTGTAACATTATTGTAACATATTTATTTGCATATTGAGAAAGAGCTAGTTTTTAAGTAATGTAATGTAGTATTTGTAAGAGCTATACTTAATTAAGACCAATTTATTTTATATATTAAATATCATTAAATAATATTATTAAATAATATTTATTAAATATAATATTAAATATTAATATTATATATAATATAATATAATATAATATAATATATAATATTAAATAATATTTATTAAATATATATTAATAAAAATTAAATAATCATAAATGAGGAATCGAAATAATATTTATTAAATATTATTTCGATTTCTCATTTATGATTATTTAATTTTCATTGATGAAACTATTTTGGAAATCTATTTAATTTATAAGATAAAAATACGTATATTTGATATCAGTGGATTTATATAGCACTTGACGTAAATAGTAGAAATATTTGTGCTATTATCAAGAAATATTCTGTGAAATTTAGATTCTTTACCGAGGCTTTAACGTTAAGTAACTTTTATATTAAAATAATTTAAATAATCAATTAAAGATGTTTCCTGCATAATTAAAAATAGTGAATAAAACAAGTTTAGGTATTTTAATTATTCTATTGTATAATCTCATTCTATTATCCATTATTATTATTAGGTTTTTCATTTATAATATTGCTGATTCTTTTATTCAGTTATTAATAAGCCTAAATAATTAAAGAAGAAGTTACTGAGTAATTTTAGTCGTATTTTTTCTCTGCTTAATTAATTTGACAATTAAGGGTTTATTTTATATAACTTGGTTTATAATTTACACAGTTAATAAAATGGAAGTTATTAATAAAAAACTGCGTTTTATGATAATTGGAAAATAAAATTATTATCTATAAATTACATAAAAATTTTAACTTTAATTAATTACTTTAAAAAAGTGAATATTTTTTAACAGAAATGTTAATTTAAAAGATAAATTGACAGCTCAAGAGGAAGAGTCAATACTTGATTTTATGCTTGTTCTATCTAACACATAAATAACCGATATTTAGTCTTATATTGAACAGCATAGGACATATAGAAATTTAGGAAGGAATATATCATCTCAAATTCAAAATTGTGTGCCATAATTCTTGTAATCTGATCGTGAGTGACATTTATGAGACTATTTATCATAAAGAGATTGCGGAGATTTTGCTATTAAGTTAAAATAGCAGTTCACAGAAATTTGCGAAATAACTTAAGACATGATTACAAAAGCAATCTAATTTGTTTTTTTTATTCAGATAAAATTTTTAAAGTTTTGTTTTATAATTTATAATCACATTTTCTAGTCTCTCATTAAATTATTATATATAATACTTAGTTAACATTTAAAAGCAACTCACATAAATTTTATGCAGGAAGCTAAAATTATCGATGTTTACATAATGCATTTTTATTGCAATTTAAATTTCTCTTTAAATATATTAGTTTGTGGAGAAAAAGAAATTCATTATTTTTTTCGATAGCTGAATGTAGTTATCGATATCTCTTAAAGTATCTATTAAACAAGATTAGATTTATGGTGAATGGTAGATTTATGGTGCTAGAATATAAGAAAGGTGACATTTTATGCTAAAAATTTCTTTTGTTATTTTCTTGTTTGAGCTATTCCGTTGTGAGTCGCAGGGTATTAAAAATAAAAGTCAAACAAAGAGAATATTCAGTGTATTTTATAGTTTTTTCTTGATGAAAGAGAAAATATAAGCCAAGAGGCAGAAATTGCGAATAGTATTTCTGGATCCGATATTGTAATAGTGAATTACATGTGATTTTGGTTTTATCGATTCCGTGTAAATATTTTTGACGTTAAAACTGAATCTCTAAGAAGTGAAACGTCGTCGAAAATATTGATAAAATTCACGGAACCGATCGAAGTTGATCAGCATACGGCATTGCGAAGACTAATCTAAAACAAATTACAGAATGTCTTGAAGTTCACATAAAAAATAATATATTTTTATTACCCCAGCCTAATAGTAGT
The DNA here is from genome assembly GCA_026290005.1 of Latrodectus geometricus. Classification (NCBI taxonomy): domain Eukaryota; kingdom Metazoa; phylum Arthropoda; class Arachnida; order Araneae; family Theridiidae; genus Latrodectus; species Latrodectus geometricus. The sequence continues at coordinate 10,581 of JAPDSC010161981.1, read as the reverse complement.
TTTTGTCATTTTTTTATATTTATGTTATAATTTCTCTTAAAGTATTTTCTGAATTACAAGAGACTGACTGAAATCTGTGCATTCACATTATATTAGAGGATACCTCATTAATAAATCTATCTAGCACTAAATAACCTGTAATTTGGATAGAGTTAAAATAATGAGTTAAAATAAATGAATCTCTATTACTCTACGCTATTCCTTAACAATAACGATATTTATACTTTTTATATGCATTTTATTATTTTATAGCAATACTAATTTATTAATTTTATTCAAACTGTTGTATTGCATCAGAAACGAGATCTCATATGTAAATTATCTAATAGCATATAAAATAAAGAGTGAAAAGTTTGGTAATTATTTTTAATTACGAAATTATAGAACGATGAATTTAAGATTCATATAATCTACATTTCAATGCATTTCCGTTTAGAGATATATAGGGAAATATGAAAATAATTAGCTAAAGAATAAATGTAAAGAATAAAATAAAAAATCACAAAAACAGGAAAAATAAATAGGCTCTTAAAACATTACCAATGCTGAATATACTTTTTATCTGCTTTCAACAAGTACGAACGTTGGCAGTTTCATATCAGAAAATAACCACATTCATTCATTCTTGAAGCAATCATAGTTCCGGAAAGGTGAGTATCACAGATTAAACAACTATACAGTGAGTTTAAAGCCACATTAATTAAAATTTTAATTAATTACAAGAATTATAAATAAAATTTCAAAATCAAACATTCTGTTGTTTTGTCAACACGGGAGCAACAAACATTCAGTATAAAATTCAGACCGTTTTATGCGACCGTTCTCATTTCAATCCTAAGCAAAAATGCAGTAGAAAAACAGTATAAAGATTGTATTTATATACGTTTATTTCCCTACAAATATCAAAATGTCTTAGATTATTTGATGGTAAACCTAACGAGATCAAATGCATTCCGGAAAGAGATTCCAAAGTCTCAAACAACGAGTTGCATAGTAAAGAGAGTGAGTTTAAGGTATTTCGAGGGACATTGTCCCGCAATTTTGAATTACTGTCAAGTGATGAGGTCAATACACGATATATCAACCCCTGTTGCGAATTTCCGCATTAGAGAAGATTTATCACGTCGCAATTAGTTACTCGTCTAAAACTGTCATCAAATTGCATCTTGGACGGATCAGGATCTCATCAATTACCTTCGGTTCACAAGAGAAATACATTTGTTACGACTTTTACAATCGATTAAAGTAAAGATTCTGCCATTAAATAATTGAATTGTATGCAAAGCGAAAAATAATGCTTATATATATACATATATTATATCATAGTAATTTTACTGTAAGATATTATTTATTGTTTTATCCAAATATTAAACTCAATAAAGAGAACATTAAAAATAAATCTTAAAACAGCGTTAAAATCATAACAATAAATTTGAAATAAATTAAAATTAAGTAATAAAGATTATATATAACCGAATACATACATATATATATATATATATATATATATATATATATATATATATATATATATAT
>JAPDSC010161969.1:13739-41343 GCA_026290005.1 Latrodectus geometricus | reverse complement strand
TTTTTTAAGAAAACAGATGCTTTTCTTATAAGTAATTTAGTAATTTGAGTCTTTTATTACCCTATAAGTTATTAGGTGTTTTTCTTGAGAAATGAGATCTCTAAAAGACTTATTTGTGAAATAATAAATGCATCTGTCTGTTTCAGAGACTTAAAAATGTTTTGTAAAGGTTTTGTTTTTATTTTATTGTTCAGAGTGATTTCGTAATTTTACTAAATATTAGGGTTTAATTATTAAATTTTACTTTTAATTATTATGTAAGTTTAGTTTATTTAATTTATTTTTGTTCTACGGTGACTTTTGGCGGACGAGGATCGATTTGATTACTACCTATGGCCTTAAAACAGATTATAGATCATTGCAAACAGTCTTACTGAGATAAGAGTTGTACCCACGAGCTGTTGAAATGAGAGCCAGAGCATAACCCGTTCAGTTATCCTCATGGCAATGATGATTTTGTCTTAATCTGCATTAACAAGCTAAATGTCTATGGAATTGTGTGTTTTGATTAAATAAATGAATTAGCACTCAACAAAAACAAATAAATTATTTACGAATGACTTACCAATATATTTTCTTTCATATATTTAATTGTAGAAATAATTTGAAACAATTTTTGATCACCACTTATTATTATTATTATTATTTAAGCTTAAAGCTTAAGATGTAGTATAGTATCTTTAAATAAAATATAAATATTAAAACGCCTTATTTTTTAGTAATGTCAACTTTTCATCGCATGCTGCCATTTTCTCAAAATAGAGAAGCCAATGTAATAAATTAATTTAATCTTTTCTCATTGATGGGTGAAATTTCAAATAAATATGGAAAAAGATGAGTTATTTTATTATTATTGTATGCTTTTGACTGCAGAGAAATAATGTCAATAAGTTTTTCTTAACCATCCCAGTTCATTGTGAATCTTTAAATGCAACATAAGGGACCAGTTACATTTACTGATTATCGTTAAATCCGATTAAATTCAGCTAAACCAAACGTTTAGTTGTTTTCTTGTATGAGAGTATGAATTGTGAGTGTATTGTGAGAGTATGAATGTGTGAGAGTATTAATCTCATAAAGTAATAAAGCTACTCTATAAGTAAAATATTTAGAGTTTATCTTTTCCATTTCATGATTACATTTTAAATGGTTAACTATAGATGATTACGTTTAAAAAAGGAATACATTTTTATCCATATTTTTACCAAAATAGGATCTTTGAGTGTTCCCTTAATCATCTTAAACAGTCCCTTGTGATTCTGTAGTACAACATAAATATCCATATATATCAAGTTATAATTAGTGAAAAATCAGAGATATAGTATCAAAAAGCTGCAAAACATTTATTCGATAATTAACGATAAATAGAATTTGGCAAAACCACAATTTTCATATACAAATAAATATCCCAAAACTGTTTTATGACAGAAAATTTAAGACCTTGAAGGTTATAATTTCTTAAAATTTTTACAATAGTTTTTAAAATTACGTCACACAATTACCAAAACTGTCTAGATTGTAACTCAAAACAAATATTATCCTTTAATTCTATAGATCCTGATCATATGATAAACTCAACACCTGATGTGGTATCTTAGTTTTAAAATTCTTACTTTAAAAAAGTTGGTGAGTCAATTTAGAATTCCACAATGCGCATGTCTTTTAAATTAAATGAATATAATTGGATTGATTTTAGGATCATTAAGTTCAATTAAAATGACGGATTTGCTTTTTTTTTTTTTTTTTTTTTTTTTTTTTTTTTCAAACACTGCGACATTTATAATTTACCTAAACTCTCAAAATATCTTAAGTTAAATACCTACTGGTCTAATGCTAAAGTCACATTAATTTAGTTTATTACATGAATTCCTTATCCTGTTTAAAAAAATAGAAATATTGTTTCCAGATGTATTTACGATGTTTCCCAGAATATCATCAATTACTATTTGTATTGCTCTAGTCTATTTAAGCATAGAGGAATAGTAATGCAATTTGACATTTTATAAAATCTATGTGCTATTTTTGCAACTCTAAATACAAAAAAATTTAAAGTTTCTCTACTCATCTAAAAGTAGTTGACCATGTTAACATCTTAGAACTTTTGTCACTCATAGTTATTAGTAACATTTTATATATTTTTTTCTGCTTTAGCTCGTTATAACCGAGGTTCACTAATTAAAAACAGTTCTTATATATTTAACAGTTACCAACCAATTATTTTTGATTTCATCATTCAATCTGACTGTTTGTTAAATCGGGTAGTTAGTACAAAAAAGTTATATTGTATTTATAGAATATATCAATAATATTTTGTATGTGCTAAAAAGTTAAAAATCAAGTAATTTAACAACGAAAACTTTTTACGAAAAATTATAACAATAAAAATATGTATATATATAACTAAAACAAAGCATATTATTATATTATATTATTATTATATTTATATTTCAAAACTATTTGAGATGACAAAATAAAGTAATAAAAAAAGTTACTTACGCATTGGACTACTGCCAACACACTTTTAAATACTTGTAACAAGAGACTAAAAATTTAGTTTAGATTGTTTTAGATTTAGATTTAGTTTAGATAGGTAGTTTAGATTTAGTTTAACTATACATAAGCAAATTTAAAAACATTAAATTTGTGAATAAAATTTTTCGAAATACAAGAGAAGTAAATGAAATTAAATTAAGAAACTTAACTTACTTTATTAATTTAAATAGCATAATCTCAACAATAGTAAGATAGAAATGCTATTATTATAGCCACAATAGAGCACTTCCATGTATAGCATAATATTGTAAGTATTTGATCAATTAATTTTATTCGATGATTTTGCTTACAGTGTATAGCGGTTTTGATTCATAATAAGACACTTTTATCATTTGCTTAAATTCACAATTACATAAATGCATTTTTTAAAATATTATTCTTATACTTAAAATGGAAATTCCATTTAAGTAAAATCTGATATAAATTTAAAATCTAAATACCAATACCAACCCAAAAATTCCCTACCCTTAGAATATCGTTATCTATATATATAGAATTATTAGCCTCCGCTTTCCTTTTACTTGAATAGCAGGACGCCGCTTCGAAGTCGGAATACTTTCAATCTTTCATGGACAACATGGTTTATGTATTTTTACCAACTCTTCCATCCTACCGGCTTCTGTTGCTCGTCAAGGAATTTTTTTCTCTCTTCTGTCGCTTCGCATCGGGCAGGATCTGCAGTTTGGAGACGATAACTTCATCTTCAATGACATTCAGTGTCAGTTGAGACGATATCTCTTTATTTCCTGGGACTCCTGATCTTTCCGCCGATCGAGACATAATTTCTGAGAAGAAAGAAGCAATTTAGATGCTCGAGTCACCTTTTTATTTTGTGAAATCATTTCCCATTAATTATAAAGCTGGATTTCTGTATTTTTTGTGTCAAAATGTAAGAAAGTGACACTAATTAATAACTTTTATTGTTTCCAATTTTTATTTATTTTTTGGTTTGTTATAAATGTTTTGAATTACAAATGTCTCTAATTAGAGACATTTAAGATTGAAATACTATTAGCAATTAACAAGAAATACATAAATATTATTATAAACAGTTTTAAAATTAGTATTGATTTTTACGTATTGTAATTCTATAAAAAGTTAATTAATAACTCACAAATCACTTGAAAAAAGGAAATATTTATTAATTTGTATAAATCATTATAATTTGTGAGCATTGATAATTACATAATGTAACTTATAAAATAACAAATAAAAAGACATAAAAATGAATTTAAAATTTATTAAAAATAGTTAAATGTGTTCCATTAATACTTCAATTTCTTATTTATAAATATTCTTTAAAATTAAAATAGAAATGTAGGTTTAAAGAATACGATTAATATATAATTCTGAAAATTGGTTTTAAAAATACCTTCTTAGAAGTTAAACTTAGAAATTCATAGATGTCATGTAAGCGTAAATTTAAACGATGCTTCTTATTTTGCTTCGTTTGAACAATGTAATACAAAAAATATAATTAAATTTTTTTTTCAATAGTTTCCTTTAATGTTTCATTTTAAAGCTGCTATAGTGTCATTTTTTCTATATTCAAAAAAGACCTTTATCAGTGATCCTGTCAATGTAAATATATGCAAATTTTCATCTACAAAAAAAACCCTTTCCTGTTGATTACCTCATTTTGGACCGAACATTTAACCCAATTGATGGTACCACTGTGTTGTAATGAGTCAAAAGGGAAAACTGTTTTATAAATTTTGACCCATTGAACAAAATAACTAAATTTCTTAATTTGCTTTCATAAAAATGAACATAGTATAGTAACAAAAGTGACCATATAAAAGTCTTCATCCTCACAAAATATGTAAATTTTTTAAAATTCTCAGTTTACTCATAGATAAAAGTTTTTTAAATAACAATTCTACTTAAATACATTTCAGAGGGTACATTGCGAACTATATATTTAATTATACATTAAGTTAGTAACATAAATAAAATATATTATTTTAAAATTTAAGGTAATATCTTAATCTCAAAAAAATAATTTTAATAAAGAAACTTCGTGCAGATTGTAAATGCCTATTTTCATGAAACTAATTTTCCTTTCATTCTTATCTGTCTCTTTTTTATACATTTTAATATACGCCTATGATTTTTTTCATTTTTATTAATAAATTATTATTACAATCGCTTATTACAATTATTTTTCATTGATAAACGTTTTGATTCTCAAATGATTGCATACAAAATATATTAAAGAATCAATTATTCTCATGCTTTGTTATCGCTATGGTATTTATAAGACATTTCATGATTCCGTTTGTTTTCTTTTCATATTTTATATTAATAAAATAAAGAATTAATGAAGATTTTATAAAAATATTCTTTTGCAAATATTTTTTAATTAAAAGAAAATTTTCAAATAATGTCTTAAAATAGTCATTAATATACAAATTAATCATTAATTAATAATCTTTGAATTTTAATATCATGTTAAAATTAAACATTCAAATAAATTATACGGGTTACTTTTGTTCTTTTTATCTTTATGCTGCATAATGGGTAATTTATCATTTCACTCTTTATTTGTTTATCATAAAAATATATTCATATTTATATAATTAATTGATTAACGAAAAAAAATCCTTTTTAGAAAAATATTTGTAGCTAAAATATGATTCTCAAATAAAGTCTTAAGGTCAGTAGTAAACAATAAAGAGTTTAATTGGTAACATCAAATTCAGCATTTAAAAAAAATATTATCTCACAAATTTTATCCCTTAAATCTCATCAGATAATTAATAATTTCATTCATTATTTGCGTAATAATATATTCGAGATAAATCAAGTTGTTGATCAATGAGTACTCTTTTGAAAAAATATAATAAATAAAATAAAATTCTTAAATGATGTTTTATACTCAGAAAAAAATATGAAAACAATTTTTGATTTTTCATTCCTAAAGGAAATGAAGCATCTGTGTAATTACAAACCATTTATGATAAACATATTTTTCAGCAAACAAAGAGAGGTTAATTATTCACCATTAACTCTCACAATTACACAAAACAAATCCACCATTAAACGCAGAGTCGAAACTCATTTCTTATAAAGTGTCTTATTTCCAACTAAGCTTCAGCCAGGTTAAGTGTTTTCTTCTATCTACTTCGCAAAATTGTGAGACACTCATCCCATACCAAAGTATTCGTAAAACTGCCGGAAATAAAAACTTCCGACTGCTCCTCCGTCTCAGCGGCACTTCCTCTTCTGTACATCTTTATATAGATATAAAGGGACAAGCAAAAGAATTTTATTGCCCCGTTCCATAACTTTGGAGCTGTACTTCATTTCATCCTGGCAATGGAACACACAGCTGGCAGACCATGCAAAGTCAAAAATGGCGCCGAGGAGGGAAAAGTGGGAGAGAAAAATAAAAATGAAAGGGGAAAAAAAGGGAAGAACTGAGGATAAAGACCGCAGTCGTTTATGAGCCCGTGTGCATCGTAAAGCCCCAATTTAAAGAGGGGCGCCACAAAGCGTAAACACCGAAGGTTTCTTCAGACGTTGAAGCCATTTCAGCGGTCATCACGAAATTCTACGGTTTGCCTACCAAAATATCATTTTCAGCAGTCAGATATCCAGTGGTTATTTATCAAAATTGAAGCGATTTGATTTCAATATTTTCATAGTTCTGAGTAGATAACAAACAGAAGAAGAAGATAAAAGAAAAAAGTTCCTTTTTCCGGAACAAATGTTTGGGTAATAACCTGTAAAAAAATCTTAAAATGAATAATTAAGATATTCCTTTGGTATATTTAAAATTAAATTGTAGAAACTTCTATCAATATGTGTAAGAAATAAAAATAACTTTTTATTATTAATATTTCTTACTTTAATATTTCTTGTAAAAAGCAATTAATTCTGGAACCGTGTTTTAATCAGAATAACAATAAAAAATATTAGTAAAACAGACAACTTATTGGCAGTGAATTATTCACTTTCAATTTTATAAAGATTTGATTTCGAAATCCATGTTAAAACTAAGTATGTTTATCAATGTTCTGTTTCCTCATAAACTCATCGTTTGTCTCAGAAACTTTTTCATTTAATTTTCTTTTATTTCTAATGGCGGGCACCCTTGAGCAAGTAAGTAACCCTTTGCCAGAAACTGCTACTCATTTTATCGTTAACCGGTGACCACCTGTTAGCCAAGTCACTGAGGTACGAGTAGCATCGCCCTCACCACACCACCACAAGCCCGTTTATAGGGCGGGCCATATTCATCCATCATCTGAGGAAAAGACAAGAAACATAAAGAGAGAGAGAAAGTACATACATGCCCGAGCCAGGATTTGAACTCAGGTCATCCCCATCAGTACGCAAGTCAGTTACGCAAACCACTAGACAAGTTGGGCGGCTTTTCCATCTAATTAATACTTACTATTCTGCTTTCTAAAGCATTCAGCATTTCACTTAACTTGTAGAGTACGATTACAACAATTACGATTACTACATATGAAAAATATTTATAATGAAATTTAAAAAAGTAAATACGGTTAAGAACATGAATACAAATTGGACTTGAAAAATAGATAATATAAACGAAAATAAAAAATTAATATAAATTAAAACTCAGTTTAAAAAATCAACATCAATTCAAATTTTATATATATATTTATAAATAACCTGACTAAGCATCTTAAGATAAATCCTTTGTTATTGAAAGATTACTAAAAGAAATATTGTAACAATTAAAATGAAATTATACAAATAATAATACTTGAGAAATTATTTTTTTTATTAATATTGAATTTATATTGACTAAATCTTTTTTTACAGTCATTCCCTCACTCTTTGGCGTGGAAAATCCCAAGTTCAATGCCAACTACTGTCTAACGGTATTGAAAGAGAGAAAGCTTTTGCTTTCTCCATCCATATTTGTCAGACTGAGTTTTTAAAATTTCTTAAATTTTTTCGTTTATGATATTTGAATTCGACTTTCTATTTATGAAAAGCCTTCCCTGAAGGATTATGTGATGGATATTACGAAACGTCTTAAATCTTACAGCCATCTTTGAACTGTGTTGTGTCAAAAATGTTTTTATTTACTTTTCACAAATTCAGAAATTTTCGCAAATATCTTTTTTTTTAAAAAAAAAAAAACAAATATTATGAAGTCAAAAACATAGAAAAATAGTGAAAAATTTATTTTTTCTTTAAACTTCATATCTACTGTAATCATAAGGGCATTTTTTTAATGGAATTTATAAAATGAATTAATCAGTCTTTGATTATTAATTTATTTTAGAAGATTAAATCAGTCTTTGACTATTAAATCAGTTTTTGACTAAGTTAATCAGTTTTTGACTGTAATTATGCTTACATAATTAAAAATGGTAATTTGTTAATAATATTCTTAAAATATTTTTAACTCATATAAGCACAAAATAATAAAAAGCAAAATATTATTCAAATTTTTATGTTAAATGGAAATAATATACCTAGGAGAAAATGTTTGCCAGAAGTTAAAGGCTTTTTGATCGAGTTGGAAATGAATAGCATGTTTGAAAAAGCATTCTGCAGTTGAGTTTATATATTTGAGCTAAATAGTTGAGTTTATATATTTGAGCTAAATAGTTAAGTTTATACATTTAGCAGTATATTTGAGCTAAGTACATAAGTTTGCATTTAGATTAAATAATTAGAAATCTTTCATTTTTATTAATTTATTGATTGATAATTACTTAAGAATATTATAGAAAATACATTTTCTCATCTTATTAAAATTAAATAATCATAAGTTAAAAACTTAGAAGTGTAAAGTAGTTTCTTACAAATAGTATCTTCGTAATCGTATCTTTCGAATTTCTTGAAACATAAACTTCAAGTAATAATTATTTTATTCAAATTTCATATTACGATTGTCATTGTTTTTAACAACCCATACTTCATGAGACCACATCAATGAACCCCATAACCTTAATGAAATCTGATACAAGAAGTTGATTATTGTGGATAGTCTTCCAGTCCAGTCCAATATTTGCCGAAGTGATTCCTGTTCATGCTGTCATTTAGGACAAACCTCTCGCTACCCCCAGAATGGTGAAACTTTTTAAGTCCCACTGGCAGGTCGAGATAAGCACGCTCATATTATATTTTAATTTGCTTAACATAAAGTGTTTGTTTTAAGATTCGCTCATAAACAAAACATTCTGCTTAAAATTAATACTTCCTCAGGCAAAATATATGAATATTAAATTCAGTATTCATTGCTTGTATATATTTTCAATTTACTTGATAATTAAATCAAACATATTGCCCTTTAATAAGGTACTGTAATCATTGAAAAGCTTAATATAAAATTATTAATTTAAAAACAATATATAATTATTCATATTTTTATTTTAGTGTATTGTTATAAATAAATACGTGAATTATTTGATTTCTAGAACTTAGAAAACTCTTTATAATTGAGTAAAATTATTTATGCATGCAATAAACTTCTAGAACTTAAACTATATTATAAACCAAAATTATTCATTTCCTGATCTAAAGTCTAAAACTCTACATTTTTAGATTCTATAAATTTATAAATTTAAGATTAGAAATTTAAAAACTTACATCAATGCAAAACCAAAATCAAGTTTTGCATTCATGTAAAATTTTTCTTTCTTTTTTAGTACAAAATTTGCTAAGCATTCAATAACATCAATATATTGAAGAATTTAATTAAAGGTGTTAAAAATTTTAATTCATGAAACACTATATATATTGACATATATAAATTAAAAATTCAATCTATTTCACTGTAAATTTATCGAAATTCTAGATCTTTCTATTTAAATGGTGCAGCTTGTCATTTTTCAACTAGCGTCAATAAAAACAACTTATCAATATATTGTTTGAATTTATTAGATAATCACTGTAATAGATATTTTGCAAAGTAATGTAAATGGATTGTCTGAAAATTCTTTAATCTAAAATATTTATTTAAGGAGTACATAGCAATTTTTATTAGAACATTATTCAGTTGTCGTGACAAATCAGTGGTTAGAATATGTTAGAAGAATTTCAGATGTTATGATCATGCTTTAAATCGATAACATACAGGTAGATAAACTTCATAAATAGTATTTCTTTCCATCATTTTAAGGACATAAAACAATAAACATATTTTTTATAATTTTGTATACTAATATTACAAATGATATCCCAGAACCCATTAGGTTATTTTATTAGTTCCACGAACCTGGTTGCATTATGTTTACCGGAAGAGAAAGGCTGCGCGTGGTGGATAATTGCCTGATCCATGGAGATATCATATTCTAAGAAGCCGGTGTTTTCTGGGGAGCACTTTAAGTGTAATATTACCTTTTCGAAAAAAGCTCTTACATCAGAAGGAAAAGAAAAAAAAAAACAATTTTCATCGTATAAATATCTTTAACCCTCTCACATTTTCTTTATTTTTTTCCGCCGGTGATTTTCGGAGTCCGGGAACAAGGAGAACGAAAACAGATTAGGAGAGAAGAGAAAAGCGGGAAAGCTTTTTAAGCACTTCTCCTGAAGACAGTGATTCATCCGGAGCCATTGGCGAACATAAATTCCAACTAGTGGCATCGATAAGATGCAGGGGCGCTCTATAAAGAGAAATGAATTTCATCGTCAGCCCCCATTTCCCCAACTGCTTTTCCCAGTGAGGGACGAGGGAAAAAAAGGGAAAAATAATACTGTACGTTTTCGAAAAAGCAAGTGGAAATAAAAAAAAAAATGAAGAAGAACAAAAAAAAAGAGGAAATATATTTTCTACTATCTATTATTGACTGCTTCAAATTCAATTCTCCTTCGCAATGTTCCGATTCAAACGGAAGAATTTGTTAACGTTTACAGGGGAAGAGTGATAGTTAATTGGCTAAGCCGCTTTTGAGTGGTTTGTAGGGAAGAAACGGGGTGGTACCGAGTGACACATAAAATAACAGATAATGGTGTTATCTGATAGATAGGCATTGTTTTGTGTTTTGAATAGATTCGATGGGTAGTAATTCATTCATTGATGTACACTGTCATTTATTTATTTCATATTCTTAAATAAAGGTATTTACTTTTAACACAAGCACTTGTGCAGTACTCAGTATTATAATGAAAACTTTGTATAAAATCATCTCGTTATAATTGGTAATTGAAGAAAGTAAACTAATCATTGATATTGTATACTCAGTTCTCAAGACAGTTAAGGTTATTACCATCAATATTTATTCATAAAATATTAATTTGTCTGCATCGATAAATATATATTGTTTACGAATCAAATGTTGTTATAACTTTCCTTTCCAAATAAGTTGTTTATATCCTCAACAAACGTTGCTTGTTTCTGCATGTGTGGGTGTTAACCCCGTAAAACACATCATTGTTGCTATTGTAAATAAAATTTTCCGTTTCGCTTAGCTATTTGCCTTACACAAAACCGGTTATCATATAGTTAATTGTATGCATATAATGTCTGAGGACATTTTTATAACTTTGTTATTAGTAGCTAATATAAGTTAAGAAAATTACATGATTTCTTCTATAATCGTAAATTCCCTAAAACAACATTGTCAATGCTATTGTAAAATAGATTTGACTTTGCACTTAACCTACTTTCAACATGTACAAACATCTATCAGGAATATATACGTATAAATAATTAAATACTTATGCATATTAACTACAAGTATTTTTATAAAATTTATTTCAAAAAATATATATATAGCTATTATTTCAAAATTCATTATTTTGTACAAGTTAATTCTTTAAATAATATTATTATTGAGTTTACAAAATGTATAGTTTTCTTTTTGCTTGATTATTTGATTATCTAAAATTGCAGTATTTATGCTTCAATAATTCACATATATGTTTATCAAAGATTATTTTAACTCTTTTTTTTTGTTACTACGTAGCTAATTTACGTCAAGAAAAACTTCATTATTTGTAAATACATTCATTCTATAAAATTGCATTGTACCTATGATTATAATTAGAGTTTCAATTATTATTCTTTTAGGTATTTAAATACTTAACTTAAAAAAAGGAAATGATTATTTTATAAATTCTAAAAAACCTTGATTATAAAAGTAGTTAGCGTTTCACTTAATGACATTAAATACTTTTTTAATTGTGTTATATAAATATTTATAGCATTTTTTCCTTTGTAAATTAAATTGTGGCAAATGAAATATAGATAGATAATTTTTTAATATAACTACTTACACTGATTTCTCTTCTGATTATGAAATAAAAACCATGAATAAATATGTCTAAGTAAAAATTATATTTTAAAATAAAAATATGATTCAAATTCTTTTATTTGTTTATCAGAATTCCTTGAACATTTGGAAAAAATAGTAATTAATCTCCAATCAAGTAAATCTAATACTCAACTCTCTTAATTTAATTAATTACGAACAACGACAAAGGAAATTCTTGAGAAGAATTTAGTCTTGTATTTTGAATATAGTATATTCGATTCAACCCGGTCTGATATAAAGTTAACATATTTATGAAAGTAAGCCTAGTACCGTTAAAAAAAGTAATTAAAATATATTACTACCAATATATTAGATGAAGCAGATTTAAATAAATAATTCTGCCATATATATTTGTGTAAAAACGGAGATTTTGCTTTGTTTTCAGCCTTTCGTTATTCCATAAGACCCATAATTCATAGAGGTTATAAAACAAAAAAGCTTTTCATAATTAGATTTCAAAAGCAGGAATAAATATTAAGAAGCAAAAGTTTCGATATTTAAAGCAACCTAATTGTTTATTTGCATATTTCAATGAACAATATTTATAACTCATTTATTTTCTCTTAGTAGTACCCGATGGTTCTACATAATCTAATTTCGTCGAGGTAAATTTTAAAATATGAAAAAAAAAGTTAATTCAATTTAAATTAAAATATTTAATCATAACTACTTATTTAAAGTCAAGCATATTTTTAAATTCCATATTTTTAATTTTTATTGCCATGTCTTTTGTTTATCACATTTTCCAAGTTTACGTTTTGCATTAGCAGATATGATTTAATTTTAAAAAAACAGATCTCATTTACACTATTAGATTTTAAAATTAATTTCCCACTATCAAACAATTCCTTAATTAAAAGAATTCCAGTATTCAAAAAATTAATTTATTATTGCTACCTTTCTTTTGTTTTGTTTTTTTACTATGCACTAAGATCTTTATTTAGCATGGGAAATTAGAAAGGTATGATTGATTCTAAAAGAAAGCATTATTTAGTAGAGAAAAATTTGTGATGCGATTTATGTAATAAATTAAATACATTTATTTACATTCATAGTGAAATTATTCAATGAAATAGTGTTTTGCAGCCCACTTTTACTTAAATTGATGTTATTATTTGTTCAGATATAAGTCAATTATTAATAAATTATGAAATATTTATTGAAGAGAAATTTTTTATACTTTTTTTATAAGATAAATTATTTTAAGAAAAATTAAAATGTATGTCATATGTATCTTCTACCATGTATTCTACAATTTTATATATGCATTTAAATGCTCAATATTTAACAAACGCTTAATGCCATGGATTATATGTTGGTAAAATACCTATGATAGCGTTATTTTTAGTACAAATTTAATATTGTAAAAATAAAACAGAGTGATTACGTTTAATAGCCATAAGAATTTGAATCAGATAATAAACATTTAAGCTTAGAAATTTAAAGATAAAATTTTTGTAGAAGAAAGTAATTGGAAATTTCGTGAGACATATTATTTTTGGCATATACTTAAGTAATATTCGTTGAATTCATTTTAAACAACTTTTTCCGTAATAGTCTTTTGAAGTTATCAGCACAATGTGCATAATAACTGAATATTCGTAAGAATTCTGATTATTTGTAACATTACTGAAATCATTTATGTGTCAAATGAATTCGAGAATTAGTCAGTAATATATAAAATATGTATGTAATAGATTTCTATTTTAATCTCTTGATAGATATAAATAAAGTTGGATAATTTTAATTTATTGAAATCGATTAATTTATTAACTAAAGTGACAAAATCTATTGAAATAATTTAGGTTTGTATGTTTTCATATAATTTGTACAATAGACGAATTTTAATTGTATTGTTTTTTAGTATAAAAATGATTGCTTTTTTAAAATTTGATTTTTTGAACCCAAATAAGAGCTAAAAATTGTACATATTTGAATAAATTTTTAATTAATTTAAAAATGTTAAAAATAATACTCTAAATAAATAGTCTCGCAATATAAATAAATTCCTCATCTCAATAACAGTTTAGGAATTTTTGTCAGTGGCATTTTCTTTTGCAACTGACGTGGTTGATTCTGAATTTCTTCTTTCAATCTTCAATGTTTACAAATGTTAGTCAATCTTGTGTAATTCTCTTTTATTTATTTTCCTGATAAAATTGTTCACTTGTTTTCCCTCATTCACACTCAGTAAAAGCTAAAACTTGTGAAGCAAACTCAGTAAAGCTTGTGAAGCATTTGAATATCATTCGGGTGTTACTTTCTGGGAAGACTTGATAGTGATAGTGAGTGAGATAGTGATAGTGAGCAGCATTCAGTAGCTGAAAGATGGGGAATTTTCTCAGCCAGCCACTCAGGAAGTTATGCATCCTGAAAGCAGAAACGTGATATGGATCTCCTTGTGTTCAACAATGACTATATGGGAACCTGGGAAATTTTGTTCATTTATAAAATTTTAATCCTTTCTGAAAGACAGATTAAACTTAACTAAACTACATATTTCCTTATGGTTTTAGTACATACTTATTCAATTCTTTGTGATTTGTTGCTTTCAGATTATCGAGAAAACTTTTAATCACTCCTTTGGACAAATTACAAACTAGCTTAATTTACGCTGACTTAATTATTTTATAAATATTATTTTACAAATCTTAATGTTTTTGAATAATCTACTTGAAAATACAAAGCAAATATTTATTATCAATCAAATTCTTAGTTTTCTGTATAAGAAGATAAATTGTAACAAAACATAAATGTATCATAGTATTCCATTAAAGTTAAAAAAAAAAAACCCTTCAAATGTTTCGGGAATTTCAAAAGTTAGAATAATAATTAAACATATTCATAAAGGTAATTTTGAATTTAATTATCATTTTTAAATTGGATGAACTATTACTTGTAGTTAAAACTAATGGGTCATTTATCCAATTAATTTCGAAATAAAAGTTATTTTTGCACTGTTATTATTTTTAAGCTTAAATTCAATTACCATTAAATTTCATTTAAAATTACAACATTATTGAAATCTAAATTACTAAAAAAATTATTTAAAAAGAATTCTGAAATTCGTCTTTTTTTTAATTGAATTCTGAAGCGTGTAATTTATTGTAGATTAACATATCTGTTACAAGACAAATAGTTTTATTTATTTAAACATGTACGCTACAAAAACTTTATAAAAACATGGGTAAAACACATAGTATTCATCTGCGGTTGCCTTATAGCTTGCATAAAATCTAAATGTTTTCATTTTTCACTATTTATCACCTTGTGAGAGATTTTGTATTTCAACATTCATTTAACACTAAGCAATATGCTCATCTAGTGATCAAAACAGAAAGCGTAAGTTTGAATATTAAAGTTTGTTACAGTTCTCGTTTAACACTTAACGCGTCATATACAGACAAAAGCAGTAGAAAAAATCCATCCTTTGAAGACATGCGCGGTTTTTTTTTTTACATAAAAATGAAATTAATTACGATTCATTTTTATTCGCGGACAAATAGCATTTAAGCCACAATTTAGAAATTTTCTTTTTGAACTTTCATAATATATTGTTTTCTAGGAAGAAGTTGACTTTACATTTTCAAATTCCAAACATGGGCTTAATTAATCATAAAATTATATATCTATCACAAAAATAAATAATTAATAAACCAGCTATAATTAAGACATTCAATGACAACAAAAGTTAGCTTATTACACAAATTTTTATGATAGATTGGCTTAGACTTTTCACACATTAGTTACCACATTCCGAAATCGTGTCTCTATAAAATGTATTAAATCTCTTTTATTTAAACAAATTTATTTACTAATTATGAATTATTTCTGCAATTCATCAAATAAACTTATTCATAAAATAGCCGTAGAAATTATAATTATTTTAATTAGTGATTTTAATGGTAATCTTTCTTATCATTGATATATTAATAAAACTTATAATATATCAATAATGAATAAAATATTTTAATTGAAGTATTATTCAGAATAATACTGGCTTTTCCTGCTTCTTTTCATGAAGAAATTTCAGTCTTATGTAAAATATTCCTTTTGCATAATTTTAAGTAATTTACCTATGTTATTAATATAGTTTGAAACATTAGTTACTTTTTTAAACTTTTCTTTGGTAAAGATTCCTTTAGATATTTTCAGGATCATACTGGTTTTTCGATGACGACTTTTTATAACAAGAATAAAAGTGACAAACGAATTTCCCCTTCGATGAATGTATTATTCATTATTATGCAAATTAAAAATAGACGAAAACTGAAAATTTTATTTTTAAGAATGGAATTTAATAAAAAAAAATAATGCTCTAAAACACCAGCTGAACTCAATCAAGCCACGGATAAACTTGAAAAAGATAAGTAAAAACATGATACTAATTGGTACATATTGTTTAAAATATTACTTTAAATGTAAGGTAGATTGGATTATATTACAATATGTTTTCAGCTCCATATTTCTTCTGATCAAAGTAATTGAACATAGCAAACTACCTCTTAAATTTAAATGTACTCAAGTAATGAGATTCCTTTTTTTTTAAACTTTCACATCATATCAATGAAAAGTCATAATATCTTTTTCAAAAAAAAGTGTTCAAGTCCTCTTAGCATGATAGTCTTTAGCTGGGTCAGGTATTAAACTCGATATTTCCCGATAATTAGAAGTAGCCCTTTCTTCAGCAAAATACTACAACTCGATTTAGAGCTACAGAAAGGTTAAATGGCTAATATTCATTTCACTTCAATTCTATTTAGCAATCTTCGATTCAAAAACTAATAACTTCTGAATTTAAACAATGGATACATTAATTTCAATTATATTCATTTATCTCATAATCCTTATCATCTGGGAATGCTGATCAATTACCTGCCATGAAATTATTCAAAACAAGATTATGTGCAACCAGCTTGATTTACTTTCACTAAATATCATATTTCTTAGAACAAATTTATTTGTCACTCTTCAAAAATCTTCTATAAATGAAACAGCTCGTAATATCAACAATTTTCGGTATATCTCTTTTTTATTTTTTATTTTATTTTATTTTATTTTATTTATTTATTTATTTATTTTTTTTTTTTTGCACACGAAAACTAGTTTACCTAAGATTTGCAAATAAATATGATAGGGAAGAGTTTAGTAATTAACTAAGAGGGAAAATGTGTAGTATGTAGTAGGGAAAATCTGTAGCCATAGCACCAGGTAAGTCATTCCCAGATTTTTAATAAGGTCTCATGTTCCATACTAACCAGTGATGAATAAAGAATGTGTATGTTTAATTCCCACTTGTGTGTGTTGTGAGCGTGTCTGTAGGAATAAGTGGTTCTTCAGATTCCTTTACTTAAGATGCGTGAGTATAGCCTATTGCTGACCGAAATACATCTCATTCAAAGATAAACTGAAGGTTTACAAATTCATCTCATAGCTTTAAAAAATTCAATGTTTATACATGATACTGAAAGAAAAGCACATTGTGTCTATCTTATAAAAGTTATTTTCTAATATTTTGGAAACCATTCTAAATATCTATTCAATTCTGAGACTTAAAAATTTTATTTTATTCAAAAAGAGCCATGAGTAAATTTAGATTAGACTTATACAAAATATCTGTTAATATTATATACGTAGTAGGTTCATAGTGAAAATGTAACATGCAAATAAATAGAAAAATTTAATTTTATATTAAATTAATTATGAGATTCAATTTCTTAAGACTAATTGGCAATGCCTAGATATTTTATGTGTGTGCTAAATACACTTATGCTCGTTTCCATTTACACATCTTTCTAAAAGTAAAAAAAGAGTACTCAACTTAAATGTATTTCAAGAAACTAAAATAAAATTAAGTTATCTTTAAAGGACTCCTTTATTTTATTTTCGTATCTTTAAAATATTACAAAAACTTAAAATTTAAATATAAATATGTATCTCTAAGAGAGATTTCAATTGATAATATAAGTAAGTGCATTTTCATGTATAAATTATTACTTATATATTAAAATGTTAGAAATGCAACATTTTTATCTTCATATTTTCCGTTTCGTTGATTCCACATAATATTTAGAGAGACTAAAATATGGTTTCACAATAAAAATATATTTTTAAAATAAATATTGCTAATAAAAATATACAAAAAATAAATAAATAAATGTTCTCCTTTAAATATCAAATTTAAATCTGATATAACTTTATATAAAATCGAATAATATTACATATTTAATATATTTCAAAAATTCTTTTCCTAGTAGGAAATATTGAGTCTCTAAAAATGATCTTAGCATGTTTTTAATCATATAACATATATTCATGAATGTTTATTAATATATTTAAATATTTGAATTACATTTAAAAGTACTTAACAGATTCTATTTTTTCTGCATAAGCTAAAAATATTAAGTACATTGTGGTTTTTCTAATCTTATTGTTATTAACTTACAATATTTAGTTGTAACAAAATTTAGTTTTATTCCTCTAAAAATTGCGAAGATTTCAGAAGTCTTTTTTCATTTAAATGAATAAAAAACTAAATAAAGAAATAGTATTTCTTTTTAAAAAAGGAGCCAAAAAAATCATGAATTCTAAAATCAATAAATATTTAATTCTATCGCTACTTATTTAGATAGTAGGATAACGTTTTCCGTTCTTTTCCCTAGCTATAAACTTCAAGAAAGTGCCATAAACCTTAGATGGTAGGATATTTTTTTCTCCATTTATTCGTATATTTCGAAATGTAACAGATGAAATATCTACAAATCACTCACAATGAAGATATCCATTTATACGGGGATTCCATACTTTTCTTAATATAAATATAAATACCTCCCTTCCCCAACAGAAACATATACATAAATGCATTTCAAACAAAATAACTTCAGTTTCCCGTTTTCGACCACTTCAAACAATGAAGGAGGACATAAAACACAAAATTTTTGCGAAAATCTCCAACGATTACTCGAATTCTCGGCCGTATCTTTCGATACAGAAAAAAAGTCTCTTTTTTTCTCTTGTAACTAGAAGAGACTAAAGAAAAAAAAACTCTCTTCCTGAAATAAATAAAAAAGGAAACTCATTGCTGTAGAGAATATGATTTGATTTTGAGCGACTGCGATCATGCACCATAAAATTTGAAGATGGGTCGGAACATCGATTATAGAAGGAGTGTGGGGGTGTAGAAGACGATAAAGAGGGTGGGTGGCATGTTGTGGGAGGGATGTCGTCCGTCGAGGGGGGGAGGTGAGCAATGACTCCGGGGTAAAAAGGCAAGAATTCCTCGGTAAACGATGAAGATATTCGTGCATATTGATGATGAGGGATGGATCCAAAATAATAACCGTATCCTGCACTAAATGGAAGGTTATTTCAAGACTCTTTTGCAGCGATTCACATACCGGAAAAGTACTTCACTGTCTGGAGAGCACGCGAGGTTTGATTTGGGGGCAAAGAGCTCTCTAACTGGAGATATTTCCAGCAGCTTCTTTCACTTGGTGAATTATGCGTTTTGAAAAATTTTGTTATTCTCGCATGGAGAATTATCACGGCTTTGAATTAGTGCTTGAATATCTTATTGTGAGATTAGAATTCAAGAATAAAAAAAATGTACTTCTTCGTTGATGTTGAACTAAAGATATATGAGGAGTCATGCATACAATAAGTAAATACCTGGAGACAGTTTTCCGACTGTGATTGAAGTAATGTTTGTCATCCGAGATATAAATCCAAACAAACTTAATGAGAAAATAAAACGCTAATTATTAAAAGATATAAGCAGACAGCAACAGAGAGTTGAGATTAATTATTAATAATTGTAATTTGCATATTATCTTCATGCACTATTGAACCAATCTGGTAATTGAATGAGTATTCAGAATTTCATTTTAGCAATTTTTAGTTTTAAAGTCCCATCTCGGAATGAATATCTGTAGTGATTTACATTAGAGTTTGAAATTCATTTCAAACTCTAATGTAAATCAAGCTAACTCACATGAGCATAAAAATGTCGTACAGCAAATTTTAAAATAGATTTTTTTGAAAACAATCTGAAGGCTTATTTTTTGTAAATTGCCTCTTAACTTTTAAACCATATTCAGGCGACGAAATTAACATCTAGTTGACATCCTTCTCTTCAATTTACACCACATCAGTGGAAGGATAATGGCTTTGACTGAACTTTTAACGTGCATAGAATCCTCAGCAGACTGTCTTTGATTGAATCAGTTTTAGAACACGCTACCTCCCGATCATGAGAATACTCCTTTTCCCTACCAGGTTACTAGATTCTCTCACAAAAAATGATCACAGAAATCAAGCCAAAGTACCTGAAGTACACTATGAAATTACTACGAAAGAAATCTTTAGAAAAATACTTCGATATTATTCTTAAATATTTTTCGAAAGACATTGGCGATAAAAGATTGAGACTTAAACTATGACACTCAACATGGAAAGAATATTTACATATAGTATATATAGATGTAAAGATAGTACATTTATTAAAGATTTGTCTTTTTATGAAAAATAGAAATTGTTTACAAGATATTTTACTATTTTACTTACCAAACGATAAAAAGAATCAGTACTATGGACGACTGAAATTTTTAACGTAGGGTTGAAAATTGAATGCTAAATTATCATGATGATAATCATAAATTATCATAAATGAGATTATTTAATATAAAATAATCATCAAAATATTTTTTAAATAGTTAAATTTATTTTTTTTTATTTTAATTGATTTGTTATAAAATGGAATTTACATATAATAAAAATAAATAGTAAATAAAGCAATTTAATTTTAATATTATAAATAACGAAAATTTATTTTAAACTTATTCAAAGCTTTTTAAATGAAAAATTAAGAATGTTACTTAGTTAATCATGAATACATTTGCATGCTTAATAATTAATGAAAGCCAAAAATTCAATACAATACAAGTGCTAAAAAATTCAATACAATGTAAGTGCTCATATACAATCAATGCAATACAAGTGCTCAAATGTTATCTTATCATAATTCTAAGTGTTTATTTTATTCCCTTTTTTACATAATCAATTTAAGATATTTATTATAAATAGAAAATAAAAAGTATGTAACCACAAAACAGTATTTAATTCATAACAATATTAATTATATATAATTTTAAATAGATCAGCAATGTCATAAAATACATTTTACACAAATATATTTAGGTATTCTTAGATATTTTCTCTAAATTCTTTGATAATCAGATAAAAAATTAAATTTTATCTTAATACAAGTAAAAAAACCCTAAATTTAAGTACTTTTACAAATTTTATACTATAAAATTTACGAAAATTTAAAAGTATTTTAAGAAACAATGATTATATTGTTAGTTTCTGTGTTTCAGAATAATTAGAAAATTTGGATCTCTTTTTTATAACAGCAAAATTTCTAATGCTTCTCAAGTATTTTTTATTTGTATATAATTTCTGATATATTTCATACTACTATTGATAATATTTGTAATATAAAATACATTTTTATAGTTACTAACTTCTTACTATTTATTTCAATTGATATTATTATTATACTCATTATTTGTATGGTGATTCGAGTTACAATCAAACCTAAAAAACAAATTTACAGAAAATTGTTAAACTATTTTAATTTAACGTTTTATTTCTGTGATCATAATGTTATATATTAGGTCCTTAAATAAAATAAATTTATATTGGCAGCACAGTAGTTTTATTTGAAGGAAATTTTGCTGAGTCAAAAAAAAGAGAAATATTTTAGTAACATTATTATATTTTTATCACGATAATTTTCTTTTTTAAATTAGCCCCAGTGATTTAAGCCAAAATCTTATAAATTAATGTTAAGAAATCTAAAGAAATATAATATAAATCAAAGAATCTTAATGACTGTGAGTCTTAAGATTCATATGATACTGGTTTGCCCTACTTCTTGTGTGCTAAATAATAATAGTAAAATGTGTTAATTATTCCCTTTGTCACTCATAGTAAAGTAAAAATTTATATTTTCAAGTACGTTTCATTTTTTTCACGTATGAGAATTTGCAAAATTTAGAGGAAAAACTTATGTGTTTCAAATTAATTTGGTAATTATTAAAAGAAAAATTAAAACTGAGAAAAAAAACTCCTCAAACTAATTCCTTATGAAGAATTGGGGATATAAATGCATAATTCCTGATTTTCTATTCGAATGAATAAACAGGGAGAAAATTTATCAGTTTAAAAACTAATTGATACTATATACATTAATAATTTTAGTTAATGTAATTCTATAAATTATTAAGTAACTCTAATAAAAGTAAAGAAGAATTCTAATACAGTACTTTTTGGTACAAAATTTAGTGCACATTATATTTCTGGTTTTCAGATAACTACTTGCAACAAAAGTTAATTTAAGTTTCGGTACTATTTCTCAAGTAAAATTTCCTCATCAATATTATATTTAGTACTTATGTTTGACTTCATACTTTTAACTGTATTTTTTGTTATTTTCAATTATTGAGCCTAAAACAGAATTACTGATCTTCATTAAACGTACCCAGAGGCGATAATTAGTGAGTTTTAATCAGTCGCTCGGATTAATGTATCTGAAGTTTAACATAAAAATTTAAAAAAACAAAAAATATAAATTTATCAGAAATTAAAATATGCATTTGAACAACTTATGAAGTAATATTTTTCTATTGCTAAAAACGCTCTTTTTAAATTATTTCCTTACTTATTTATAATTTAGATACATTTTAACCTCAAATAAAATGCAAATGCTGTGTATTTACTGATATTTATATCATAATTCTCTTGTAGAAAAATGATCCAAAAAATGGAATATCTGTTTTTATAATATTGTAATCATATCTGAGCATTAAAAATCTTGAAATTAATGATTTTTTAGTCAATATGCGGATATTCTTAAAAAATCTCCTAGTTAATGCTCTTCCTTTTCTTTAGATGTCATGCAATTTAATATACAACTTATTATACAATTAGATGCTATATATATATATATATATATATATATATATATATATATTACACAACTTGAGAATGCCGTAGAAATTATTAAACAAATAATAGATGTCATACAATTTGCTATACTATACTTTCAGGTACACAATTTATTATACAATTTACGGATGCCATACAATTTACTAAGCAATCTTCAGCTGTTGTAAAGTTTCTTTTTCATAATAAGATTTGGCACACTATTCATATTCATTCTTATTCATAAATAAGCTTGATATATAATGTCATTTGAATATATTTATGATTAATCTTATTAAAAGGAATTTCTAAATCTAATATAAATACCATATGATCTTAAAATATTTTATTTTATTGCTTCCATTCAAATTTGTCAGCATCTGCTTCTGTATCTGCAATCAACAAACATGGAAATAATAATACAATCAGAAAAATAAGATAAATATTTTCGTGTATTTTTCGTATATCGAACATAAAAGAAAGAATCTGAATATTAAAAATTTTATTTATTTAGCATAAAAATATGTTATTTAAGAAGACAAATCATGACAACAATTATTTTCTGCACTTTTCTCTCGGTCCAAACATGGTTTAGCTAAAATCACTAAATGATTTACTTGAAATCATAATTTTTTTTTAACAGAGAAACGTTATGGAAAATTAATAGCACTAGAATTTTCGTTATGGATGTAAAAAATCACAAATATTTAGAAATTATTTTTATGCATCAATTTTTGACAAAAAATTGAAATTTTAGTGATAGCTGAATTCATTTCCGATAGTAAAAAACAATCATCTTTCCTAAACAAAATTTCTTAAGCAGTTGTATAATGAGAGCTTGATTCTTACTCAGTAAATTCAGTGATACTCAGTAAATTCTTACATGACAACTAGTTAAAAGTGCTTATATTGCTTAGAAGAATGTTAGAAAATATTTAATTTGTCTTCTGAGAGAAAAGGGCAACTATATTCTAATGATCATTGAGTAAATTCATTATTCATCGACTAAATTATTATTTACAATCGATGAAAACATTTAAAAGAAAAACAATATGGAAAAATTAAGGGAAAGATATATTAAAAAGTATTATAGGCATTATAATATTTATTTCATGTTTTAACAAGTCTTAATTAAATGTAGTTTGAAGTTATTTTTTTTAAATTTTAATGTTAACAGTACACCATATATGAGTCTGTGCGTTTTAATATTTTCCCTTTCCGAGAACTTAGTTTTCCTATGCACATATTGTTGATATAAGACTCTTCATTAAAATTCAATTATAAACTTCAGTGTATTGCCACAAGTAAATGAATTTCTTCAAAATGAAATTTTAAAAGTAATTTTTAAACAAAGTATTATGATAAAAGAAAATGACTACTTTGTACTACTTTGATATATTTTTTATTTTAAAACCAATTTGATAAATATATAAGATATACGCTGATTCTAACCGAACAACGGATTTTTATGTTTTAGTATAGAATTTTTTTTTATAATATAATTATAGACTTTTAAGAAACTTATTTATGCAGAACTCATTGAAATGTTTTTATTACAGCTGAATAGAAAAAAAAATTAAGTACTCTTTTTAGAAGCATTTATTTTCTTTTGTTTTAGTATAAATTTAATTAATGATGCATTGTAAAGAAAACATTAAAATATTATTTCCACTATAGTTCCTACAGTTTCCTATCATTATTTTTCACTTGAATATATATTGAATATGCTTAAAAGTAATCTAATGTATTTGAAAAATATATGGATTTTTAATATAAAGCTGCGTAAATTTTGTGTTATATTTATACTTTTTAATTTTAGTTTGAAATTGACGTTTAATAGTTTATAATAAATTTGAATACATTAAAATGATAAAAAAAAATAAATATCCTTTCGACCACAATAATATTTAACTGGACAGACATATGAATACAGATTGGTGAATATAATTCTTTTCTGATTATTTATCATGATTATTACTTGTTGATTTGAAAACTTTTTCTTTCAATAAATGAATAATCAGATGCATCATCAAACTCTTCCTTAGATTCATCAACCATCAAATATTAAACAATACAAAATACGTCATTTATGCATATTTATCTCATGCATTATGTATTGATATAAAGAAGTTATCGACTATTCAATAATCTGATACATTTTCAACTATATTGTTTCTGCAGGCTTCATGAATATGAAATACATACATTATTAAATAACGTCATTTGTAAAAACATCATGCATCAGCATTTACGAAGGTCACCCTAGAAAATGTTGAGATACGAGCAAACGAAAAAAATTAATAAAAAAGGGAAATTGATTATATCAACAATTTTATACAAGATTGAATACAAGAAGAATTGATTATATTTATTTTATACAATAATGTATTCAATGTCAATAACAAGATTTTATAAATAAAGGAGCCATTCATATTATTATATTCAGATAAATTGTAAAATCTCATAGAACCATTAATATACTTAAAATTATTCATGAAGAACTGCATACGGAAAATATTCTTATTTCATTTCCATAATTTAATTAAGCACCCAATAGGCGAGTGTGCCAAAATTAATAAAATACTTAAATTTTATAGATTCTACGTAATAAATAATTACTATCATTTCAAAATGATAGTCATTGCATTATTTTTAAAAGTTTTACTATCGAAATGATATGATTATTTGACATTCCAACAAGTCAAGAAAATAAAGTTTACATCTCGGAAGATGATTTCACGCCCATAATGGTTAAAAGACAATGTTCTATATAAAAATTAGCATATGCCATTTTTTCAAAAATACAAGACACAAAAAAAAAATAAAGCAAAAGTCATACAATATAAAATTTTCTACTTCAAAATTTGATTTATCATTGAACCATGTTTTTATTGCATGAAAGATTAAATATCAATCATATGCTTCATTCCTAAATATTTAAAACACGAATCATTGATGAGTGAAAAAATCATTTCTGATACTTAATAATCTGATACAATATCAACTTTTTTCTTTATTATACGAAATATTAAATATCTAGCATGAAAAATGTCATTTCTGGATTTTTATATTCGTATCGTTTATTGATGTCAAAGAAAGTTGCCTATTATATTCAATATAATCCGATAGATTATTTAAATATTTTAATCATGTAAATTTATGATGTCTAATATCTTAATATGCCATTTATGAACACTCCCTTATAGTATCCAATATTAATAATGTATATTGTGATGCTTCCTAAAGGGCTTCATAAAAATGTCATATAACAATTTACATATTACAATATATATTACGCATTTATAACAATTTAAGTTAATAACAATTTATGTTGCATAACAAATTACGTTGGAAAATAAATAATTAAAAGTAATCCATATAGACGAGAACACTAAAAATAGGTAATTTAATTTGTATTACGTAGTTGATAAATTTATTTATCAAAAATATAATATGAATTCACTGTAATTTGTAATCAAGCAATTATATAGTTTTTAGGAAGAATAAGAGTTTTAAGATATCTTCCGCCGTCCACCCTTCAGTGGTAGCATTCCTGATTGCGAATGGGAAGGTCCTGGATTTGAATCCCGGTTCAAGCATGGATGCTCTCTCTCTCTCTCTCTCTCTCCTGTCTTTATCCTTTTCTTATATGAATGGTTTGTGAATGGTTGCCTATAAACGGGTACCTATGGCATGTTTGTACTGAGTCAGTCGAATTCCACACCAAATTATGGTTCAGTTGGAAAAGTGGAGTTGAGATTTCATATTGCCAGCCTTGGAGGCACAAGACTACAACAAAAGATGTCGTCCAATAACCTATAAAATTATTTTTTTTTATATAAATTTGTTCCAAGAGTTACCTTATATATAGTTAAAAAAAAGTAAAAAGACAGAGTAAAAGAACAGAAATAATGGATTATTTCTTGCATTGAATTAATATTTTATACTTTCTTATAAACCCCATGGCAAACATTTTACTAGTTTCAAAGTCAAAACTGTGAAATGACAAAAGTTTTCATCATTAAAGCTTTATTTTAATATATTATACTTTCATTCGAAAATAAATCATCTTTAATATCTAAAAAATAAATCTATATTTAGCCACTCTATGTAACATCCATTTATATATTAAGCATGAATGAAAAATACATGTAAAAATATATTTATTTCATTTAAGTGCATTAAGAATTGGGAAACAAAAACTCAAACATTTTCATTTTCATTAACTATTACAGCTTATTCAAATTTCAATTTACATGTAAATATTTCTAATTCTATGCAATAATTTTAATATTTAAGAGATTTCCTAAGCCTAATATTAAAAATAAATTGCGTCTAATATTAAAAATCATAATTACCTTAGCGAAAATAATTGCATTAAATCAAATAAATGTATCAACAATCTATGGTATATCAAGAGAGAGATCTGTTTTTCTCCATAAAATAAATATTACATTCATGCTTTCTATCTTACCAAAAAAGATTCTTGTTTGAAGTCAGTGATATTCTATATTCGTTGTCCTTTTTCCCAGAGAACTGCCTCGAGAGCTTCTTTCAGCGAAGGCAAAAAAATTCATTTTAGCAATACAACTCTAAGAAACATTATGTATTCAATTTTACTTGCCTGTATCTATGCATACAGATGCTCAGAATATTCACTTTTTGAGCAGTTGGTGTATCTCTGGTTCATCCTAAATAAAACGCATTCCGGAATTGAACAAATTTTTGATCAACAGAGTAAAAAGATTACGTAATACATGCATTGTTTCCCTGAATCAACGAAATATATATATATATATATATATATATATATATATATATAT
>JAPDSC010161969.1:0-11276 GCA_026290005.1 Latrodectus geometricus | reverse complement strand
GCTAACTAATCTCTGTTTTAAACTTTTAACTCAGAAGTATTATTAGAAATATTCGTTACTCCAAACTTTAAGTTTAATTATCGTCGCTATATTCTAATATTCTCCAAAATTATTCAAAAGTAATGAAATAGCCGGAAATTGAATTTCTCTTAAAATATAAAGTGCCAAGACATGATGTGCTTAAATTCGAAAATCATATGCAAAATTCACTTTCATACGTATTCCCTAACAGAACACCAGGACTCGGAAATTCTTCAAACATGTAAACACGCATAAGCATACTTCATTCCAACACGCTCGTTTCCGTTGTTGGCTCCAAAACTTTTCCATTTATGTTTATTTCTCAACCTCTTTCGAACATTTCTCACCTGGGAATTTAAAAAGACATTTTGACACATATTCAACTAGCTTTTTATGCCTACTAAGTCATTATCATTTTGCCAAACACATATTTCCAAGCATTCGCTATTTCAACATTTCGTAGGCGACGACCAAAGCTTCTTCAATCGCCAACAAGCATGAAATATTCTCATCATTTCATGAACTGATATTTCATAAAAGATTTCGACACTTTTGTCAAAGAGGAAGAATGAAATATTTTTCTTCGCCAAAGATAACCAAACTTTGACTTTGAAACTACTTTTTTAAATGTAAAGAATAATAATGAGCTTTGTATTCAAAAACATGACTTGTATTTGAATTTTTTCATACTTGAATATTTAAAATATACTTCCATGATGCATTTACGAAATAGTAATTATGAACTTACTATGCATAAACCATTTTAAATGCTGATAGAACTTGAAGCATATTTTTGTGTTTATTTAGTTCAGCTTAATTTAGCTTTAACAAAATAAACAGGAATTTTGTTAAATACTAAATTAATATCTAAAATTCTATGAAAGAGGAAAACAATTTACCATTTTTTTATTATTAAAATATATGATTTAGCATTATTATTTTCGAATTTAAGTTAATTACGTTGAGATCTAAATCTATAAAAAAGAATAGACTATTAAATTAAATAGAACATATAGTGCATGGAATTTAAAACACATTTGGGTTAAAATGTTATTATAAACAGAGGTGTCTATCTCCAAGTAATAATCCAACCAATAAGAAAGAAAGAAATCTCTAGAATTATTTTTTGTTATACAAAAGATTTGTCCAAAATGTTCAAAAATATTTCTAATAGTCTATGAAGTTGGGGAAAATTTAATTACAATTAATTGATAACAGTTTCTATAGGATTCGTTTTAATTATTTTAACAAAATGAATTGCTTGAAAATTAATCCATCTTTACCACTAACGGTTAACTCAAACTGCACCTAATGTTAAATTAATAACGTTATGTCTATTTAAATTCATTTTCCTAATCAGATGTCTTAGTAAAATAATGTATAGGATAAACATTATGTCCATGCAAAATAAAATCCAATATGATTATTTATTTTTAAAGTATCGATTCTTGTTTTTCAAATCAGATAACAATAAATTTATTTTTGTTTCATTTTATAGAATTATTAACCCATAACTATACTAATTTCAATTTTTATTTTAAAATTGCACTGAGATTATGTTTCCAATTTCGCCTGAAAACATATTCCCAGTTTTAATGATAACAAATTTTCCAGATTATTGTTAGTTAATTGGCTTAGCAACAAACATTGTCAAAGTCACGCCAAGTAATTACCTCATTAGGAATTAATCATTTTTTGCATTTTACGCTTTTGAAAACACTTTCTTTTAAATGTAATGAAAATCCCATTTCTAAGCTTTTTAAGTTTTTCTTACCAGATTAAAATTTTGTCTAAGAGAATAATTATAAATCTGCTACATAAATATCCCAAAGAAGATATGCATATTTTCTTTGGAATAGAATCCTAATACAATAATTCACAAATAAAAAGATCCTAATTTAATTTATATAAAATGATACATTCGGATTTTATCCGTATACCTACTATGAAGTAAAGACAATATTTTAAGATAAAATAGATAACATTTTTCAGATTTGCCTTAAACCATTTGCTGATATTCAAAATAGATGACATTACTTTCAAGCAAAGATAACAAAATAATAGAAACATGCTTGAATTTAGAACTTAATTCTTCCTTTACTACGATATTTTTAACTAATTTCGGCTGTTATACACATTGTAATAGACCACTCGAATTTTCATCAATATGTCGCGAATATATTTACCTCATCGGATAATATCGCTTATATATGTGCTGGTCATAGCTTGTTAATAGGTACATATGTCCACATAAATGATAAATACAGTAAATTATGTAAAAAAAAATTTAATTAAAGCAATAGTTATTTTTTTTATGGTCGTTAAAATGCTTCACAACTACTTTTGGTCATTAGGTAATCCACGGTGCCAAATTAAATATGGCAAATATTTTTGCTGTTCAAATATTCTTTCACATCAATATAACCATGCAATTATAAATAGCTATTTATTTACAGCAGCGGCTTCTGACTTATTTAATTTTAATTATATTTTTTTAATTACATTTATTGAAGGCTCCAAAAAAATAAAATTTGAGTCATGGGAACAAGTATAATATATCTAATAAAATAGTAATATAAGTTCACAGAAAAGAAAGTTCAGTTAGATGCAATCACCCATAAATTGAATCATTCTGTAAAAGAAATACCTTTGCCTTAACATATCTTTCCCACTAAAGTTCGTGAATTGTTAACTTGGAAAACACTAATATCACAGATAGCGTATTTTGAATTAATCAGTTTTATTTATGAAGATAAATAATATGCATGAGGAAATAAACTCAAAGTGTGTTTCTTGTAAATAAAAGCATGTTTTGGAAGTAGAAGTAACATAGTTGCCAAAAAAATATTACTAGATTGACTACAAATCAAATATTACTAGATTGCTTCATTGTACCCTATTAATCACACAACGCTCTTTGGAGTGGAAGGTACCGGATTCGACTTTAAGCATTCTTGAGCAAAGGGCGGTGTTTTTGTTACGCCTATCGAAGAGTATGCTTGAGAGATTTCTGACTTTCTTCCTACATAAATACATAATTCTCTATGACAAGATCTCCCGAAATTCAAAGATTTGGATGATGTACAGATAACTTCAATATCATGGTTACGGTCACAATAAATATAACGGTTTTCAGCTATTGAGCTATCCGTTAAGCAGTGTTGAAATACCAGTGGTTTCTGTTTGATATTTGGGAGGGTAACTACTTTCTTTCCTTCTGAAATGATTCATGGTTTGAAGTCACAGAAGGTTCATTTATGTTAGACGCAGTATCAAAATATTGCATTGCATATGATAGTTTGAGACTAACACTTTTTTTCCATTTTGAGATAGTTTCTAATTACGAAAGCTAGAATCGGTAAAAACAGTTTTCGAGAGTATTCTTTACCATCTCAATCAAAGATTGCATATTATTCGACATTATGTATATTAACAAGACTTGGTGTAATGATGTTGATATGCTGACATATTTTCTCCATTAGTGAGGATTAAAAATATGAAAAGCCTGAATCCAACTATGTTATCGATCTTGTCACTTGGGATTGACTCATGATAAGGGGGTTGGCTAAAAAAATAACAAATTTTTAAATTGGGGAGAGAAATAAACAACCGTAAATGCAAATGAAACTCATATAATCTGAAAATTTATTCTTATCATTAAATTTCCTTTATGTAAAAATGCACATGTTTTAATAAAATTTTTAATAATGTAGTATGGGCTTACAGTATCGTTATTTAACTATGGGTAAATTATTATATATAAAGAAATCTTATTTGTGAATACTTATTGAATAAAATCTTCATATAAATAAAAATATATTAAAACTATTTTAATTCTAATATAAGGATTTTTGAGACTGCAATTCGTTTACTTAGTACAATAAATGTAAAAATGTTAAAGTTAATCACGTTTTAAAAAATTTCTTCAGAGAAGTTAATTACATTTTAGCAGTAAGATTTTCTTGTTGTTTTTACATTGAATTACAGCACTTTTTTCAAATTCCTATTCACTTTGGATGCATACAATGGCAGGGCAAATAAAATATTTAAAATGATAACAGTTTTTAAATTATCTAAAATCGATTAAAAGCGCATTAATTACTGATTTGAAAATACTAAGAAATAAATGACATTTGCCAGTAAAAAAAGTGAGTGTAAAAACTGTTTTTGCATAAATTTCTTATATTTAAAATATAAAAAATGATGTTAGAGGTTTAAAAATAAATAATTATATGTATTTTAAACTTTTAGCAATATAATTAGTTTTAGCAATAGCAATATAATTTTTTAGAGTATTGTTAAGTGTATATGAAAATATCAAGATAATATTAGTTCATAAGCTATAACTTGTTTGCAATACTTAATAGATTTTAGCATGGTTTTTTTATGTAAACATAAAAGCACATTCATATTTTTTTTATTCTTTTACTATAACATTTAAAATGTTAAAATACATAAATGTTAATTACATTTAAAATGTTTTGGCACCATGCAGTGGACAATGGTCTTACTAACCACCAAATGCCGTTGCCATTTTAGTATCCACCAAGTAAATTTCTTTCCACGAAGAGATTTCAAAGAAAGTAGGTCGTACTAAAGTGTCATAACAGAGGAAGATAGGAAAACTTCCAAGCACTCACCTTGACAAGTACATGCTGATGACTGTGTAATATTTTATCCGAATGAATGTAATTTATAGCATAATCACTGAAATAATATCTTTCAGATATTATGCTCAGAAAGCTTTTTATAATAAATTAAAATTTGCTTATTTTATAAGTAGTTTTCTTTTACAATAAGCAACATTATAATACTAAAATATTTTCAAATATTTGTGACTTCAAAATGATTACATATAATAAAATCAATAATACGAAAAAAATAAGGAAAAACGATTCAAATTTTCTCATTTACAAATGTTCAATGAGTAATTCACATCTTTTATGATTTATAAAATCTTAAACTTTTTATGTAATGGGAAAACAAATATTTTCTCAATATCCATTTTCTGGATCTTGTTTTTTTCACGATACACTGATTTTTCCTTTTATAGAAAAGAAGCTCTCATATCCATCCATCCAGTTTCTATTTATTTTCTTCATATTTCTGGATTTTTTATATTATACATAATTAAATCTCCTCTGAATTCGGTTTGAGTGTAAAGATTTTTTATTTAATCTAAAACTGAAACTTGTTCTCTCATTTTATTCTTACAATATGAAATATAAATAATAAATATCACAAGGGGAACAACTTAATGAACCCCTTCACATAGGTATAAAAAATTCTTTAATACTGATTAGTAGAATGAGAATTAATGAACATTTCGACAAATGAAAATTATGAAATAAATCTTGAAAGTAAAATAAAAAAAAATGTATGTAGTAAATATACTATAAAATTCGCTTCTAGGTAACTATTTTGCAATAATAAAAAATATCAACAATATAATTTTTTGATAATTTAACAATATTTAGAACTTTTGTCATTCTTTCATAAATTAATTCATACAAAAATGCAAATATATTGCAACAGTGGAGATATATTATACTTAAGAAAATGTGGTGATTATTTGAAAATGAAAAGCTTTTATGAATAGAACTGAGAAGATTGTCTTCCATTGAAATACAATATTAATTAAATAAAAGAATTCCTATTTTAACACAAAATTAAGTCATTTAGATATAATTCAAATACACACCTTTTTTCATTAATTAGATAAAATTTTATCACAAAACCAATTTAGTCAATGAATAACAAAGAAAAGTTAAATAATAGTTTATCTGATATAAAAAAACTACGAAATATATAATTTATTTAATAAATATAAATTTAAAAAATTCTTTCATTTTATAACAAATCGAAACTGTCATTAAATATGGATTTAAAATTCATAATGATTTATATATATTTATATTGCAAAAATAATGCAAACTAGCAAAGCTCTAAAACGAATTTCAAAACATAAAATTTTCATTTCTTTATTTAGTAAAATAATATTTTATAATTTTTTTAAGATAACGCAAAGAAAAAGAAATTTAATATGAATGTCCTCATTAATAAATAGTTCTTCTCAAATTAAAATACACTCTTTTAATAACATATAATTATCTACCTACATTATGTCATGACTATGTTTTTTAAAGTACGTATTTATAACAATGAATAATTTATACACTTCAATGAAAATGGTAATATCCATTTATTTAATCTCATTAAAGGATTTTCACAAAATTTAACAAATTCCTATAAGATTTATTCAAATATTAACTTCAAACTTCTCTCAAGAATTTTTCAAATGTTTTTTTTTTTTTATTAAATCACAAAGAATTGTTGAATTGTTTATAATATTACCATAGAAATATAACAAACAATTCAACTAATTTATTTCTAAAATCCGAATAATTGGAGTATACATTTATCACTTTTTATTTGTTAAATTGTTGTAATATTAAATAACTTTTGGCTACCTATGTATACAATTTCAGATATATTCTTCTTCCTTAAAAGGAAGTACATTGAGCAATGTTTCGTACGAAATATGAAATTCCAAACAAAGTTATCTCTTTCGAAAAAAGAAATTTTTTAATCTATCTAATATTCATTCCTCGAAAAAAATTGTTTAAAATTACTTATCATCATCTCTCATTTTTTTATTTTCTGCACTTAAAATTCTTTTATTGTTTAAATAATAAAGTATTACTAAAAAGAACATGTATAATAACAATTTATTTAAGCAATATAGATTGAATAATGTAAAATATTACCCATGTATCTAAAATTAAATAAATACATAAAGCATTTATTGAGATTCAGTTGAACAAGTAAGAAAATTGTTTTATTTCAACTTAGTAATTTAAATTAATTTCAACAATAAAATAAATTTAAATCAAAGGTGAACTTTCCATAAAAATTAATAAATCTTAAATGTTTTATTTATTGTTTACAATAGAATTTGTGTCAATTATGATTAATTATTAATATGATTTCAATTAATGTGTAGCATTTAATAAACATGAAAAATAAATATTATGTGTTTGTGTTGCTGACTAGTTTAAGTAATCCTTTAATTTTCATTTATAAACTCAAATAAAATTAAACCATGTCATAACATCACAAACATATAATAATAATTGATATTATTGACAGAAGAATGATAATTCGGAAATAATTTTACTTATCTTAAAATTTAAACCGAGTTAACAAACAATAAACACGAACTAAATACTATCTGTTTGATTTACTAGTTAATTTAAATAGCATTTTAATTTTCTTACGTAAATATTAATAGAGTAATAAATGAAAATTATACTACAATACATAAAGTTTACACATAATTGTCCTTACAAACAGTAGAATTTCTAATTATAATTACGAAATAAATTTAATTATATTTTTAAGCTGACATAATAAATAATAAATACAAAATTACTTTGAGTATGAAAAACAAATATTACATGATTCGTTTATTATTAAATCTAAATAAAATTTTAAATATTTTCCAAGAATTAATTTTAATAATATAGAAATAAATTTTTCATATCGATATATAAAGTCTAGATTCAATGTCATTATTTACAGTATAATATTTCTATCGATTAAAATTCCACAAAATAAGTTTACTTATTTCACTGAAAATTTAAATCAACATACCAAACGATAAAAAAATAAATATATGACTAATTTAAAAACGTATTCAAATGATACATTCATTTATATATAAATATTCAAGTAATTCATTAATTTCCATAAAAACAAAATCAAAACTAAAATTTTATATTTAAACTTAAATCTTAAATTTTATGTCATTATTCATAGTAGAATTTATATTGATTAAAACTATGAAATAAACTTATAATTCTATATATAATTAGTTTATTGGAATAATTAAGTTGGCATAACTAATAGTGATATAAAATTATATCAGCCATGAAAAATAAGTATTATGTGTTTGATTCAAAACTTAAATCCAAAAAATTTAATTTCCCTTAATAAATTCTATTGAAATTGAAAATAAAATTTTCATATCAAGTATAGTTGTTTTTATTTACATTTGAATTTATAATTATGAAATGAGCTTAATTATTCATCCGAATATTTAAATTAGCATAACAAATGATAAATACAAAATCACCCAATGCATAAGCAATACGTTTTATGTGTTTGATTTATACTAACTCAAATAATATTTTGATTTGAGTTA
This sequence comes from Latrodectus geometricus, assembly GCA_026290005.1. Classification (NCBI taxonomy): domain Eukaryota; kingdom Metazoa; phylum Arthropoda; class Arachnida; order Araneae; family Theridiidae; genus Latrodectus; species Latrodectus geometricus. The sequence continues at coordinate 3,052 of JAPDSC010161969.1, read as the reverse complement.
GTGTAAATTTTTTTTACTATAAGGTAAATTGAAATTTAGAATAAAATACTTATTTCAATAGATAAAAACTTAGGATATATAGTAGAGTTTTTACTTATTTTAACTAATTCTCTTTTAGCAGTACATAACACAAAGAGAGTTCTGAAGTAAATTTATTTGTTTTTGAATATTTAAATTGATGTATCAAGCAATTAAAAAAAATTAAACTTAATACCGTGCTTGATCTACTAATTAATTTAAACAACAATTTAGTTTATTTAAGCATATATTAAAATGATATCGCAAATAAAAATTTATATCAATAGATAAAATTTAGATATATAGAAGAGAATTTTGACTAATTATAATTATGGAAAATAAATTTTTTTATCTGAAAATTTAAATTGACGAAAGAAAAGATAACACACACTAAGAATGAAAAATAACTTATAGGTAATTGATCAACAGATTTAACTAAATAGTAATTTAATTTATAAATTAAGATAAAATTAAAATTAGAAATTTTACCTCAAAAAATACGATTTACAATAAATAAACTTATTTCAGAATAATAAAAGCTTGAAATTTTACAATAAAAATTTCCATTTTTTTGAAATTTAAAAATAAGTTAATTCATATGAAATTTTAAAATGACGTATCAAATAATAAATGCTGAATTACGCTAAACATGAAAAGTAAGCAATGTATGTCTAATCTATTAATAAATTAATTAGTTCAATATATTAATTTTTCATGATGATATGGAATAGAAAATAAAAGTTTTATATAAATAGAAATTTAAATATAAAACTTGTTTTGAGGATAATTCTGAAATAATTTTAATTATTTAAATAATATTTTTAGTTTGAAAAAACCAATAATAAATAAAAAATGACAGCGAACGTGGAAAAAGTGTTATGTGTTTGAAAATATTCTGCATTGACAATGGTTATAAACTAGCTTTAAAAGTAGTGCCAAAATGAAGCACGTAACTCTAATGAACTTAACATCTATTCTTAGTATAACGGGAATCCAATTGTTGCTAGAATATCATTTTAATCGTGTACCGCTCATGACTGCTCATATTAAACGACGAAGAACGAGAAATTAATGACTAACTTCGACATTCTTCCTCCGCAGGCTTGCGTCTCATGGCCCTAGAAGTTCCGCAACTGGTGGTGTCAGGAGATGAGACGACGCTGACGTGCGTCTTTGACTTAGAAGACGACACACTTTATTCCATTAAATGGTACAGAGATGACATGGAATTCTTCCGATACGTTCCCAGCGACAAGCCTCCTAATCAGTTCTTTCCATTGCAGGGTTTGGATATTGACGTGAGTAGTTTAAAATCATTGATTCAATGTTTTCGTGAAAAGTAAAATCCATTTGTTAACATTTATATATATTATCTATAATAAGCGTATTTTAAAATATTACTTATAGTAAGTTTCTGCTTTATCATTACACATAAAGGCTGCATGTAAAAATAATTTTAAAATTTATTACAAAATTATTTTGGTATTCAGTTTCAGTTGAAACAAATAATTCTCCTTTCTAAATTTATAGTTTGCTTTATAAATTTTTGAAAAGAAGTGAAATCGAATACGAAAAGTTACAGAAATGAAATCCGAATTATAAATAAACCTGTACAAAATATATTTATACATAATTTAAAACCCAATATTCAATTAAAATATTTGTTATAAACATTTTACAGTTAGAATGGGTTATTTTTAAATTGGAAAATTATATATCAATTATTTATGCTTGTAAAACAAAATAAATAACTAATATTAATGAATGAAATTTATAAAACAAATATTTTCATAAATTAGTTCATCAATGATGAACTAATTTATTTATTTATCAGCATTCTTGCCAAAGGTATAGATTATAATGTCTTCTATATAAAAGGTTTGTTGAAATGTAGAAAATATTATGCTGCAATATATTTAACATTGAAATTTTTCAACATAGAAATATTTCTGTTTTCTAAGCAAATCAAATAATTTATATGTTTTTTTATTTTATCCTGAATTTTAATTCTTTGTATAAATTATTGTACTTATATTTTATAGTTTTTTGATCTCTCACTCTCATGCAGAATTTAAATATAAAATTTTATCCTTCAAAATTAATTTAAATTTGCATTAAAAATATATAGAATTACATTAAAAAATAGTAATTTAAACAATATTTGCAGTATAAACATCAAATTTTATAACTATTTACTAACAATTTCAGAAAAAAAAACATTTGAAAAAATACAAACCAGAATATGAATGATTTCAAATGTAATTTAGTTGTTATTTGCTCTTGCAAATTATTTACCTATTATTGATGTAATATCAAGGAATTTGATTAACTATTGATATCATAATAGAACTTACAACCGCATAACATAGTTTATTATTCGTCCAAATTATAATTCTTAGTTTTCAATAATGCATTTGCATGATGTTTCGCTCTGGTAAACGGAGAAACCAAATCAAAGTTTGAGATTGATGAATTTGGATTGAATATTTCTGCATTAGTGTCGTGCGGCCGAGTGAAGTTACCGGGAACCTCACAATAACCTAGTCACGTGACTGGAGCTAAAGTTTCAGGTCACGCGACTTTGTCCATTCGAGTTCAATAAGTAATTTTCGAATTTAATTCTCTCCTTACAGTTTGGTCGTTCGAGTAACGGAACGGTCTACATACAGGGTGTGGATGAGACTACGGCAGGAACTTACAAGTGTGAAATTTCCGCGGACGCACCCTCCTTTCAGACAGTGTCAGCGGAGAAAGTGCTCACAGTTACAGGTAAAAAAAAAACTAGTCTTCTAACAAATAAAATTCGTTTCCTTCATTCATTCACTGTTATTTTATAAAATAGTTTGGCATATCTTAAATAAGAAAATTATCATGTGAAATTTTAATTCTTATCTCTTTGTTTCTTCATTCACCTGCTCACGAGCTCTAGTTTATCATTTAATTCCATTACGAAATAGAATTTAAAGGCATACTTTTTTTCTAATTTTTCATATGTATTTTCTTCATAAGATTAGCAATGTATATTTCAAAAACT
>JAPDSC010161953.1:0-18160 GCA_026290005.1 Latrodectus geometricus | reverse complement strand
AGCAAAGTCGTACTTCCACCCTCTTGAGACATTGCTCTGTTCAAAAAAGGAAGGCGATCTTTCTAATTTCATTCGCCCAGTCTCTGACAGGCGGGTTTAGTTCTTCCAAGTGTCATAAGTAACAACAAAACAACAGGATAATTTCTAAAAAGAAATATAAACATCTAGTATTAAATAGCAAAATATGTTAAGTATAGTTGATGAAAATAAACTAGTTATTATGATAAATATTTGAGGAAGATTAAAATTATATAAAATCTGAATCTATGTATAAAGTGGTACTTCAAAGAAGTATCACTGAAAAGTGTATCGAACCTACAAGTATTGAACTAAAGACTAGAGCACTGAGACTATTCAGCTACCAGCTTAACTCAATTGGATATATGTACATAAATATGTACGTAAAAGTGAGGAGCACAGTACATATAAACTAAGTTATGGAAATGGCATTCTTTTTCACGGATTCAATCTATTTTGATGATACTTCGCGCTTGAGTTTTTAAAATGTAACTGTATTTTCTGATAACTAAGGCCTTATTCAATTCAAAGTAGATCTCTAAAAAAATATCACCGTAGCCTAGTAGTAGAAATATCCTTTTCAGATTGAAAGGTACTAGAAACGGTTTCAGCTTTTCTTGAATAATGGAAGATGAGTACTGTGTTTATGTTTTTAGAATGCATATTTGTAGAAGTGAGTGCTTGGGAGTTTTCCTACATACTTTCTTTGGGATATTTAAATACAACAAATTATCTATGAAAATTCGTTTCCGGGAGCAACAATGAGTGGAGAATATTAAGAGATTTATTCCACAGTTTTCGCGGCCTCCAGTCTGTGCACTTTAATCATATATATGAAATATATCAAGATATACTTATTTTAACATAACATGATTTTAGTTTTCCAATTTATCGAAATTTCAAAATAGAATGGCTTTGAATCATTTTGATTTTTTATCAATTTTTCAAAGTTATAAAATTTCCAATGGATGTGTTATAAATGTACCATGAAACATTTTAAATATATAATTATTTATTAAAATTGGAATCTAATAGAAAAATACTGTAACATGCCTAATAATTTTCTGATAATATATCATCGTTTGAATGATGCTGAAATTCTCGTCAATGAAAAACTCATCAATTACATTGAAGTTATCAAACGAAAGATTTAGATTTATAGCATTACAAAGAATAGAAAAAAGAAATGAAAAATAAAGATCTTATCTCTTCCGATCTCTTTTTTTCGCCTCTGTTGATTATCCCGGTTTACCTTGATGAAAAAACAAAAAAGAAAAGAAAAACAGAATCGATAAAATTCATCTATCGCCAAAATCCTCGCGGCAAAACATTTTTTCCAACAACAAAACTAAATAAATAAGAGAATGCAACAACGCTGTGTATCTGGTCGATCCATTGATGACCTTAATAATTTAAAATACTGCATCTTCGAAAGTAGCGGAAAATAAAAGAATGAAAAGATAAAAATGTTTGCAAAACAGTTAACATTTTACCCACTGTCCCATTGTGTACGTAAGCTAGTGACGCTTACTGTATTGCCATGTATTCAAGGCGATCTTGAACAGAAAGCGACAAAATGTTTTTTTGTTGAATCCAAACAGAAGAAAGATCAGAAGATGTAGTTATTATTTTTTTCCAGAATGCATTTTTAACCTTCGACGTTATGCTCTATTGAATCTCAACTGGAAAATGTTTCTCTTGTTGGCTCAGTGGGTGGCACTTTTCATCCGTATTCCGAACAGGACGTTGCAAATTCTAATGGCATTCCGAGAGCCAAAAATAGTGATATAATAATTAGATAGGGCTATGCGTCTGTTTTGTTCCTTTTAAAAACATGAAGGCTATTTATGCAGTTGGACAGCATGGTTTGTGTGTCAGAGATGTTTGAATAGATTAAGATTGCTGTCTTTTAAATAGGTTGTGCATTGATTCTGTTAAACAAGAAGTTACTATTCAATTTTTCAGATCTATAAATCACTATTCGTTTTTAAAAAACCTTTTGATGCTTATAATTAATATTCATTTGAGAAATAAATGTGTAAACTAACTATATGAAGCTTATAAGATTATTGGTAGAAAAATGCGAGCGAATAATTGTGTAGATGAAAAACAAAATAATTGAAGAACAAGTTTAGAGCAAAACGAAATATGTCAATATGTAATCAAAAGCAAAGAAATAAATTGTCATTTATATTCGTTACACAAATAGTTAAAAAAATATAAATAATTAAAAAAAGATGGTAAATAGAGAAGCAGCTGCAGAACGGATTATGATATAGTAAAAAATATTTATTTTTATTGACTAAATGGAATTAAATTCGTTTGAAAAGAGTTAAATACAATGAATTCAGATATGAATAAGAAAAATTTTCAGCCACACTTTGAAACTGCTATCTGAATGTTTTTTGTTTAAATTATGCTTTATAATGATAATTCAGAAATATGAAAATATGACTACAAGCTTATTTTTAAATGTAATCGAATAAAATTGCTCAGAATGTTTCAGACAAAACATTTAGGAAGTAAATTACAAAATAATGACATATTTTATTAAAATAAAAATTATATATCATCTTCTTTATTTCTTAAATATGAAAATATGACTACAAACTTATTTTTAAATGTGATCGAATAAAATTGCTCAGAATGTTTCAGACAAAAAATTTAAAAAGTAGATGACAAAATAATGACATATTTTATTAAATAAAAATTATATATCTTCTTCTTTATCTCTTATATTTGCACGCGCGTTTTAGAAATTTGTTTGGGTTTTTTAATGTAACAATTATATTGTAGCATATGATGACCAAAAACTAAATAAATAAATCTACCTTGGTTCTTAGAATTTTTAAAGAAAAACAAAGGAAAATGTTGCGCAAAAAAAAGGAAAAATAAAAACATTTTTAGAAAAAGTAGTACAAAAAATTAAATTTTTACATTATGACAAATTTCGTTCTAATTCTGAAGTCAGGGAATTCAATCTATGAAAAAAAAAGCGAATAGTTTTTTGGTTTGGTTGTCAAAACTCTGTAAGTAAGCATTTGAAGTTACAATATCCTTAATTTACAGTTTTTGTGTGTGGCCTACAGAAATAATAACCCTAAAATAAATTACAGCCACATTGGGCGTGCAATCAAGGTTATTAAAATTAGCTAAAACTATAAGAATTTTCTATAAAATTTATATTAAGAAAAATTCAAAACACTTGAACTAAATCAAACTAAACTAACTGCAATTTCTTAAATAATAAAAAAAGATTAATTGCGTTTTTACATATTAATCTAGGATATTTTTTAAAAATCTAACATATTATTTAATTACCTGTGGATAAAATAATCACTTTTCTTCATGTGTCTCTTTTTCAATTAACACATTTATAAGAAACTTCACAGCAGTATATATATGAGATTATAGAACAACTCCTAAAAAATTATTTACAAAACATCTGAGTTGCAAATAATTAGAGCATGGAGCATTTTAAATTTTAAAATATTAACACAAATACCTTTAATTTATTTCCTGTAATATAATTGAGAAAATAAAATTCAAACAGTTAACTATACATTCTGAATCAAAAATAAGTAATTATCTTTTCCACCAAAAACATATTCCACCACTTGATTAAATTTGATGAAATTTATAAAAATTAACAACAATGATATTTCGGAATAATTCTTTATTTTATTCAAAATAAAGTTTTTTCTATTAATTAATTCTCAAATTAATTAGTTTATAATTTATTTCAAGCTAAAAATTCTTTTCTGGCCACTTTTTCATTAAATTAGTTTTCCTCTCTTATTGTTCTCATTTTCATTCTTAAAATTTATACTTGCAAGCCGAAAGAAGATGTTAATTTTCAAGTGATTAATTCTAAAAACAAGGAAAAGTTTTTTTATTATTATTCTCAAATTAATTAATTTATTGATAATTTATCTCAAGCCAAAAATTCTTTTCTCGCCATTTTTATATTAAATTAGTTTTCCTCTCTTATTGTTCTCATTTTCATTCTTAAAATTTATAACTGCAAACCGAATGAAGGTGTTAATTTTCAAATGATAAATTCTAAAAATAAGAAGATTTTACTATAAATTAATTTATTATCAAATTATTAATTTATTGATAATCAAATTAATTAATTTATTGATAATTTATCTCAGGCTAAAAATCATTTTATCGCCACTTTTACATTAAATTAGTTTTCCTCTCTATTTACTCTCATTTTCATTTGTAAAATTTACAACTGCAAGCCAAATGAAGGTGTTCGTTTTCAAGCGATTAATACTAAAAACAAGTTCTTTTTCTATTAATTAATTTATTCTCAAATTAATTTATTTATTTATAATTTATCTCAAGCAAAAAGTTCTTTTCTCGCCACTTTTATATTAGTTTTCCTCTCTATTTACTCTCATTTTCATTCGTAAAATTTACAACTGCAAACTGAATGAAGGTGTTAAATTTCAAGTGATTAATTCTAAAAACAAGAAGAAAAATGTTGTAATATTTGAAATAGAACGAATAATTTAAGTCAAGGCTGCTTCCTTGCTGTCGTTTTTGGCCATTAATTTGTTTACATCTTACAATTATAACATCGGCATGTCTGCTGAGACCCAGGATGCGTCATTGAGCTCATTTCATTCAGTGTTCGCTCTATGTTTTTTCTTGTCTATGCATTAAATTATAACAAAATATCCAAACCAGACTGAGTGAAAGACATCTTTACATTAGAAATCTGTCCCGAAACTTATTATCAAAATTTAGGTAAATAGAACATGCACTATAAAAGCATGTAATTTATGCTAAAAGTTTTATTAGAATTCCATTTTGTTTCTTTTTATAATACTTATTAGAAACTTTATTGCATTGAATACTTTTATTTAATTGAGTTTGATTTTTTCTTCAGATCTTTTTTTTCCCTTACTATAGCTATTTTTATTTGTAAATAAAATTTTATTTTCAAATTATTTTTAAAGGAATAAAAAGGATACTTGATTAAAGAATACTGTATGCAAAATAGATTGATAAAAACTTAGATGAAAACCACGATAAATTTCGAAAAAGGAGAAAAAATATTAAAAACGTATTTATGCTGATTGTGCTTAAATATATGTTTGATGATAAGTGTGATGCCATTAAAAATACATTTCTATAAATTTCATAATAAATTATTAAATATTGGGACAGTTAAAGTTGCTTTTTTCCCTAAATACAAGATTGATTTGGGAATGGTACATCATTGCTTTATATTCTCCTGTGCTGTCTAACGTCTCTGTTTTCTCCCGTCAGACATAGGCTGACTTGAGTCCATGCGGGAAAAAAAAAATTAAAACTTGATTATGATGTCATAGCTTGAATCTTACCACATAAAATTCTAGACTCATGTGATAATCATTGCACGATTGATTTTGAGATAGTAGTTAATAAAAACTTACAGAAGTTTCAGAGTTTACAAACTGAATTCATTTTATTATCAATAAAACATCGGGTCATCTCACTGTTTCTATGAATTTTTCATAGAAATTTTTCATCATTTTATGAAATTTTATGTTTTGTGATTACATAAAGCTAAAGTATCACTTTAGCTTCATGTAATCACAAAACCAAAAAGAATCAGTATAAATATTATCATGGTTATTGTGGCAACATAAACAGAAATTTCTCTTCACGGATTAATTTAAAAAATAGAAAATCAAAGTACAATAAAAATCCCTCTTTTTTACCAGTTATTTCTTTTCATTATTTCTATAAAACTTCCTTTTTCTAAATTTGAACTATCTTTGTAAACTTTTATAACTTTAAAAATACCAAAAAAAAAAAAAAATGCATCATACGAACTAGGTTGCTGCTATTCATTTGAGATTTCATATTCCATTGTTTTAATTTTTAAAACATGGTTTTTTTGTCGATAAATGTATACTTTGAGATAAATATTATTTCATTCATATTATTCCAAAATTTAAATTTCCTTGAAAAGAAAAGATTTATGGAGCTTAATTCAAACATTTGTTTCTTCAAAATCTTTCATTTAACAAGAAAATTAAGAGAATACGAAAAAAACAAAATACATTATCTATATATTATTGAAGACTGGAAATTAAAAGTAATATCATATAAATTTGCCTTTATCCTTATTTACAGAATTAAATTCTCGGCTCAGATTTACTGTACGGTCGCTCTTGGCGCGATTTTCCAAAGTTGGTGATAAATAACATTTTCTGGCAACCCAACCAATTCTGACCAGTTATGGATAAGGGATTCCGACCAATGAAAAATGGAATATTCTGTTTATATACAGACCTCGCTTGAGCAAATTAACAAGGTTGGTGAGATTTTCGGTGATTTTTTAAAAAAGTCACCAAGAGCAACCGTATTGTAAAATTTTACCAAATATTTACAAAAGAATTCGAGAGAACAGCTGAATCAGCACTATTATCCACAATTTGAAAGATTGTATGTTCGATTCCCATTCTGTTTACAGGTTGTAGTTTGATATTCACTTTAACTTTTATTTGAAAAATCAATCATAGAAAGACAAACAAACAAAATGGCACTATAAACACATTTCATTTTAAAATTTATTTATATGAATTTAAAAATTTTCATCTTTTCATAAATTTTATTTTTCTTTAAATGGAATTTGTTATAACCATTGAAATCCATTAAATACACTGTTAAATTTAAATTTTTTAAAAATTTTAAAAAAAAACCCAGTTTGAAATAAAAAGGATATTTAAGATTTTAATCAAAATCTTAACTTTTTTTTCATCGCTATTTGTAAAAAAAAGTGTTGAGAAAAAAGTTTATTAAGTACTTCATCTTATATTATAAATAATTTTATTTAGAAAAAAACTATTCAATATTTTAACTCAGAATATAAATTTTAATGCGAAGTATTTTATTATAATTGAAACTTAAGCCAGTAAAAGAAAAACAGAATACAAAGATAGGAAAAAAATATTTTGGTTGAAATATTTTGTTACATTATTTTAATTTAAATGTGAATTTTTCAAAATGACGATTAAACCATGTAAATATCATTATGGATCTTATTATTGTTTAATTGTGACATTTGTGATAAAATATGTAAATAACGAATCAAATATCTAAATTATTATTGCGTGACGCTATACATCAAGTATAATATCTGATAATTACTTACAACACACAAACTATAAGCGTAACGTAAAACAATCGCATTTTTTTATTTTCAATTAAATTTTCATCATGTTGCCAAAAGCCTTTTAGAAAAGGAACAATAAATCCTAAGTCTAATTAAAAGTTCGTATAGCTTTCTCCACAACGATCACCAATTTTTAAAATTAGTTTTAAACCTATCCAATGAAACAAAAAATAATCTTAGAAAAAAAGCCTCCTGTTGGTTGGAAGAACAGTTCAAAAAGCTTAGAAGCATTAATTAACAGTTTCAGGAAAAATGTTTCTAAGGTGAAGGGCATTGACATACTATTCGACCTTTTTCCTACATTTTTAGACTATTTCCTAATCACGCATGAATTAATAATGAATGTAAAAGCCGAACGAAATCATACATCATGCTTCAGTAAGCTCGAGTTAAAAATAAGCTAAGTTAAAATATCTACATCAAGCCATGTTTTGCACTTATAATCTAGTGAAATTATTCTAAAATATAATAACATACTTTTGTTGAAAAGGAATCAAATGTTATCTTTTCCATATATAAATTTTCTGTTGTAGAATATGGATTAAATTTAGACAAAATATTCTTGGGGAAAACAGGAAACAATAAGTGCTAATGTTTACAGTTTTGTTCTTCTTCACTACAGCACTACAGCCTGTAACAGTCAATACTGTTTCGCTCATTCTTTTCCACCAAGCTCTATCCCATGAAGTGGCCTGGACAATAAGAGTGGACTGGTGCAGACTAGTCCACTCCTATTGTGTTCATAGGTCCTTCTCTATCATTTCTAAGGATCTGGTTAAAATCTTCCTTTACGTCATTTTCCTTTTAAGATTTAAAAAGTGAAGGTTTTGTGTTAAAAGTGTCATCATATCTGAATATGTACCACTGAGTATGAAACACATGTTCCATTGAACATTAAATATATACCATTGGGCATTACATATGAACCACTCTCATTAGGCCCAATCACCAAATGCGCGATTCTTTTGGTTGCTTTAAAATATTGGTTTCCCCATTCTTTTTTATACATTTCATGATTATAAGCGATCTTCCAAATATTGTTTGGCACAGTTGGTCCAAAAATCTAGCCAAGAATTTTTCTTTCAAAGATTAATACGTGATCTCCTTCAAAGCTCAGCATTCACTGCCGTATGTGACAAATGTGTTATTAGGGTTTTATATAGACTTCTTTGTCTTAGTACTGATGAGTCTGGGCTGTAACTGGTTTCAAAGGCCACAGAAACTTCTGTTAGCCATGGTAGTATGCTTTCAATTACAACTTGAGACCATTTTGATCAGACAGTTAAATAGTTTTACTTTCTCAATTATAATTTATTAAATTTGTAGATTATAACTGTTACTATGTACTTAGATGAAATACTTTTTATGAAAGCGAAACTTAACCAGCAATTTCAAATGGTATCTGATTATACTAAATTATTTATTTGGAATGTATAAATTGTTATTATTATAATTTGAAGTCAAATATGGATTATACTTAACAAAATAAATAAGAGTAAACTCAAATATTGTTTAAATGAGAGTTTACTATCACATCCCTTCATTTTAAATATATTACTTTATTATTCCTTTAAAGACTGATAGTAATAAAGAATATTTATTACTAACAGTCTTTAAACAAATTACTTGAAAATAACAAACTAGTTTTCCCAATGATAAATTAAACGAGTATTTTAATATGATACATTTTGTGTTTGTTTAATATTATAATTGTGTCACCGCACATGCTTTTTAATACATAAAAATTATTTTTATATAAATGAAAAAGAAGTTCATTTTAGCTGAAGAAGAAAACATTAATATTATTAATACACAAAATATATATTCGACTTAAAAAAATGATTTCAAAAAATATATTTGAAATAATGAAAAATAATTAACATCAATTTTATATAAACAATTTTTTATTCTTTCAAAAATGCATTCGTTTATCACTAAATAATATACAATCTTAATTTAATGTTTAAATTATCGTGGCACACTTATTTTTTACTAGTTGGTTTAATCATCGTCAGCATAATTCTGAAAGAATAATTATTTTATGTTTATTCAAAGCTTAATATTAAATATTTTACTGTAAGAAGATAATTAATTTTAAAATAAAGGTAAAGAACAAAGGAAAAATTAAGGAAAGTAAAAAGATTAAGGTGGTTATTAATTTTAAAATATATATATATGTATGTATGTATGTATTTTATTTATTTTTATGAGATAATTTTAAATATTGTTGAAGAAGTAATCTCTAATTATTAGATGAATTAATATCTTCGTATTAGAGAATAAAATTATTTTGAATGTTATTTTTAATTTTTTTTGTTACAATTGATTTTCTTTAGCTGTATTTTAAGATTAATAACCTCCTTAATAGTTTTACTTTCCTTAATTTTTCCTTAATTCTTTACCTTTATTTTAAAATTAATTATCTTCTTACAGTAAAATATTTAATATTAAGCTTTGAATAAACAAAAAGTAATTATTATTTCAGAATTATGCTAGCGATGATTAAACCAACTAATAAAAAATAAGTGTGCCACGATAATTTAAACATTAAATTAAGATTGTATATTATTTGGTGATAAACGAATGAATTGTTTATAAAAGATTAATGTTAATTATTTTTCATTATTTCAAATATATATTTTTTTAAATCATTTTTTAAATCGAATATATATTTTGTGTATTAATAATATTCATTCTTTCTTCATCAATTAAAATGAGCTTTTTTTTCATTTATATAAAGATAATATTTATGTATTAAAAAGCATGTGCTTTGACATAATTATAATATTAAACAACTACAAAATATATCATATCAAAATACTCATTTAATTTATCTTTGGGAAAACTTGTTTGCGATTTTCAAGTAATTTGCTTAAAGACTGAAAGTAAAAAATATTCATTACTTAGAAGAAGGAATAATAAACTAATAGGTTTAAAATAAAGGGATATATGATAGTATATTCTCATTTAAAAAATATTTGAGTTCATTCTTATTTATTTTGTTAAGTACAATCCATATTTTATTTTAAATTATAATAATAACAATTTATACATTCCAAATAAATAATTTAGTGTAATCAAATACCGTTCCAAATTGCTTATTAAGTTTTGTTTTCATAAAAAGTATTTAATCTAAATTTATAGTAACAGTTATAATTTACAACTTTAATAAAATATAACTGAGAATGTAAAACTATTTAAATGTCTGATCAAAATGGTCTCAAGTTGCAATGATCTAAAAATTGTAATTGAAAGCATACTACCTTGGCTAATAGAAGTTTTTGTGACCTTCGAAACCAGTTAAAGCCCAGACTCATCAGTACTAAGACAAAGAAGTCTATATAAAACCCTAATAACACATTTGTCACATACGGTAGTGAATGTTGAGCTTTGAAGGAGATCGTTTTTTAATCTTTGAAAGAAAAATTCCTGGCGAGATTTTTGGACCAACTATGCCAAACAATATTTGGAAGATCGCTTATAATCACGAAATGTATAAAAAAAGAATAAGGAAACCAACATTTTAAAACAACCAAAAGAATCGTGCATTTGGTGATTGAGCCTAATGCGAGTGGTTCATATGTAATGCACAATGGTACATATTTAATGTTCAATGATACATGCTTAATTCTCAGTGATAATAATCAGATATGATTACACATTTAAAACAAAAAATTCACTTTTTAAATCTTAAAAGGAAAATGACGAAAAGGAAGATTTTAATAAGATCCTTAGAAGTGATAGAGAATGACCTATGAACACAATAGGAGTGGACTGGTGGAGACCAGTCCACTCCTATCGTCCAGGACACTTCATGGGATCGAGCTTGGTGGAGTAGAATGAGAGAAACAGTATTGACTGTAACAGGCTGTAGTGCTGCAGTGAAGAAGAACAAACTGTAAACATTAGCACTTATTATTTTCTGTTTTCCCAAAGAATATTTGGTCCAAATTTAATCTATATTCTACAACAAAAAATTTATAATGTGAAAAATATAACATTTGATTCCTTTTCAACAAAAGTATGTTATTATATTTTAAAATAATTGCACTAGATTATAAGTCCAAAACATTGCTTGATGTAGATATTTTAACTTAGCTCATTTTTAACTCGAGCTTACTGAAGCATGATGTATGATTTCGTTCGGCTTTTACATTCATTATTAATTCATGCGTGATTAGGAAATAGTCTAAAAATGTAGGAAAAAGGTCGAATAGTATGTCAATGCCCTTCACCTTAGAAACATTTTTTCCTGAAACTGTTAATTAATGCTTCCAAGCTTTTTGAACAGTTCTTCCAACCAACAGGAAGCTTTTTTTCCGAGATTATTTTTTGTTTCATTGATAGGTTTAAAAGTAATTTTAAAAATTGGTGATCGTTGTGGAGAAAGCTATACAAACTTTTAATTAGAGTTATGATTTATTGTTCCTTTTCTAAAAGACTTTTGGCAACATGATGAAAATTTAATTGAAAATAAAAAAATACGATTTTTCTACGTTACGTTTATAGTAAGTAGTTATCAGATATTATACTTTATATGCAGCATTACGTAAAAATAATACAAATATTTCATTCTTTACTTACATATTTTATCACAAATGTCACAATTAAACAATAATAAAGAGATCCATAATGATATCTACATGGCTTAATGGTCATTTTAAAAAAATACACAGTTAAATTTTAAAAAAATGTAACAAAATGTTTCAACCAAAGTATTTTTTTCATATCTTTGTATTTAAATAAAAGAATATTTTTCAAGAAAATTAAAAGAAAAGTTTTAGGAAAATAACAAAATACATTTTGAATATATTATTGAAAACTGGAAATTTACAACAATATATTCAAAATATATTTTGTTATTTAAATATTTCTTTTAATTTTCTTATTACTAAAGTAGTTTGAAGAAAAAAATGTTTAAGTTAAGCTCAATAAATCTTTTCTTTTCAAGGAAATTTAAATTTTCGAATAATATAGATGAAAGGATATTTATCTCAAAGTATACACATTTATAAACAGAAAAAAATGTTTTAAAAATTAAAAGTAATCCTACATGAAATCTCAAATGAATAGCAGCAACCTAGTTCGTTTAATGCATTTTTCTTAGTACAATTTTTTTTTTTTTTAAAGTTAAAAAAGTTTACAAAGATAGATCAAATTTAGAAAAAGAGAATTTTATAGAAATAGTGAAAAGAAATAACTGGTAAAAAAGAGGGATTAGTGATTTGATTTAATTTTCTAATTTTAAAAATAATCCTGGAAGAGAAATTTCTGTTTGTGTTGCCACAATAACCATGATCATATTTATACTGATTCTTTTTGGATTTTGTGAATATATAAAGCTAAATTATGCATTAAAGGAAAATTCATAGAAACAGTGAGATGACCCGATGTTTTATTGATAATAAAATGAATTCAGTTTGAAAATTCTGAAACTTCTGTAATTCTTTTATTAACTACAATCTCAAAATCAATCATGTAATGAATATAACATGAGTCTAGAATTATATGTGGTAAAATTCAAGTATGACATCATGATTAAGTTTTAAAATTTATGATTTTTTTTCCTTCCGCGTGGACTCTAGTCAAGTAAGCCTATGTCGGACGCGAGAAAAAAAGAGACGTTAGACAGCACAGGAGAATATAAAGCAATGATGTACCATTCCCAAATCAATCTTGTAATTTAGGAAAAAAAAGCAACTTTAACTATCCCAATATTTAATAATTTATCATGAAATTTATAGAAATGTATTTTTAATGGTATCACACTTATCATAAAACTTATATCTAAATACAATCGGCATAAATACGTTTTTAATATTTTTTCTCCATTTTTCGAAATTTATTATGGTTTTCATCTAAGTTTTTATCATTCTATTTTGCCTACAGTATTCTTTAATCAAAAACCCTTTTTATTCTTTTAAAAATAATTTGAAAATAAAATTTTATTTACAAATAAAAATAGCTATAGTAAGGGGAAAAAAAAGATCTGAAGAAAAAAATCAAACTCAATCAAATAAAAGTATTCAATGCAATTAACATACAACAAAGTTTCTAATAAGTATTATAAAAGGAAACAAAATGGAATTCTAATAAAACTTTTAGCATAAATTACATGCTTTTATAGTGCATGTTCTATTTACCTAAATTTTGATAATAAGTTTCGGGACAGATTTCGGATGTTAAAGACATCTTTCACTCAGTCTGGTTTGGATATTTTGTTATAATTTAATGCATAGACAAGAAAAAACATAGAGCGAACACTGAATGAAATGAGCTCAATGACGCATCCTGGGTCTCAGCAGACATGCCGATGTTATAATTGTAAGATGTAAACAAATTAATGGCCAAAAACGACAGCAAGGAAGCAGCCTTGACTTAAATTATTCGTTCTATTTCAAATATTACAACATTTTTCTTCTTGTTTTTAGAATTAATCACTTGAAAATTAACACCTTCATTCAGTTTGCAGTTGTAAATTTTACGAATGAAAATGAGAGTAAATAGAAAGGAAAACTAATTTAATGTAAAAGTGGCGATAAAATAATTTTTAGCCTGAGATAAATTATCAATAAATTAATTAATTTGAAAATAAATTAATTAACAGAAAAAACTTTATTTCTTGTTTTTAGTATTAATTACTTGAAATTTAACACCTTCATTCGGTATGAAAACTAATTTAATGTAAAAGTGGGGAGAAAAGAATTTGTAGCTTGATATAAATTATCAATAAATAAATTAATTAATAGAAAAAGAACTTTTTTTCTTGTTTTTAGTATTAATCACTTGAAAATTAACACCTTCATTCGGTTTGTAGTTGTAAATTTTACGAATGAAAATGAGAGTAAATAGAGAGGAAAATTAATTTAACGTAAAAGTGGCGAGAAAAGAATTTTTTGCTTGAGATAAATTATCAATAAATTAATTAATTTTATAATAAATTAATTTATAGAAAAAATCTTCTTATTTTTAGAATTAATCACTTGAAATTTAACAATTTCATTCGGTTTGCAGTTATAAATTTTAAGAATGAAAATGAGAACAATAAGAGAGGAAAACTAATTTAATATAAAAATAGCGAGAAAAGAATTTTTGGCTTGAGATAAATTATCAATAAATTAATTAATTTGAGAATAATAATAAAAAAACTTTTCCTTGTTTTTAGAATTAATCACTTGAAAATTAACATCTTCATTCAGTTTGCAAGTATAAATTTTAAGAATGAAAATGAGAACAATAAGAGAGGAAAACTAATTTAATGTAAAAGTTTAAAGAAAATAATTTTTAGCTTGAAATAAACTATAAACTAATTGAGAATTAATTAATAGAAAAAACATTATTTTGAATAAAATAAAGAATTATTCCGAAATATCATTGTTGTTTTATAAATTTTATAAAATTTAATTAAATGGTGGAATATGTTTTTGGCGGATAAGATAAATACTTATTTTTGATTCAGAATGTATGGTTAACTGTTTGATGTTTTTTTAAATTATATTACAGGAAATAAATTAAAGGTATTTGTGTTAATATTATAAAATTTAAAATGCTCCATGCTCTAATTATTTGT
The DNA here is from genome assembly GCA_026290005.1 of Latrodectus geometricus. NCBI lineage: Eukaryota > Metazoa > Arthropoda > Arachnida > Araneae > Theridiidae > Latrodectus > Latrodectus geometricus. The sequence goes on along the minus strand of JAPDSC010161953.1, from coordinate 3,395 downwards.
AACTCAGATGTTTTGTAAATAATTTTTTAGGAGTTGTTCTATAATCTCATATTTATACTGTTGTGAAGTTTCTTATAAATGTGTTAATTGAAAAAGAGACACATGAAGAAAAGTATGATTATTTTATAGACAGATAATTAAATAATATGTGTTATATTTTTAAAAAATATAGTAGGTTAATATGTAAAAACCCGATTAATCTTTTTTTTATTGTTTAAGAAATTGCAGGATTTAATTCAAGCTTTTTATTTTTCTCTTACTATTAACTTTATAGAAAATTCTTATAGTTTAACTAAAGCTATAAGAGAATTTTCTATCAAGTTAATATTAGCAATCAAGGTTATTAAAAGTAACTAACTTTTAATAACCTTGATTGCACGTACTCAACGGCTGCGATTTATTTTAGGTTATTATTTCTACAGACCACACACAAAAACTGGATATTAAGGATATTGTAACTTCAAATACTTAGAGAGTTATGCCAACCAAACCAAAAAAGAATTCGCTTTTTTCCTATTAGATTGAATTCAATGACTTCAGAATTAGAGCGAAATGTGTCATAATAAAAACTTAATTTTTTGTACTACTTTTTCTGAAAGTGTTTCTTTCTTTCTTTCTTTTTTTTTATCAACATTTTCTTTTGTTTTTCTTAAAAATTCTTAAAACCAGGGTAGATTCATTTATTTAGATTTTGGTCATCATATGCTACAATATAGTTGTTACATTAAAAAATCCAAACTAATTTCTAAAACGCGCGTACGAAGACGCGATTATTAAGAAATAAAGAAAAAGAAGATATACAATTTTTATTTTAATAAAATATGTCATTATTTTGTCATCTATTTCGTATATTTTTTGTCTGAAGCATTCTGAGCAATTTTATTCGATTACATTTAAAAACAAGTTTGTAGTCATACATTCATATTTCTGAATTATCATAATAAAGAATAATTTAAACAAAAAATATTCAGATAGCAGTTTCAAAGTGTGACTAAAAATTTTTCTTATTTATAATATTAATACATATCTGAATTCATTGTAATTAATTCTTTTCACACGAATTTAATTCCATTTGGTCAATAAAAATAAATATTTTTTACTATATTACCATCAATTCTTCAGCTGCTTCCCTATTAACCATCTTTTTTTAATTATTTATATATTTTTTAACTATTTGTGTAATGAATATAAATGTCAATTTATTTCTTTGCTTTTGATTGCATATTGACATGTTTCGTTTTGCCCTAAATTTGTTCTTCAATTATTTTGTTTTTCAACTACAATTATTCGCTCGTATTTTTCTATCAATAATCTTATAAGCTTCATATAGTTAGTTTACACATTTATTTCTCAAATAAATATTAATTATAAGCATCAAAAGGTTTTTTAAAAACAAATAGTGATTTATAGATCTGAAAAATTGAATAGTAACTTCTTGTTTAACAGAATCAATGCACAACCTATTTAAAAGACAGCAATCTTAATCTATTCAAACATCTCTGACACACAAACCATGCTGTCCAACTGCATAAATAGCCTTCATGTTTTTAAAAGGAACAAAACAGACGCATAGCCCTATCTAATTATTATATCACTATTTTTGGCTCTCGGAATGCCATTAGAATTTGCAACGTCCTGTTCGGAATACGGATAAAATGTACCACCCACTGCGCCAACAAGAGAAACATTTTCCAGTTAAGATTCAATAGAGCATAACGTCGAAGGTTAAAAATGCATTCTGGAAAAAAAAATAATAACTACATCTTCTGATCTTTCTTCTATTTAGATTCAACAAAAAAACTTTTTGTCGCTTTCTATTCAAGATCGCCTTGAATACCCGGCAATACAGTAAGCGTCACTAGCTTACGTACACAATGGGACAGTGGGTAAAATGTTAACTGTTTTGCAAACATTTTTATCTTTTCATTCTTTTATTTTCCGCTACTTTCGAAGATGCAGTATTTTAAATTATTAAGGTCATCAATGGATCGACCAGATACACAGCGTTGTTGCATTCTCTTATTTATTTAGTTTTGTTGTTGGAAAAAAAATGTTTTGCCGCGAGGATTTTGGCGATAGATGAATTTTATCGATTCTGTTTTTCTTTTCTTTTTTGTTTTTCCATCAAGGTAAACCGGGATAATCAACAGAGGCGAAAAAAGAGATCGGAAGAGATAAGATCTTTATTTTCATTTATTTTTTCTATTCTTTGTGATGCTATAAATCTAAATCTTTAGTTTGATAACTTCAATGTAATTGATGAGTTTTTCATTGACGAGAAACACAGCATCATTCAAACGATGATGTATTATCGGAAAATTATTAGGCATGTTACAGTATTTTTCTATTAGATTCCAATTTTAATAAATAATTATGTATTTAAAATGTTTCATGGTACATTTATAACACATCCATTGGAAATTTTATAACTTTGAAAAATTGATAAAAAATCAAAAGGATTCAAAGCCATTCTATTTTGAAATTTCGATAAATTGGAAAACTAAAATCATGTTGTGTTAAAATAAGTATATCTTGATATATTTCATATATATGATTAAAGTGCACAGACTGGAGGCCGCGAAAACTGTGGAATAAATCTCTTAATATTCTCCACTCATTGTTGCTCCCGGAAACGAATTTTCATAGATAATTTGTTGTATTTAAATATCCCAAAGAAAGTATGTAGGAAAACTCCCAAGCACTCACTTCTACAAATATGCATTCTAAAAACATAAACACAGTACTCATCTTCCATTATTCAAGAAAATCTGAAACCGTTTCTAGTACCTTTCAATCTGAAAAGGATATTTCTACTACTAGGCTACGGTGATATTTTTTTAGAGATCTACTTTGAATTGAATAAGGCCTTAGTTATCAGAAAATACAGTTACATTTTAAAAACTCAAGCGCGAAGTATCATCAAAATAGATTGAATCCGTAAAAAAGAATGCCATTTCCATAACTTAGTTTATATGTACTGTGCTCCTCACTTTTACGTACATATTTATGTACATATATCCAACTGAGTTAAGCTGGTAGCTGAATAATCTCAGTGCTCTAGTCTTTAGTTCAATACTTGTAGGTTCGATACACTTTTCAGTGATACTTCTTTGAAGTACCACTTTATACATAGATTCAGATTTTATATAATTTTAATCTTCCTCAAATATTTATCATAACAACTAGTTTATTTTCATCAACTATACTTAACATATTTTGCTATTTAATACTAGATGTTTATATTTCTTTTTAGAAATTATCCTGTTGTTTTGTTGTTACTTATGACACTTGGCAGAACTAAGCCCGCCTGTCAGAGACTGGGCGAATGAAATTAGAAAGATCGCCTTCCTTTTTGAACAGAGCAATGTCTCAAGAGGGTGGAAGTACGACTTTGC
>JAPDSC010161952.1:30588-64770 GCA_026290005.1 Latrodectus geometricus | reverse complement strand
TGTTAAATAAATTTGTTTGTGAGTGGTATATAGGGGGTATATGCAACATCCCCAAAATGCAATGTTTTTTGCAAAATAAGACCAATTTTTTAATTTTTGTAGTTGTTTTTTGATTAGGAAATTGCAAAATCGAGCGTTTTTAAATTAAAACAAAAAGTTATTGTAAAGGGATGACTTTCCACTATAGAATGCAGAATTGTTAACCTTTTAAAAGTGTTTCATGATAAAAATTTGATAAAATTGTGTTTTATTGGTATTTAAAACTTGAAGGTAAAGGTATGTTTTTTAATGAGAAATGCAATATTTTTTGTAAGTTTACTGAAAAGATAAGATAAAAGCCATTGTATGTGTTTTTTTAAGAATATAAAATATGTATATATATATATATTTTTTTGAAAGGTTTATATTTGATCATAGTCTTTAGGTTTTTCAATTGTCCTATTTTGATATCTAGATACTTTATAAATACATTTTAATGAAAGTCTATTTTTTTCTATATGTAAATAAGGTTTTAAGTTATTTGATTGCCCATCACTCAAAATTGATAATTTAATATGGTTGTTTCTTTTACCATATGCAAAACATGTAATAGAATTGGTATCAATTGATAAAGGTCTAGTAAATATAAATTCTTCTCCTTGTAATTGTATTAAAGGATTATATGTATGAGATTCAGATTTCAAAAATATTGTAATTTTCAAATGCATATAAGTTATTAGTTTTAAATCAGTTTCTAATAGTTTAGAGCTCATTAAATTGAATTCTTCAGGTCTCACATTGCTCCTGTATGATACATTGCACATTTCTCTTTAATAATAGCTTAGAAATTTTGAGAATCGTCATATTCTTTTGTTGTCACATCTTTATCATAAGATTTGCAATAGTTGTAAGTCTTACCATTGTTGCAAATCTTGTGATAAATAAAGATCTTAAAATTATACATACCATTTTTTCATTAAAGAAAGTACATATAATCCATCATCTCTTTTTAAGGCAGGCCGCAAATTCGTAGATGATCGCATGAGACATGTATCGAGAGACAAGCCGAAGATCTCGCGAGATTCACATGAGGCCAAATGACGTCACTAATATCTTACCTACGTCAAAAAATGGGCGGAGCGCGAGACAAATCTGGATATCGAGCTGGTTTGAAATATCTGGCAACTTTCCACGAGACAGAGCTAATTTCAATTTCCGCAGGAAAAATATACCACGTTGATATCGAGAATACACGTTATTACAAGTTTACATTTGAAAAGGAGGAGTTAATTATAAATCTTTATAGAGGTAATAATATTTTCTTTAATATTGCAATCGGAAATGGAACCGGAATGTAAATAATGAGAATGTAAACAAATTCTCATTGGTTTAAAATATCCATGACGTCAAATTACAACGCCAACGTCATAGCTACGTCACACTAAGATCTCCATAAGACGGGGCTTGTATACCATAAGACGGTGTCACAATCGGATGGTCTACCGAGTTTGCGGCCTGCCTAATATATTACAACTTTTTTTTATTATTAGAGTGTTTTTTCTGTTTAAATATTATTTATTACACACGTATTTATTTGTAGGAGTTGGAATATTAATTTTTTGTTTTTAGCATCAAATAATTTTTTTTAAACTAAAGCAGTTTCTAAGTAATGTTTATTAACATTATTTTTTTCGTTTACAGGATCTTTTATATTGCCAATTATTTTATCTTTAGTATCAAAACCACCTTGAGCTGAATGTATTAAACTTTTTTGTTCTAATTCTTGTACAATTTTATTCACATAATTCATATTAGCTGTCTCTTGTAAATCTTTTGGATCTGACACATTTGAAATTCTTTAATGCTTTGCATAATAGTTATAATTTGTGAATGAATAAGAGAAGCATCTGATAAATTTAATTTCTAATGTCTTGTTTAAAATGTTAATGAATTATATCTACGTAAGATTTTGTAGCTAAACTATTCAATAATATTGGTTCATTTACATTTCTTAAATTCTTTTTTTCTATATCGTCATTTTCATCGTTTGGTAATTTAAATCGTATACTTGCAGGGCTGGAGTTCCTTCATTTATTTCATGATCAAGCAAAGGATAATAAGCTGTCATTTATTAATGTAACAAAATCATAATTTTAATGTTAATGTCTTCAGATTGCGTATTCATAAAACATTCGTTTCTTTCTTTCAAAATGAAGTAGAAGCACATATTAGGTTGGGAAAAAGAAATCCTTTATTTTTATATGAGCTTTATGTAACTTGCTTCGAATTCAATTCATAAAAAAGTTTAAAACTGTTTTCAGGTAGATTTTTAGATCCCGAGCAAAGCTACGATTGCTAACATATGGTAAATTTCTATAATTTTTAATATTTTATTGACAAATTTTCTACAATGCTGTACCCATACAAAGTGCAGCTTAAACATCAAACCTGAACAGAATCAACAAAACCAAAATTTTATGTAATTGGCTGTTTCACTAACGGGACGATAAACACCTTTCATAATTTTAGCTATCTGGCCTGCATTTCTGCCATTATAAAAGAAAAACTGTAAAACACATCGAATTTTCTGATTGCTCTCTTCCATTTTTAACACCTTGTGTCTCACAACCAAATGAATAAATAAAGATTTTTTTCGTGTCGAATGTCACCTTTCCACAAGGAACAAAAATCTGAAATTGTTTGATTGATATCTCACTAGATATCAATCCCTACAGATGACTATCGAAAAAATAATGGATTACTTTTTCTCCAAACTAATGTCTTATATGAAAACATAGAAAGCTGTTTTATAATATAAAACATTTCTATGTAATAAATTAACTTTACATATCTGCTGAATTCAAAGGCAATTCCAAAAATAAATATTTGTAAATGAGAAATAAATATTGATTTAATACAGTTAAGCATGAACATTTGCCACTCAGCTTTATCATTGCTATGGGATTTTTGACACAAATTAAAAATTTTTATTTATTTTAGATATTTGAAAGAGGAATCTTGTTGATTACTTTTATGAATCTTTCTTACAATATACTAGATATTCTGGATAATGTCAAGATCAATACTATATTTTAATCAATTGATAACTTTTATGCAATTTATAGTAAACTAGCTTTTAGTTTTTATAATGTTCTTATTATAATAAACCATATTAACAATTTTAAACTTCCGTTGTAAATTTTGTTTAAATTTTAGCACAAAGTAATCATTGTTCTCAAACATTTATTCATAACAACAAACAATTTGAGATTTTTGATAGATGATAAAGAAACTTGTTTATTGAATGTTTTGGTTTCAGTAAGCAAATTTGCTTATAGCAAAAATTTGAATGATCAAGTTTCTTTCATTTCAAACTTCCATTTGACAGTTTTGCCGACTCAAATTAATCATTGAAACAAAATCTTGACTACAATCGAAAATCATTCTTATTTTTATACTCATTCTGATTTTCTGGTTAACAAAATTACACTTATTTCCTAAATACATTTGTGAGAATAGTATTCATAAATATTTAAATTCTTGAAATTTCTAGTTTAGTGTGCAGCCAGTGATTTAGCAGCAGTGACACCAGTGTGCAGCTATAAAAAACCTAGTTCCTCCAAATATAGAATGAAATTCAATTAAGTTCATGACACAATATTCATTATAATTTTGCAAATTTTATTTTTTGAATGTAAAAACAAATAAAAAGCCTTATCAATTAGCTATCTCAATGTAAAATGTTTAAATTTTCTTATAATAAAATTTTATAACCTAATTTTTATAATGGTTTGATTTAGTCAAACACTCAGTGAATTATTAGTTCCATTTTTTAGTGTCTCATTCGACAAACTAAACTAAAAAGATATTTATATTTTCTTTCTATTGTCTTTTAAGTAAATTTTAAAATTGCATCATCAAAATCAATATCTTTTACCACGTTATTTCAGTTGACAAAATGGGTAGGTAATAGAATCGTATTTAAGTTACAGTAAATCTAATTTGAGTTTAAAAAAATTTCTCTCACATGAATAAACAAAAATAAGACATGAATATAAAATTAAGAAAAAAGTTAAAACCGAAGTAAAAACAGCAACTAAATATTCATATTTAATGGCAACTGCAACAATGTCAAGGAAGTTCATTGAAAAAAACTTTATCATTTTAATGAGCTTTTGTGGAAGTTAATAATTTTAATTTTCATCTGTAAGACCGAATAGGGAATTCACATTCAGCCAATTAGTTTAAAATATTTTCTATTATATTTTAATTCATTTCTCACAATTAATTCGTTACATATTCTAAATTATTCGATGATCAGTTCTCTCAAATGATTTAATAATTCGCTCTTTATCTCTTTCTTTGCATTAACGTCTGTCAAATTTCTATAGCGTTTTTAATGTTTAAGGAGATATTGATTTCTTTCATTTTTTAATTTTGAATAATGAGTGATTAAAGCAGAATTTCCTTCCTTACAATTTAAAAGGTTGGTATTCTTCACATAATCATGATTACTAGTCTTTCCTGCTGACGTTTACTAATAAATAATGTATTTTAGAAGATAAGACCATTAAAAGATTTGCTTCCCTTCCCTTGATATTCCTCATTTTCATGATTCTCCCTTCAAATACCGTTAAATTTACATTTTCTCAATCTCTGACTTACATTAACTCTTTAGCATCTGTTATTTTAAGAGGATAATAACACCTAATTCTTTAGCAGCTTTAATTAACTCGAGCCTAAAACTCGAAAAACTAGATTTAACTAAAATGAAAACTCGCTCTAAAAACAGAAAATTTTTAAAATGAATAAATACTAGAAATTTAATAAATATGGAGTTCATTAGGATCAAAATTAAATACAATTTTTCAAAAGGCATTTCAAAAATTATTAAACAAGAAAATCAAAAGCTCTGTGTTATTAGATTGTGATACTCTTATCAAGGGTACTAATAAAAATGCCATGCATGGTAAGAAAGTTTTTAATTTTGTTTCATTATTTTCTTTTTTTTTTTCAGTGAAATTTAAAGCAATGTAAAAATAGATAAATTTCATATTTCTGTTAAGTTACTCATAAACATATAAAATTTAATTGCCACAATTAATTCATTTAACAATCAAAGTTTTTTGATATAAGAAACAATTTAAATTCACTATCAATAAAATAAGTGACTAAATTTTTTCTTTACTTAACAAGTTTAAACTTTTAGGTATATTTCATTTAATAATCCCAAAGAAATGTTACAAATTCATTTCAGGTACTTAATGTTTCCTAAACACTTGTGTGAATTCATGTCAACATAAGCTATAGAATTATATTTCTCATAAGCACGTTTTCTTTCAAATACATTTTATATAATAAATATACAAAATCCAAAATCAGTCAAGACATTCATCACAAAACATTACAAATTTTAAAAAACAATGGAAAATTTTGAGTAAAATATGGAATCTTATTACAAGTAAAAAAAAAAAAAAAAAAAAGCATCAAGAGTTTACAGGCATACCGATTCACTTCATTAGTCATATAATTTAATATACTTTGATTTTTTACAAATGGAATACTGTCTCTAATTGTTTTACAATAAAAAATTAAACCAGCTAGAAATATGAAAATATATTTTTTTCATAAGCATATATATTTTAGGCAAATGTCATATAATAAAATAATTTAAATTTGAAAAATAAAAATATGGTAAGTTTCTTTTCTTTTTTTACAAATGTATGTTTTTAACAAGCAAACAATGTAATTTTCAAATATTTTATTACATGCATTTGAGAAAAATTTCAGCAAATGCTGGAAAATTTGGAATACAAAACCTATGTAACAAGTAAGTTAAATAGCAATGATATGTTATTTTCAAATATTACATTCAATACAAAAGAATGCCAATTATGATCCCTACAGCAAGAAATTCATAGGTTAATACTTCACAATTAAATACAATTTTTTCTTTTATATTTAAAATTCTTACTTTCATATTAATTATCATCATTATAATAAAAAATTAAGATTAATTCTAACTGTATATTTTACTTGACTATATATAAAAAAAATATAAAAACCAGCAGCTATAAACTTTTATAAGTACTATATTACTAGAGTTTACAATTCATTAAGCAATCGGTGATCATAAGTGAATAAAAAAATATTAGACATAACTATTTTATAAATCATTAATATTACTACTTAGTTTTCGATTCAATGTAACGATTTAATTAAGACCAATTGGCCATGTAAATGTAATGCTTACAAACAGCAAGCTAAATAAAAGAAAACAAAAAAATATTGTCTCCTCAAAATATTAATACAGAGATATGTTAAGAACATAGGAATGCATAGTTTAGTACATAAATAGAACAGTGATGGAAACACTAACATCCTAGCTTTCTACAATACAATCTAGGATTTAATTTTCAATTTTATTTTTTCCTAATCCTAGAATTCCCAAATATTTAAAATTTGGAAATCTTAATACTTTTTTTCCTCAATACTAGTTTTCAGAGTACTTAACTAAAAGCCATCACATGTTTTAAATCAAACTTTTAATAAATTTATATTTGATTAAATTGCTCATTAAAAGGATAATTTTAAGTAACTTTTTTTTTAAACAAATTTAATTTACTTTTATTAACATCATCAAAAGTGTTATTTTTTTATGTAATTATTAAAGTAATTGAGCCTTATCACTAAAATGTGGCTTTATGTGATACAAAATTTGCATAATTTCCTAAATTTTATTGAAATTTTAGCAGTTTTATAATAACTTGTGTTTTACGAGTTATCTTACATGTTATTTCATTATGAGAGAAAAAATAGCTTCATCTGGCAATAAGTCAATTTATAGATAAATTTATTTCATTGAAAATTTTAAATATTTTTATAATTTATTGGGAGTTTTTTTTTTAATAGCTTTCTTTTGCATTTATATTACATATAAAGTAGTTGTTAAATTATACTTCATATAAGAATCTTTGATGTCAAACAAATATAACTTTACAATGCTTAATAAATACAAATTTTAAATAGGTATAAGAGACATTTATAGCTAAGTTTGTATTAAAAACAATTTATGAAGCCATATTTTTAAAGAGCTTTTATATTTAACACAAAAATTAAGTTTAACATTCTAATAAAATGAAAATATCGATTAAAAATATATTATACACTTTAGTTTGATTTTATGATTGGCATAGTAACAAAATAAGTTAATTAGTAAAATTGATATGAATTTTATATAACCCAATATTAGATTCAAATTAAAAAGAAATATACATCACATATTTAATAACAATGTGCACTTAGACATTGAGAAAAATGAAAAATATAATAAGGTACAAAAATATTAAAATAATTTTCTTTTATATTTAAAACTTTAAATAAGATACAGAAATACACAATTAAATAAAAACATTCAAACAACAACTCTTGACATCAAACACATTATTTTAAAGATAAAAACTTACTTATTATGATATTTACAGAAAAAAAAAAAAAAAAACTGGTTACAATAAACCTTATAATAATTCTTGTTATACATGTAGATAGTATACAATATTGCTTAATAAAAGTATAAGAGTTTTGCTAATACACTACAAATTTTAAAACATTTCATATGTAATTTGTACTGTTCTTTACCAAAATTTTATCACCAATTATATAAAAGTTAAAACATTTATATACAGCTATATTATACCAATTCATTTATTTATTAAATAAATGATATCAAGCAGAATTACACTAAAAAAATATTAATGAAAAAGTGTTTAGCAAATTATTTTTATTTTATCTGAGATGAACCATGTGAATATAAAAAAAGAAAATAATTTTGCATTCAGTAATGCTACAGGTTTTCGTTTGATATTCTAATCTAACGAATGTGCACAAGTTTACAAAAGTAAAAAATATCAACTCCATGTTTCATATAAATATAACTTGCTGTACAATTATACCATCATAATTTTTTTACACAATCAGAAGAAATTATTTTTGGACAATCATAATGACAATAAATTCTTAAGTCCTTTGCAGGTAACATGCTCTTTATATAGAAAACTAAGTCTTTTGCTCATAATATGAAATTAAATCTTATAATTTGCCATATCACAAATGTAATCACATAGACTGCAAGTTTACGTTTTGAGCAAATGGCACCATTGCATGTATAAATATATTTAACATAGTTTTACAATCAAAATCAGGAGAGTTTTTTTGTGAGTTTCTCTATTTCACAATCAGTGCTCGTGAATTCAACAGCACAACACCTCGGAAACCATCCCTTTAATTCACTATCACCTATATAAATAAAAAAATTGACATGAATAAATATAAAACACAAATCAACTGAATATTTTTAAAAAAAAACTTTCAATATTTTTATGTGCCTTTAAGAAAGAATGTTTATAAATTTTTATAAAATTACAAAAGTTAATATGACCAACAGAGAAAAAAGGGAAGAACCAGTTGTAGTTGAAGGATAAAATTTTTTCACAAGATAAAGAATACATTCAGTCTGCAAATATATTTTATAGTCAGATAAAAATATATAGATTTCTGAAAAAAATTATGCAGAGCAAATGAAAATGAAAGTAATTAAAATTAAAACATGTTTCAGAGAAAATAAGCTTAAAAAATGACAATCTCTTCTAACTTATAAGCATTCCCCATAAAAAGAATAACTTGTCAGACTAAGTTAAAATCGCTCATAGATACTGACTTTATAAAATTTTTTTCTCAATTTTATCAAACAAGTGTCCCTAAATGATATTGAATACAATTTTTGCACCACATCTCCAATAATTTAATTTATTTCGCCTTATGCCAATCTATAGCAATACCTGGCATAATACTTATGGCAGCTCTATAAAATTTACCCTTGGTAGAATTTTCAAGAATTGAAAATCATAAAATCAAATGCAGTGCAAATTGTCAAACGAAGAAAATCCATGGTTTCAAATGACAAAGGAACAACAGCAGATACACTGCAGCTGTATAAGTATTTACAAACAGTGGGGGTTTGCTTATGCTTTGAAATAAATACTAAACTAGAGTTTAGTTATTAGTAAAAAGTTGTTTTCTTAAATCATTGAAATTTAACAATTTGAATGACCAAAGCAGTCAATTTATCATAATGCATATATATAAATTTGAAAAATACTTTCACAAAATGAAAAATTCTTCTAAAACACATTGAAAAATTAACTATTGATCAATAAAGGATCATAATTCTGACTTTTAGAACTACTGATATAATCATAAATTCATTAAATGCGAAATTGCTACATATGGACTATATAAAATTCATAGGCAATAATATCTAATGATTTTTTTTATTTACATATTTCTCATGAAATAGTTTAGCCTTGCAACCATATAAGATGCATAAAAAAAAAATTTGAATTGATGGAATGAATTCAAAAAATTGTTGTGAAATGTAAGTAAAACATTTTTGGGAATATTATTTTTAAAAAGAATAGTTTAAGAGTAATTTGTTTATAGAATGGATTGTACACCAATTTACTTTTAGTACAAATTATAATAAAAATCTACAAAAGGTAACACTTTGATTAAGAATTTGCAGTAGAAAAATAACAGTTTTTAATAAAGAAAAAAAAAATGCAAAGTAAAACTTTTTAAATAACTTTACCTGAGTCACCAAACTTATTGCACTTTTCACCATACAGCCATCGACTACAAATAAAACAATCCAATAATTAAAATTGAAAAAATATATAATTATACAGTAAGATCCAAAAAAATTATTTCACTATTTTTAAAATAAAAAAGTATGAGCCTACTTTCTCCAGCGTGTTACATAAACAGTATCTCCTACTGATAATGGAATGCGATATTCATCACTACAAGGTGGTGTTAGACAAGTTCGTATGCCCTTTGAAATAGGAAACCATGAACCACTGTATTTTTGCACAATTGTATATTGTTTCTTACGAGCTTTTTTATCTCCCTTTTGAATTAACTGTTCAATCTAAAAGAAAGTGTGCAGTACATTTAGTTTATTTGCGAATTCTGTAGAAACAAGAATTTTTTTTTTTAAATTATTCAATAATGATCCTATTTCTTATTAAGATCAGAAAAAATTTATCTGCATACAGATAGTTGTTATTATGTATAATTAGACTTCTGCAGTTAGGTTAACCATTATGCAGTGTCAAAATAGTAATGTTTGGAGAATAAGAGCAAATAAAAGAAAATAAGTAGAAAAAAAGATGATTTTATAATTAAATAATAAATCAATAAAAATATTGCATTATTTATAAACAAAAAATTTATAATCTTTTACATAAAATTTTAAATATATATTTTTATTTAGAGAAATGAATATAAATATTTAAAAAAAAGAAAAAAAAATTAACATACAGTCAGAGTAAATGGATGACATCCTTCAACAAGAGGCCAATCTGTTAAGCCATTGCCAAGTGGATCCCAAAATACTTGTTTTAAATTTCTCCAGCGCCCTAAATTATATGGATAAATGAAAAGATCATCACTTCTTCGAGGGCGGCAGTAAGCCTGTATAGAAAGAAAAAAGTTTAAATATATTTTCTATTAATGTATTTTTTGGAGTAAAGTAAAAATTACAAATACTTATAAATGTAAAAACAATTAATTTTGATGAAATTTACAGACATTAAAATATTGGTCATTCACAAGTATTTTTCATTGTATAAAAAAAATTGATTAAACAATAAACTCATAAGAAATATGAGTTTTTACAACAATGTAGAAAAAGCAAAATGGGACAAACTTATCGCATAGCACATTCATATAGTCTGAGAATTCATTCAATTAATTTCTTTTTAAAACATATCTAATATTTCAATGGCTCAAGTACATCAAATACTTTTCATCATTTTTCAAGATTCTCAATTAACAATTTAATTCTAAGGAAAAAAATTTTTTATAGATGTCAAATTGTTCTAGAAAGTTAATAAGTTTCATCAGTATCAAACACCTAATATGAACTATAATGAAGTAATAAATTTAACATTTGAGCTGGCCATCTACTCTTATTGAACATAATAAATATTTAATAATTATTATTACTAATATCATATTAGAACTTTATATTAGAAATATCATATTTATTTAGACATATCATATTAGACTTCATAAATATTTAATATACAAAGATGAACTAATAATTAAGATTGTTAATTCAAAAGACGATCTGGAATTTTTGACTTTAAAGAAGATCAAGCAAGACTGCTTTTCTGACCAATGAGAATAATAGTTTTACATCATGAATACTGCAAAAAAGTAGATGATCACTTTCTAAAAACACTGTAATAAATAATTTTTAATTTATGTGAGTTCAAAAAAAAATTTATGTCAAGTGACTATGCCTTTCATGGTTCCAATAAATTAACGAACATTGGTATAAAAATTTTTTTTAAAAAATAACTTGAAAAAAATCTTATGTATGCTGAATGTACATCTTTATAAAAAATTAGTAAATTCTTTTAAACAATAGGTACAATTAAATATTCTTATAATTTAATCAATATTATTCTTAATGGTAAAGAAACACAATCTAAATTGTAATTCACAAATTGTTGAATTGGTCATTCATTTTTAAATTTGTATAATTTATACTGAAAATTTGTTTGAAAAAAAAAAAAGAAAAAGAAAAAAAAAAAAAAAAAAAGAAATTTGACAAAAGGTTTTAAATGCAATATTTGAAAAAGCAAACACATATAGATTTTTTAAAATATAAAGAGAAATAACATAAATTGGTTGAAAAGAGATGAAAGATTTAAATTTCCTTAAAAATACATACACAAAAATACAATGAATGATATTTTATTTATTTTTATGATGAAAAAGCTAATTCTATAAAAATAAAATCAATAATTATACAAAAATGATCAAAACAAAATTCTTCAGTAATATTGAAAAACTAATCTTGATGGATCTATATTTTAATTCTTTATCTAACATACAAAATAAAGAATTAAAATATAGATACAAAATACAGTTCTTCAAAGTCAAAAAATATAAATGACTAAAAAAATAAAAAAATAAAAAAAAAAATACGGATTGGATTTTATAAATTCCAACACTAATTTTAGGAATATCTTTTGGGAAATAATTAAACTGTCAGTAAAATAAAGGAATATTGGTTTCCCAAAGATTAAAAAACATTATTCTAGATAATGCAAAGAAATGTTATACTTAGAAGTTTACATAAATTAATAAGAGAAAAGTTGAAATCAAAAATATTCATACATATCAAATTTTCAGGTAAAAGCAATTGAGAATGACAAGTTATGCACACAAATCAAAAATCTAAAGCATTAGAAGCTCAAATTTCACACTTTTTATTTTACAAATTATTGAAAAATATTTATGAAATAATATAACTTTATAATTTGAATATAAAAATGGTATAATAAAGGTAAGTAATAAATGGAAATATTAAAACCCCTTTTTAATCTGTGAAGACTACTACAAGATCATCAGATTTCAAAACTGTAATTATGCAAGCAAATAATTACTATCTTTTGATTTGCAACTAAAATTTTAATTCTATATATTTCTAAATATTATCATCCCTTAGTGTAAATTGTTGATGTAAATATTTTTTTAAAATCACATTGGAGGAGAGAAAACACGGCCCCATGTACAATGTCTTATAAAATTCCTATTTAGTTAAATATTTTGCATTATTGTAATTTCTTAAAAAGATAAAAATTATGTATGCACAATTAGTCAATAAAGAAATCAGACTAAAATTTTTTTAAAAAAGTTTAAGATACTG
Source organism: Latrodectus geometricus (assembly GCA_026290005.1). Classification (NCBI taxonomy): domain Eukaryota; kingdom Metazoa; phylum Arthropoda; class Arachnida; order Araneae; family Theridiidae; genus Latrodectus; species Latrodectus geometricus. Next base: position 52,013 of record JAPDSC010161952.1, on the reverse strand, counting down.
TAGTGTATTGATATGGTATTCCAGGTAGTATGTATGTGTCATTAACAATAACAAATTTAAAATATAATCTATTGAAATTTCAAACTAGTTTCAAAACTAAATTTATAAAAAATGCTTTCAATTAATAAAGGTTCATACTTTAGTGACAATCCAATTTTCAATACTGGTTTCATTTCTTATTATTTGTTTCATCTGAAATATAAGAAAAATCATCAATGCATAACTTTACAAATAAATTTAATTAAAATATTATTAATTAATAATATAATTAAAGCAAGAAATATTTAATTAAAATTAAACCAAAGAGAAATAAATTTGGTTAATTTTGAAAATGATTATTAATTTTAATACAAACTTTAACTCATATCATGAGGTTTGAAAAATGCATATAAAAACATTTTTTTAAATAAATTTTTTTTTCAAGAAAAAAGTGTTTTAATAAGAATAAAAATTATTTCAGATTTATTTATAGAAAAAAATTAAATAAGAGCAAGTATACTTGCAGTAAAGTAAGTACTAAAGTTCTTGCCATTTATAATGATCAAAACGAAAATGATTTACAAAAAGATTAAACTATTGTTAGTAATTGAAAAAACCTCTATCCCCACCTAGCACTTTCTGCCAATGTATCTTCAACTTGTAATCCTTTAGAAGTAAAACTGAGATTTTAGAACAAAGAAATTCGTAAATACTTGGAATAAGTCTTCTTCATTAGCATAAATCTCCAGACCAGAAAATTTTAAACCAATACTTTGGAGTTGCAACATCTCTAAACATTTGGCATATTTGGTGGCACTAGTTGATAAGCCTGTTTTTAAGTCATAAAGCAAACAAAACTGAACAATCTCCTTGATTTCGCTATTACGAGTTATAATTGGTGAAAGTGAAGTCTACAAATGGTTATCAAAGAAGGAGCTGGTTTTCTTATTCTTAAGTGACAGTTTTTTAAACCACACAATGCACTAATTTATATATCTTTTTATTTTATACAATAGAAAACAAAAAAAAAAAAGAATTTTATTGGCTAACAAAAATAGCCATTTCATTCATTTTACCATTTTCTTAATCCCTGTGAATGTTAAGAGCTTTGGAGAAGAATTGGATATTAAATAAATTACTAAATAGTATATCTGTTTACTACAACAATCGTTTACAGTAAAAGCTTCTTATTCGGCTTTCCTTCGTTCTCATTTTCACTATTCATGGATTCAAAAATGCGACCCAATTCCTATACTAGTGGTTAAAAGATTTTTTATTTGCAGATCTAATAAGAACATACATAGTAATAAAAGGATTCCAATAGATATCAACCCAATATCCTTTGTAAATGCTGTGAAATTGACTAATAAAACAAGTAAAATAAATCTTATTACAACTTTGCCTAAAGTATGTTGTTAAACGATATCACCGAAGACAATGACATAATCCGCCCTCACCACGATCGGTGTTTTTGAGAATGTAAACAAACAGAAAAAAACCAACCTTATTACTCAATGAATAAAGAATGTTTAAATATTGCTGTTCCGTTCTAAGATAAAATCTTCTTTTCATGTTTTATTGTTTCATCTTTCACATTCGTTATAAAAATTGTGATCGAGTAACAAGTCTCTACCGCTTTTTTTCTAATTTATAATGTTAACTAAAAAATGAGAAACGAGTTTCAACATGAAAAAAATCTGTGTTATCACTTAAAGTGAAAATAGAAATGCTTGATCGTTTGTAATCATATCATGCTCATTAAATGTCAACGAATCATCTGCACGCTCAATAAAAAAAAATCCAAAGATAAAATAAGGTCATCGATAGCTTCAATTTCACTGACAGTGAAAATTGTTCGTGATCCAGAAATAGAAAAAAATGGAAATGGCTTTATCATTATGGATCGAAGACCACAACTAAAAAAGCGTGCTCCTGAATGTTCCAATGATCTGGAGAAAGCAAAGCATCTTTACGCTCATTTAAAGAACCTTATGGTAGCTGTAGTGGTGAATGTACAGATTAAGGATTTCAAGCATTGGAAGGTTGGTTCAATAAATTTAAAGTGAGACAATCATTACATAATATTAAAAATCGTTGGAGAAGCAGCATATGCAGACATTGCTGCAACAGAACAATATCCAGAAGAATATACAAACCTAGTAGCTGATGGAGAATACAAACCTGACTATGTATTTAATGGAGACAAAACTGCACTTTTTGGAAGAGAATGCCAAACAAAACATTTATTTCTAAAAGTGAAAAGTCTACTCCTGGATTTAAGACAGCAAATGATAGAGTTACACTGCTGCTATGTTCTAATGCATTTGGAGATTGTGTCATTAAGCCACTGATGCTTTACAAATTGTTTAATCCCCAGGCTTTCAAAAATCAAAACATGGACAACCTGCTAGTGTTTTGGCCTGCTAATAAGAAAGTGTGAGTTACAAGCGCTATTTTTTTTAACTGGTTCCAGAATTGTTTTGTTTCTGAAGTTGAAACTGGTTAAAAAAAAAAATAGAATTTATAAGGCACTTCTAGTTTTGAACAATACACCAGGTCATCCTTTCGAACTTGAAACTATGCATCCGAATATAAAAATGACATTTTTACCTCCCAACATCACAGCTTTGCTTCAATCTATAGACCAAGGAATAATCCAAGCCTTTAAGTTCTATTACATTAGACAAACTTTCCAAACCATATTGGATAATATAGAATGTAATTCTGATATGAATGCTATGGAATACTGGAAGAAATTTGACATGGCAAAATGCATCATAAACATAAAAGAAGAAGGAATCGGAGCCACACACATTGAAGTCATGCTGGAAAAAACTGTGGCCTGTTTTGACTGCGGAAAATGAAGAATCTGTGCAAGTTCAAACTTTGACCGCAAACTTAGCCAAATAGCGAATGGAACAGGACGAGATTGGTTTGAACAGATAGAATCAAGTAACATTCAAGAATTGCTTGAATCACAAGATGAGGATTTGACTGAAATCAACTTGGAGGAAATGTTAAATTCTCAGCTCATTGAAGAAGAGGCTTCAACAAGCACTAAAAACGTGACATTTAATTTGAAAAATCTTAGTGAAAGTTTAAGAATGGCACAAATGAGCTTTGCAATTTCTTTACGAACATTGTTCCGTCTATGGAACGAAGTCTTATTATTAAGAGGAAAATTGCTAATGTGACTGCTGCGTATCAGTCTGAATTTAAGAAGCTTTTAAAAACCGCCAAGCAAGAGAAAATTACAAAATTCTTCAAACCATTGCCTAAGCCTCAAGATAATTACTCAAAATGTTCAAAAACTTCAATTAAAATGATTTTTTAATACATTTTTTTGTCACCTAGGAACGTATCCCCTATAATCCCATATAAAAATTTCCTTTCTGTATTCAAAGTTTCTGTATTTGCAGCATATTTATGGAACATATACCTTGTGAATAAAAAGTTTTTACTGCACTTCCTTTTTCATTGGGGGGGGGGGACACTGTTATTGATAGTTCAATAAAGCTGTTGTTAAAATAGAAAATGTGATTAATTTCAACTATATCAAAAAATTTTATAGTTATATTATTATAAAACTATTTAATAAAATTCTGAAAATAGAACTTTCCATAATTAAATATCATGTTCTTACTATATTATTCTTGAGAAAGATTACAATGAAAATAAAAACTATCACTATAATTTTTTTTTTAATTTTTACTCTTTTATAAATTATATTATTTTTTCTATTAATTACATGTACTTTTCTATAAAATACACATAACTTTTTCACTGTCATAAATTAGCATTGTTGGAAAACACTTCATTACAAGTAGAAAATGTTTGATTAACTCCTCTTTAAAGTAATTTGCAATTGTTTTATTTAATAATGAAAAAAAAATTTGAACTGTAACTGCATTTTTAATAAAAATTCACATTTTTAAAAAGGATATTTTACTATAATTTTTAACTCAAAATTATTACTTTATTTTAAATTTACTATTAAATGAAAGGAGCATACAAAAAAATTAAAAAATTAGCGTGCATGAAACTAAATTCTCGAAAAAATATTCTTTTTGCTTCTCTATCCACAATATATCATAAGCATTGTCTCTGTTCCAGATAATATAGAAGGGATGAGCTTATTCCTTAGTGGATTACACAAACGAATTTGGCCTATTATTTTAATGACACCAAAATGAAAATTATGAAGTTAAAGTTCATTATTTTTAAAAAAAATTATTCTTTAACAACAGAAAATAGTAATAAATAATATTTAAACAGTGACTTAAGAAGATTCTTAGCACAATGTTTGAAAATGAAAAATACCAGCATTACTAACTCAAATGCTTATCAATGATCAAATGAAATATCAAAATATAAATAATTATTATTTTTATAATAATATTTAGTAATTGATATATGTATAAATGATAAGATAAAAGTTATTTGAATATTATAATTATATATTTTTTAGTTATTTTTCGTTTATTAAAAAACAGGCATGTAAAAATCATTCATAGACAATTTTATTGCACACCCTTTTAAAATTATGCAAATATTTAATAATTTTACAAATGTATATGAATGATTATAAATTATTCAAATAATAAAAATGAAATAGAATTACATTGGAAGAATATAAAAAATAGTTAATTTTTTTCAGCAACTAAATATATCTTAAGATATATATTTTTAATAAATTGTTTGTATGATATTGTTTTAATATAATTATTTGTTGTTGTTGTTGTGTGCCAGCCAGGCTGGCAATATGGGGTGCGCTGCTCCACTTTTCCAACTGAACCATATTTGGTGTGGAGTCCAACTTCCTCAGTACACACATGCCATAGGTACTTGTTTATAGGGTAGGCAACCATTCACACACACACAAAGAAAGGACAAATACAAGAAAGAGAAAGAGAGAAAGTACATCCATGCCCGAGCCAGGATTCGAACCCAGGTCCCACCCATCTGTAGTCAGGTACGCTACCCACTAGACAGGTTGAGCGGCAATATAATTATTTAAAGATTATGTATAAAGATATTTCTTTTAAATTAACAACATCATATATATTTTGCTACCACCTATTTAACTAAGAATATTACACTCAATCCTAATTTTATATTTTGTTTATCAATAGTTTGAAAGTCAACTTTAGCAACTAAAACATTTATGGAGTTTCTAACACATTTATGTAACAAATCTGATGATTATTTAGGTGAAATAAGAATTTGTAAGCTATTAAAAGTATACATTATACATAGTATTTATAAATAAATATTATATTATAAATAATTATTAAATAGTATTTATAAATAAATACATAGTATTTATAATGTCATTAGGTAAAGGAAATTTTAAAGTGTAATCATTTTATTGTATCCTTTACACAATAATATGTGCAAGTAATCAAATCAGAAACAGAATACAATAATTAAATGTAGTTTAAAAATGAAATATACATATGAATTTTATATGTTAATATTTTAATGTACAATTTTTGAAAATTAAGCAGTTGGTTGAATATACAAAAAATAGTTGAATAAGTGAGGATAATAGCTATAAAGAATAAATGGATATTTTTCACAATTTTTTCTTTGAGAATAAAAGTGGAATTACATAAAAGTTCCAACAAAACAAGAACTTTATTAATACATTGATTTCATAGGAAAAGAATCAATCTTTTCAAAATTTTCCTTTACTGTTTTAAATTTGAAATTTTAATTTAATTGAAATTAGTGTTTTTTTATAAAATTAAAATATTTAAGAAGAAATCTTGGAAAAAATAAAGAAAAGTAAGGTCCTAGAGCCTATAGAAACAAAATCAGGCTCAGTAACAATGTAAAAAATTTATCTTAGAACTTATTGCTCTTTTTAGCAAGTTCTTTAGCAAGTAAAACATTGCAAATAAGTAAAAAAAAATTAAGATATTTTATTTTAAAAAATCACAAATAATATTTAATTTAAAATATGGATAAAACTTTTTTAGATTTTTATTTGCGCATATGCTTTAACGACATTATTAATAAATCGATATTAAGACAAACTCACCTGAACATAAAATAGTCCCCCAACTGCGAGAACAACACCCAAAGCTAGTCCAAGGCTAAATACTGTGAAAGCTAACTGTGGCATTGTAAGATACACAATGTATCTACGATCATCATGGAGGAAGTACCAATTCTATAAAATAATGATAATGCAAATTTCAACAAGAAAATTTTTTCTCAGAAACATAAGATATATTTCTAAGCTATAATTAACACTTCATATAAGAATAACAGCTAAAATTACATTAAAGCTGACTACGTCATTTACTACAAAAAAATTAATTGACAATAAAAAAAACATAAAAAAAATTAGGAATAGCAGATGAAATGTAACTTAGAATTAATAACACAACAGGAAATCTGGTAGAAAGAGTAAGGTAGAATTGATAAACTAGATTATACTTTGATGTATAGTAGAGAAGAGAAAATTCTAGTTCTTTGGAATGGATTTAACAACTCCTTTAATGCTTTTATTTAAATTAATTTAATAAATAACGTAAGTTTTTACTTAAAATTAATGAACAAAAGTAAAATAGTATACAATTAAAAAGATATTTAAGATCCATATACCACTTGGAATGCTCGATATAATCCTATAAAAAGGAAAATAGAAGATAAGATGCAACCACAAACAGCAGAAAGAAGAAATAAGGTAAATTTCTTATGATTAAGATGGCCACAACAGTTGTTGATCCATGGACAATGATGATCCATTTTCATGACACACCTAAAACATACATAAGATAATTAGATATATATCAACTATTCAAGGACAAAAATATTAAATGTAACATTTTAAAGCAAATGTTTTCTTAAAGAAAACCCTTTCTATAAGTAAAGAAAAATAATTAAGGTTAAAAAAGTCTTTTTTAAGTATGCAAAGTAATTAATGTTATTCTGTTAAAAGTTTAATAAAGGTAAAAACCTCTGTAGATTTAATGTATACACAATGATATGGATTGGTAGGTTGGGTTTTCTGGTGCAAGGTCTAAAAAGAACATACTGTGCCAAAACTTTGTTTCTATAAATTATTCATTTATTGTAGAAAACCCAAGCAACATTAAAATCATTTTAAAATGCAAAACTCAGTGTAAATAATAAGTTTAAAATTTATTAAAAAAAAAAAAAGAAAAAAAAAACTTTAAAATTAAAAAAAAAAAAAAAAAACCATTCCCTAAAAAAAAAAAAAAAAAAAAAAAAAAAAAAGGTAAAGGTTCCTATGAGGTGGTTGATCCACAAAATCAAACATGGTTAAAATATTTGTTTTGAAGAATGTAAAACAATAAAAGCTAAAATCTGGGCATGAGATAAAATTTTAATAAACAGTATATGGTTCATCACACGTTTCACACCACGGATTTAATTCACTTAAAAGAAATGTCTATTTGTGAAATGTGTGTGTCCAATACGAAAGCGAGTTAAAATAACATCAGTTCTTCGTAGCAGTAATACAGATAATGAGGTGACGGATGAGAAGATAGTATGTAATTCATTGATAACCTGCATATTCCATGATTCCTGCCAAAGGGGGTAAATAAATGTTTTAACGCCCTTTCTCACATCAAAGAGTAGAATTGATGTTAAATGTTAACCTGATGCAACCTTTGCTGTGGCATCCGCTCTCTCATTTCCATCAAGACCTATGTGACTTGGCCTCCAACAAAATAAAATTTTGTAAGCCTTGATAGCAAGGGATTCCAATACTCTGAAAACTCTGGACACAACAGGATGGCTATTAAAACTATTGCCTCTCAAAGCTTCCAAAACACTCATGCTGTCAGTGTATATACAAAATTGATGATAGTCATCTGTATTCACCTGCTGAAGAGCGTAGTAGATAGCTGTTGCTTCAGCAGTGAAGATAGAGCAGGACGAATGTAGGCTGTAACTGAAAGTTGTATTATTAATAAAAATACCACAGCCAACATGTCCTGCTGATTTAGATCCATCTGTGAATACTGGTTTGTATGGCTGGTATTGACAGCGACAATGATATGGAAAAATATTAAACTCTAACCAATTAAAGATTTGACAATTATCAATATTAAATATTACATAATTTTGAACCATCATTATGTAATGAGATTGTCAATTCATCCAGCATTCCCTATTCTATACTGTTGAATAATAGCAAAGATAATTTAACATTGTCATGTTTAATGTGTATAGACCCCTTCTGTATGACACTGATTCAATCATCTGAATCATTCATTAAAAAATTAATCTTCCTAGCAATCCAGATTCAGAGGCTTTTGTGAAGGCCAAATTTTCAAAGGCTTTGTTTTTACAACTAGAAAGTTATTTCTATACTGATTCATCAGAAGGTGCAAGGTTATGGTAATATCCTCCAAGTGAAATAATACTTCTGGGTAAGAAAGGACAAGTTTGAGAATTTGTTGAGGTTTCTACTTGGTTCCTGTTTCTAAATTAGGAAGACTCGCCTACATTTGAAGTTATGATTGCAGTCCACTGAGTGCATTATACACTGAGTGCTGATACTTGTGCCAAATGGCTGGACCTTAATGGCATCACAGCCAATTGCCTGGATATTTGAAATAAATGATCAAGCATTCATAGTTCTAGCATCAAACTACTATGGCATACTTTGCAATTATATTTTCAGTAACTATCTATCAATAACAAGAGCATGTTATATTTTATAATCACATTGATCATATTTCCTTCATAGGACAGAACAAAAAAGTTAGAAAAATAAATATTTTCTTTCTAACAAAATATTAAGCATTGCAATCATAATTAATAATGTTATAATTGTTGTTACAACAAGTTGATACAATTAAATATAATATTGTTTCAAAATGTTTATTGAGGATATTTAAAAATTTTCATTCATTTAAAGTGACACTTTTTAAATTTCTAATAGTTGTGATGTTCTAAATTTTAATTGATATCTATTTCCAAAATATAAAAATTTGCTTTAAAGGTTGAGAAAAACATATCCTAATTTCTTTTAACATGCAAGCATCCATTTTAACTAATACATAAGAAGAAAGAAAAAACTTTAATGTGTGCATCACATTTTCTCCAAAGAAAACTTTTCATGGATAGTAAGGCATATTCACACATGAATAAAAGAATTAAAAAATAACATACATTATATAGATTATCTTACCATGATAAATCAACAATTTTATAAGATACACATAATGCATTGTCCAAACTTTTGAGGTTTTAAATCAAAAATAAAAATTCATTGCTTTATGGTCATATTTTACACACAAGGGTTAATTTGAACAGTCCCTACTATTTAGAATAGATTCTTAACCACAAACATTCATGTCTCTCAACAGAGGAAGTTGGATTTACAAACCGTTAAATGAAGATCAAAATGGTAACCATTCAGCTACCAGATTAGAATAGTAAAAATCAGATACTTAATAACAAAATGCATACTGAAATTTTGATTTTTTCCTAATAACTAATAGGCCGTGGGCTCAACACTCTTATCTTGCATGTTTGTTCCCGCAACTTGGGGGCAATGTAATTCCATTTGCATTTTATAAATCAATGTAAAATATTATTATTTACATAAAGTTCTGTTTTCATAAAGTGCACATTGTTTTAAGAATTTTAAAAAATTGTGGAACTACTTCCATACAAAAGTTTTGTTCTTCCGCAAATTCAGCCAATCAAATTTCTTCTACCATGTTCCTCACTCCAGAGTTATCCAATGAGGAACGCAGTTATAAAAATAGCGCGCTTTACACATGCTTCTGATTGTAAACAAACAAGTTTGTTGACAATTAACATTGAACTTAATATTTTAATTTTAGCAATGACTTCAATTATGACTTGTTGTTTGCATTGTGGGAAGGAAAATCTTGGAATTGTCTCTCCTTTTTCCTGAAAAAAGTTGGAGCAAAGTTAAGGATTGCATTGATAAATGGATATTACTTGATTGTTATGAGCGTACAATTTCTGAGAACTTAATGCTTCTGGAAGAAGACGAATGTTTCAGTTTACCTACTGATAAAATTCTTGGATACCATAAAAAAAAATGTTACCAACTGTTTACCGATAAGACCAGAATTTCTGCTGTTGAAAAACGATGTAAGAATTTATCAGAAGGCAATGGAAAGAAGCTGTTCCTGACAGTATCGTAGAGCACATATTCTGTAAATGTAAAATTACTGCTTGTGTTGTTACATTATGTTCATGCTACCGTTCTAAAGTGAAATGTATTGAAATTTGTGCTTGTTATGAATGTAAAAATTGTGAACTAGAAACTGATATGGATTTTGAGGGTGATGAATCTTGATCCAAATTGTGTTTTACCACTGATAATTTTTTTCTTTTTATTCAAGAAATTATAAGAATTATTTCTGTAAGTACATAAATTTTCAGTATTTTAATCAATGACTTTCAAAAGCTGTATATTTATTTGTTCAATAGTAAATTACTTTTTGGAGTAAAATCACATGTTGAAGTAATTTATAATTTAAAATAATGTGTTATTCATATAAATATAATTGTATTAGTCAAAATTATCATTATTTTGAAAAATTGAATATTATATTGAAGTAAGCTTGTATAATTTTGGGATAAATATTGTGTCTGCATTTCAATACTGTATATATTTTCTCCTTCACTTTAAAAATATTTACATAATAACTTATCTAATTTTAATTTGTTATAAAATTATTGATTATATTTATTATTGTACAGTGTCAATCATATTGATTTGTAAATTAAGTAAAAGATATATATTTCTTGATTTGGATTATTAAATCCATGATATTCTATGTTTTGCTGAACAGTATTGATTCAATCTTTTATTATTTTTGAGGTTAACATTGAAATGTTTTAGACTTTTTCTGTCATCTTCCTTATTACTATAAAGATTAATTGTATGAAATTGCCCTATCTTATTTCAACATGTAGCTATTAGAATAGAACACATTAACAATGAAGTTTATTATGCATTATTTATTCAAACTTCAATTCCAATCTAATTTATCAATTTACATTTTATAGTAATAAATACTATTATGAATACTAGTTAAAGTAATGTGATAAATAAATTATATTTTTCTCATAAATATTTAATTTAAAAGTATGCTTTTGAAGGTACACTTTATTTTGTATATATCATTTTATCTACTTATGAATATTTGTTTACTTATTTATTGCAGTGTAAACTGGAAAAAAAATCAAAATAACAGTGATTGAATTGATTGCATTTATTTTTCTAAAATATTAAATTGCATGTAATCAACATCAATGTTTTTATATGAAATGTAAAAACTGGTTTATGTTTTTCTAGTTTTGTTTTTAGCTAAAGTGTACATTTTATTTATCCAGTACTTTCTATGTAAATATAAACATAATTCTATATTTATATTTTTATTATGATTTCTAGTGAAATAATATAGTCCTAATATTTATGATAATGGCAGAATTGATTATTATTGTATTACATATTGTGTTATCGTGTGTATTCTTTTTTCACCGAGAAGTAAACAAACAAGAGTGAAATACTCGCATGTGATTGGCTGAATGAATATGTAACAATGCGCGTATGTTCAAAAATTTTTGTTATTTATAAAAAAAGGAGCAACTATTTTTTCCAGAACTTTTTAGATTTATGTTTTCCACATAAAAATCGAGTTTAATTTTATGTTTCTAAATTGCCCCCAAAGAAGTGATACAAAACTCTATTTTTAAGCTCCTTACTGATTTCAGCCCACGGTCTATAATGGGATTTTGCTTGAAAAGATTGTTATTGTTCTTTCCCATAAGTATTAACTATTACTAAAAACTTTTATAGAAAGTACTTTACAACAAATATTCTACTTTAATTTTTATAATTTATTACACAAAATCAATAATTAATTAATATTAAAATGTATTTTACTTGCTTTAAAGTATTTCATATAAGGTAGATTGTTGAAAGTATTATAGTACAAAAGTTAATAAAATATATCAAAAAATTATTTCAGAGTTAGTTTTTATTTACACGGAAATAAAAAGAATTTTAATTGTTACATTATTTGAGAATTATAAATTCAACAAACTATTTATGAAAATAAAATATAAATCTACTAAAAAAAAAAAATCTCATATTCTGTATACTAGAAATTAAATCATCTAAATGCATGTTAGATGTTGTAAAGAAAAAAATGCTTTGTAAATTTACAAAATTAATTTAAAAGTTTTGTACTGTTATCATTAAAAAAAAAAAAAAAAAAAAGATTTTCATGGCACGTTCAGTAGCATAATTTGTTGCTCAATAGACATTTTTTCCATGTAAGAACTGATTAGAACATGAAATTCAGTTTAAAGTAAATTTTAAACCATTATACAATCACATCCAAAATAGGAATTGCATCTGAAAACTGTTGAATTAATTTTTAGAATGTAAACCATTCTGCTGGTTGCTTAACAATATTCATAAGAATTTAAAGAAATTCATAGGAATTAAAAAAAAACAATTATCTGAAAAATTTTTGAATGTCTATTGCAGAATTATTCAATTAAAAAATTTTAATTGAAAACAACTTAATTGCAACAGAATTTTTATTATAACTTTATAATGCAAAAATTACATTAAATAAAAATTGATTAAGAAAATATAAGTTCAAAAAAAATATTGCTAGCTTATTGTTCATAGTTAAATCTGTAACTGAGCGACAGAGTAATTGCTAAACACTTTTCTTCTATAAACTTATCATAATTAACATTTTTCAGAAAATGAAATAACAGAATTTGGATGATTATTTCAATTCAAAAAAAACTTAATTTACTTTCAATAAAATGTTGTTGGTTATGTGATATAAAGATCACTATACCATAAAAAAAAAGTGCTACAACATAGTTATTAATTGCTATTACCTTTTACATTTTCGGCAGTGATGTGCTCTTGGTGCCTTGTATCCTTTACATAAGGTACAATATTGAAGATAATTGCAAGTACTAGCATCTGCCTAAATAAATAATATAACTTTTTGTAAAACAAACAAGATGCAAGTACATAAACAATACTTAAATTTCATTTTATATACCAGGCAAATTATAGTCAACCAATGCAGAAAATTTGATTTAATAAAATTTTTTATTGTATTAAATATTTCATGGATAAGAATTTCAAATCTATTTGTTGCACAAAAGACAATTTTTTTCAAAGCATCCTTGTTGATGACTTCATAATATGATGTTTCCAATATAATTACTAGCAACTGTTTCTAATGCAATAAACACAATGACATTTTGTAAAAATCATTAGTTATTAAAATTTATACATAAAAATAATATAATTTACTCTCTCATAAATCATTTCAGATAACCAGTAAGATCACAAAATGCTCTTATACATGAACAATACCATCTATTCAAGATATCCTTCCCATTATTTTGAAATCTTTTACAAATGCAAATTAAATAATCACTAAATAATTAAACATTTGATTTTGACAAAATACTTGTTTATCATTAAAATAGTATCTTTTTTATTATAAATAAAAACTTTTTGATATTAAATATTGTAATTATAACCATAATTTGTTAAAATTAAGCGTAATTTATTTTACACATTATTAACTTCCTATTAAAATTTATGTAAAATATTAATATGATTACACTAAAATAAACTAAGTTTAATATCTAAAAATTTTTTGATACAAAAGGTACATGCAAATAGATTCTCATAGTTCATCAAACATACTTGTTTCATTACCTAAGATTCCCCCTTTAATTCGTAAAAAAGAAGATTTTTTATTCTCAATTTATCTTTGGTAGATAACTAATATTAATAATCCTGTGTTTACTATGATACAGTACTTTAATAAACATGATATCAAATCTTCATTATCCATCCAATGAGTAAATAAATGACAACTCTCAGTTTAAATATCATAAAATGAAAGTGCCTAAGTTCTATAGAATGCATTTTAATTACAATTAATTTCTCTTGTTATAGAAAAATCAATTGTACAATATTTGCATTATAAATGTATTTCTAAGATTTTTTAAAGCATAATTAAAAATTTGGACACAAATGTAGTTATTTTCATAAAATTTAAATTGGACTATCCATGTTTTATTTACACCAAAAGAACACTAATTAGACATGATTTTTTTTAAACATAACATTTCAATCTTTTCTAATCATTATAATAACTATGATTAAATAAAATCCTCTTTTCTATTAAAATATAAAGAAATTTGACTCTTAAGAAAATTAAATCAATTTGCTGCAAGTTAGGAAAATAAGAATTTTAAATAATAAATATTAGAAATGTTAGTGGTAACTTTATTTTTAAATGGCATTGAAAAAATTTACATAGAATTTATTTATTACATATTATAACTGCATATACTCAAAAATTAAAACATTTAAACACTAAACATATTCAAAAATAATAATATTTGAATAGTGCATTCATTTCAATTTAAAATTCATTTACTTTAATTCATAGTTCAATATAATACATTTTTTTTAAATTTTTATTACAAATAAATTTTTACATTCTTTACTCAGATTTTTCTTTTTAAGAATTTTTAAAATATATGGATTTATAAATCAAATTTTGGATGAATAAGAAATGAACTCGGGTAAATATTTTTTATTTTTCAGAAATGCAGGTTAAAAAAATTTTTGGAAATAGTAAAACATATTTTTTATATTAAATGAATATTTCAATTATAATATTATGCATATACAAGCAATAAAGTAAAAAGCATTTTTTTTTAAATACTGAATATTTTAACACCTGATAATTTCTAACTTATTTTTTATTTATCATATCATTTACTTTTTAAATTGAAAAATATCTAAGTCAAAATTATAGATTGTTATGAAATAAAATCTTACAACTTTTCTTTAGATAAACAGCTACTGAATCTGGAAGAAATAAAAAGAGGAAAATCATGCTGGAAAGGTTAAGAGTACAAAACTGCAAGGAAATCAATTACTGAAGCTAGAGGAGGAAAATCAGAGGAAAAGGTAATGATAAAAAGTTAAATGAAAATATTCAAATTTTGTTTAGACATTTAATGGCTTTAATGTTTCAGATTACTCAAACAGCAAACTACATAAAAATATTTCACTCATTTAACTGTTAATCAAAATGCCATGATATTCATTCATAACAGATTTTTATTAAAATTCAACATAACTCATTGTATAAAAGAGAAAAATAGGCTACATTATCATAGATAACAATGTCTTATTAAATAAAAAAAAAATTATAATATCTTTAGTAAGGTAAAATTACTATCTAATTATACAAAATTGGAAGTATCAAACATTGATTAGAGTGTGAAAAAATATCATACTTACTGGAGTCCAACCAAATGGAACATATCCAGGACCAATAAACATGGCACAGAAGAAATTATACAGAGTGCATCCCACAAAAAAGAGAAATGATAGATGACATAAAGCAGCCGGCACTGATGAAAAGAAAGGTAGCCACATAGACGTCACTTGAAGTGTTGAAAATGTTATGCAGTTAATAATAATCATTGCAATAATGGGTCCCCAATGACAAATTCGATCAAACAATTCATGAAAACTCATAATTGTAGATTAAAAAATACGCTTATACTCAGCACAGTAAAAAATCAAACAAAGACTTTACACGATTTAGAAAAAATTAGTTATCATACTAGCAGACAGTTTTTGTAGAATAAAATATTCAAACCCTAAGTTGTTTATTTCAATAAAATTTTTAATTAGATATAAATTAGCTTGAAGTGCATCATGGAAGACATTTTATAAGGCAATTTTGAATAAAAATAATTTGCCCGTCGTGAATTTGTGAAATTAATATTAATGTAGAGGGTGAATAAAATGTATATTACAAATCAGTTACTTCGAAATCACGGTCTGTCCAATAAAGTTTTTGTAAACAGAAAGTACGGCACACTAACTTTCAGTACAGTTAAGGTTAAGTTCTTATTTCGATTCTATTATACGAACAGGATCAATTAAAATAATATGAACCCAGGTTAATTTTGAATCCAACACGGAAGAATTGAGGATTTTATTCATATACTTTATTTTCTTAAATTATAGTGGAATAATATCAATCAGTTTACCTTTTAGAAACATTGTAAATGTTTTGAAAATTTCAATATCTATAGGCAACAGTATTGTAATTTATATTAAAGGTTAAAGAATTAAAGACATAAGCAAAGAAGTGAAGTGATTAATGTTTATGTAAATTCAAGATTTTTTTTAAAAGTGATCTTCAACGGTGTGTTAAATGGTGTATAAAAAAATAAATCACTATGGATTATTTTATGATTGATTTTTTTATAGCTTACAGAAATTATATGCAAAATGATTGATGTAAAAAACGTGTCAATGGATACTATAATAAACAAATTATTAACTGGGGAAATATCTGTTAAAGATTTAATTCAATGGCTACAAACCAACAACTCAGACATAAAAGAATTGAATTTAATTCAAAACTTTGAATTTATTCCTTTCTTTTTAAATTACGTGAAGTATAAGTGTTCATGGGTTTCTCCTAACGATAAAGCCATAGATGTTACTGACCATGGTAATTTGAAAACATCTCCTGTTACAGTTAAATCAAACGAACAAAGTGAAAATGAGAGGGACAGAAAACACGACCGTGCTCATAATCACTCTCATGACAATCAAATAAATGGTCGTTTGACTTTAAATCATTCAACGGAAAACATATTAAACAAAAAACCATTTACATGCAAGGATAATATAAACTATAAGGATCATATTAAAACTCTCGATCCGTATAAACCAGAAAACACAAAAAGATATGTTTCGAGCCCAAAAGTTGTTCAGCGAACTCCAGACATACAAAATTTTAATGCTTTCCCCCCTCTTTCTGCTAAAATAGATGATACAAAAACTCGTCGAAGAATTACTCCTACTCCTGTACAAAAAGCAAGCAACTGTAATGCAAAATTTGAGAAATCCAGATTTTCAACCCATTCTGTGAATATAACAAATGAAGTTTTTAAAAGTCCAACTTTTCAAGATAATAGATTTGATCTAAAATATGAACGAGAACTTCTGAAAGTTACTAGAAGTACATTACCTAAACAATCCACTATACCTGAAAATAATGTTAAAACAAAATTTTCTGATATAAAGTGTAATCAGATAAAGACAGTTGATCAGTTTGTTTTTCCTGACCCGCTAAATATAAACATGATAAATGAGATTTTATCTATTTCTGAAATTTATTCTTACTTGCTCAGTGAAGCATTGATTCCCAATATAACAACTGAATTATATTTTTTATTTGAATTAATTACTGCCAAAGTGTCACAGGAAAAAAATGCTGATGAAAAAAATATATTTGGGTCTATTCATAACTGTGTTTTCTTTGCTGTTTCTATTCTTGGGAGCCAGTGTAATTTGCTACAAATGTTTGATAATGCTACTTTAGCTTCTTTAAAAGAAATACCTTATTTAGTCAAATTTTCACCTCAATTAATTGATTATATGTGCTGTTGTACTTTATCAAAGCATGATGATTCTCCAGTATTACCATCACTGACAGTTGTACCATTTCAACTGGAAGATGATAGTAGATCTAACTTTCCAGATGAATACTCTTTTGTTTGTTTTAAAAAACAAAGAGACTTATTTTATGAAATGTTACGAGAATGGCAACTGTCTATGGATAATGTTGATGATAAGTTTAAAAGTAATTTTTTAAGAAAAGTTCGACTTCTAATCAATCTAGGTCCTAATTCCATTAACATGTTTCATCTTGCACGGCTTTTCCAATCTCAGCTCATTGCAAGTTGCATGTGTCTGGAAGTTAATGAAGTATATGATGAGCTACTAAATGATATTCAGAAAAACCATCCTGATAAGTTCAAAAAACTACAAGAACGCTTTCTAACTCCATCTAATACTAATGGATTGAATCCCCTTCCCTCGTTTTACGGCATTCAAACATTTTTCTCAGAACTTATCTTTTGTGCCAATTCACCTTCTTTGAACCAACATCTAATAAATGTGTTTATATGCAAAATATTAGAAATGAACAATACTGATATATTTTCTGATAAAGAATTAAGTACTCTTGAAACAGTGAAAGATAAGTATGTTTTTTTATTACATACTTTACGGCTACTTGGAAAATTCCTGGGATATATATGCTTTTTTCCTTATACAAAAGAAGAATCCATTCCTGAGCATATTATGAAACAGCAAGCAGCTTGTAGACAACATTTTCCACCTCCTTTAGATTTTTCAAATTTGCTGAGGGAATCTGTAAAAAATAACCATGTTATCATTACTGTTCCATGGGTTGTTGAGTACTTAAGTATGGTGGATCCTATTGGGAAAACTCTTGCAGATGTTCAGGAAACTCTCTGTATATTAATTAGAATTTATCAGTGCAAGGATATTTTTCCTAGGCGTGATGTTCATTCCCATTTGTTTTTACAAATAATTATTGGATGGTTGTTTGAGGTACTGCATTTTCCAACAAATTTTGTGAACTTAGTTCAACCTGCAAGTGAGTTATTTCTTAGTACAGGATATGGCATTGATTCACTATCTATAATTGACAAACAACTTATTCATTCTTGCTGTCCATACTTAATAGAATTTAAAGTACTTGTTTATAACTTTTTAAATGGTATCAAAGACAAGAAGAGGGAAGTGCGAAAAATCACACCTCTCTCAACTTCTACTTCAAATGTTCCTAATAGTTCAATTGCAAACAAACGCCAACTAGAATATCACATGGAAGAGAATTTCTTCTCACTTCACCCTTCTTCTGTTAAGAAAACTACTGAATTTGTGTCTGAAAGAATGGCTTCAAAGGTAATTAGCAAGATTCGCTCAGAAGTTACTAAAGTCAAATTGAGTATTGTCGAAGACTTGACTAATGGTGAACATAAAATATGCACTACTGATCAGGCTATCAAAAGAGATGATATTGATAAAATTCTTGAAACAAAAGTTACAAAAGCATTTAGTGACCTCAAGGATATGATCTCTTCTTCAATTAAAAATATTTGTTCTGAAATTCATTCAATTATTCCTGCACTGCTTTCCGAAGATTCTAAACTGATTGTTATAAACATGTGCTGCAAAATTTCAATTCGTATGGCAGTGGACAAAATTCTAGACTGGGGTAACGCAAATCTGTTGTACAATGCTATTAAAGCAGATATTCAAAATAAAATACAATACAATTCAAAACCCGATAACAATATTGAAGTTACTGATAATTTAAATACAAGTGATTGGATCAATGTTCTTCGAAATATTATTGCCAAAGTGTTGTTACCTACATCTGTTGTTGATCTTGGATATATTCAATCATTGTTTGCTAAAATGGATGAATTGCAAACAAATATATCTTTTGCCATTCAGAAGAATATTTTTCTATTGTCTATTGATTTATATATAGCTATATTGGTAAACCATCCTGGACAATGTTGTGAAGAAGTAAATGACTCTTTCATTCAATTCTGGTCAAAATGTCCTAAATATATAATGTTAGGAAAGGCATTTTTATCTTTGAAAAATCTGAAACTTCTATTAAATAGTAAAAATATTGAACTGAGTCAAATGAAATTTTTAGTGCTAGTCAAATTATTGTTAACAAGCAATATTGCTTGTGCTGATGATCTTAATAGTTTTATGAAAGATTTTAAAGAAACTCAAAGTAATAATTTTAAACATTTATATATTTTAGATAAAGGATTAAATGAATTGTCAATCTAATCTATGTTTCAAATCATATTTATTGAAAATTAAAACCTATATTTAAAAGTTTCAACACCTTCATTTTAAAGAACTTTTAAATAAAATTTAAAAATTAATGATAATAAAAGCTTTAAAACACTTATTTTTTAAGGAATTCATAAATTTTATAAAAAAAAAATAATTATATGAATTTTTTAGTTTTGATATATTTTTATACACTTGTATAATATATGCTAAATGTTAAGATTATTTATTTATAATATTTTATTTTTTGATTATATTTTTGACTGTTTAATGGAGAAACATTCATGTTTGAAATAAATTTATTATGTATATTTCTTAAACGAAATTGGTTATTTTGTACATTTTAAAGAAGTGGATTTTTTTAACATAATTTATTTAGAATTTTTAAATGTATTTCGTATAATCACTTATATTCCATCATAAAATGAATTTCAAATGCATTTTTATTTAATATTTGTTGTCTTGAGAATTTACTTTTTCTATGACTGCCAAAATTTTTATTATTTATTTAACATAAATAATTTACTTCTAAACTTGTTTTAATTCTTTTTGTGAATAAGAAAGCATAGAAAAGGATGGTATGTTGCTACATTTTATTAAGTATTATATTATATCCTTGATGAAATATTGAAATGTATTTTTCCAAATTGCATTTTGTAGACACATTTACCATTGTATTTGAAAAGTAATTAAAATTTTTGTTTTGTGATGAGAAAATAAAAAATGTGTTAATAAATGTTTTTATAATTTTTTGAGTATATTCAGAATAGTTTTTGATAAAACATTATTTATCAAGCTGTAAAATGTTAATTCTTAGTCTGGATATTCTCCTTACAACATTTTGTGCAAAACAAATATTATGTTATTTTACTTTTATAGAGCACACTAAATTTGATTAGAATTATTAAATTATTTTACAATTAAATATTTATTTGCATTTCATAATTAAAAGTTAAATATTTTTATATTATCTGAGAAATACACTAGTAGATGTTGAATAAGAGTTACAAAATTCATTACCATATTTTTTTTAACTAATGTAAATAACTACATTTATGCACAACAGAAAACAATTATCAATTTTTTTATGAAAAATAACATGAATCATTTTGAAATCTAAAAATGAGTATTTTTCAACAATAATAAAAATGTAGTAAATTAAATATTATGTTTCTTCCTATAATTTTTAATTTAGTATATTTAATAGATAAGCTATAGATTTTGTGTGCAATCCGAAATAGAATATATTACCAGAAATGCATTTGATAAAATATTTTAAATAAAGTTTGTTGAATAACATAAATAGTGAGATATTATTAATTATTTATTAGTTCAAGTTTTTTCTATTTACAAATGAATTCTGTTCATTTTTAACATAAAATTTTAATGATGTTCGAGAAATATAAAATAATTTAAGACTGCTAAAAAATAAAAATATTTTTTAAATAAATCCAAGTTCAGAAATTTGAGTTATTCATGAACAATAACTTTCCTGCATATTCTGTAAAAATTTACTATTAGTTGTTTTGATTTTATTTATTTTTCGGGATCAGATTTACTTCAGTCACCCTTGGTGCAATTTTCCCATATTTGGCGATAAATAAAATTTTCTGACAACCCATTTTTTTACACAGGCAATATTTTTCAATATTCTGTGTTTTTTAGATTTCGCTTGCACAAAATGATGAGA
>JAPDSC010161952.1:0-14216 GCA_026290005.1 Latrodectus geometricus | reverse complement strand
TTCATATAAAAATTAAATAAATAAAATAATACATAAAAGGAATTAATTTGAAATATATTTATGATACTAAATAAAAGATCTGAAAAAAATAATTGTTTAAAAATTTATGTAACAGAATGTGCTGCCATCTATGAGGAAATAATCATTAAAAGTAAGGGATTATTAGGTAAAATTAATGTCACTCACATTTTCTAATCAAATACACATATAATAATGTTCTGATTGATATCAAATAAAATATAAAAAAAATCTATATGTATTTTTATAAGCCATACCTACATATATGCACGATTTGTAAAAAAATTCTTAAATAAAAATAATTTAGTAGAAAATGCTAACTGAATAAAATTAAGCTGTTTTTTTTTTTTTTATTAAATTTAAAAAGGTTTTAATAGCAATTCTTTATTAAAACTATGTATCCAAAAAAATTTTAATTTATACCTACTGAATATTCTGGCTATGATTCTGCCGATGCCTTAATGTCAAAATATTTAAAAAGTCTCTTACTTTTAATGAGTTGCTTATGGTAATAATTATTTAATTTATGATTATTTAAAGTTTTAAGTGCATAAAATATGATAAACAATTTACATATTTTGTCTTTTTTTTACATATTTAGGTTTGTAAAATATAATAAATTATTTGCATATTTATATAGAAAAATATTTAATGTTTTGCAGCTAGGTAATGCTATGGGTGATTTAGAGTTTTAAAATGGATAGTGTTTCCTTTATTAGAGTTAGTGTGTTAGCGAAATAAGTGCTATTCTTTCTTTTCAAATTTTTAAATCTAAGAAGTTTACTTTATATTTGAACATTGGTTCTATAGGAATTTCCTTTTATTCCCTTATAGATGATTATATTTTGGAATTATGTATAAAGGATTTGTTATTTAAATGAATAAGATCTATTTCACTTTGCTTAAAATGCTTGAAATATCAATTGTATTAAAAACATTAAAACGCTTTTTAAAGGCATTATCTAAAAATAAACTGAAATAAGATTTTCGAAATCTCAAAACTTTTAATAGAGATATTATTAAGATTTTTTAAAATACTTATAACAATTTGGCTATTATTTTTATTATCTAATATTCATTAACATTATTGCTATTTTTTTATCCTTGTACAAAATTTATTAAAAAATTTTTGAAAAAAAAATTTCAAAATTATTGTTATTATTATTATTTTTTTTTACAATTTTTCTATATTTAATTTCCATTTTTTTTCTCATATCTGTTTCATTCCTCTGATTTGCCTTATACAGGGTGATTCTAAATTGTTTTTACAAATTAAGAGAGGTGATGGTATTCATCCATACAAGCAATATTTACATAAGAGTATAGGGTCGCATTCCACTCTGATAGGAAGAAAAGAGGAAAGTAGAAACGCATCAAGAATCTATCGCGAATTTACCATATGCCAATTTCCACTGAAAAGAAGCAGCATTTTGCTCTTGTTGGTTACTGGAGAAAGCCAATCAAAATAGACATTTTCTTTTAATAAAGGCCATCATCACTTCTGTATTATTTGGATGACATCGTCTGAGAATTCTCCGGATTATTATCCCGCACGATGGATTGGACGTAGAAGATCAGTGGCTTGGCCTCCTCGCTCATCGGACCTCAATCCACTGGATGTTTTCTTCTGGAGGAGCATGAAATCTTTATTGCATGAGGTGCCTGTGGACTTAGCCGAAGATCTCGGGGCTAGAATCGATGATGCCGCGGGCAAAATTAACACATCAGGAATCTTCGAGAGGGTGCGCCAGACGTACTTTCGCTGGTGTCAACTGTGCAACGACACAAGAGGTCAACATTTTGAGAATTTCGGTGAGGTTTTCACTTAACAATAATATGATTGTGAAACTTTTGGTATTATTCATTCGATTACCCAATAATTGTTCCATGTTTAGGTGCGAATTCCTCTTTTCTGCCTCTCAGAATGAAATGCGACCCTATGTTCCTATGTAATTATTACTTATCTGGATGGGAACTATCATCTCTTTTAATTAGTAAAAACAATTTAAAATCCCCCTGTATACCAAATGATTTCACATGTTTTTTTTTTTAATTTTTTCTTCTTTTGTAACATCCTTTCTGGTTTGAGTTTCACTAATTGCTTTGAAAATTTTCATTTATTTTATTCTTTTTAACCAAAAAGTGGTTGTTTCTTTCGTTACAGTTGAGATCATGAGTACGTCACTTTATTTTACATATAATTGGTCTGTGAGTTAAACAAATAATTGTTTTTACTAATAATGTTGAATATACAATTTTGTCCACCCATCAAAAACAAATCAATTTGTCAATGGGACTATAGTCCCATTGACAAATTGCCCATACCATCACGCCAAGTTATGGGCCAGTATGATGATGACGAATGCATGCTTCCAGTGTGCGTTCACCGCGATGCCGCCAAACACGGATGCGATCATTATGATGCTGTACACTGGATGCATTGAAAAGATGACGTCTCGCCATTCGTGCGCCCAGGTTCATCATTGATCACACCATTGAAGGCGCTCTTGTCTATGACGCAGCGTCAAGGGAAGCCGCGGCCATGGTCTCCGAGCTGAGAGTCCATGCTGCTGCAAACGTCGTCGAACTGTTCGTGCAGACACTTGTTGTCTTCGAAACGACCCCGTTTCTTGACTCACGGCTCGTGACGTTGTTGCACGATCCATTACTGTCATGCGGATAATATGCCTGTCTTCTCGGCTGCTAGTGATAGGTGGCCGTTGAGATCCCGCATTGCGTTCCGTATTACCGTCCTGAACCCATCGATTCCATATTCTGCTAACAGTCATTGGATCTCGACCGACGCGAGCAGCAATACTGCGATAAGATAAACCGCAATACCGGTACGCTACAATTCAATTTTTTATCAAAGTCAGAAACGTGCTGGTACGCATTTCTCCTTCTTACACGAGGCATCACAACAACTTTTCACCAAGCAACAAAGTTCAAATGAAATTTGTGTATGAGGAACCGGCTGAACAATTTCCTCATTTAAACACAATGTAGGTGTCGCTACTGGCACCTGCTTTGTCTGAATGCGCTTAAAAGCTATTAATTTGCATATCACAGCACCTTCTTCCTTTCGTATAAATTTCACGTCTGTACCATGTCGTCTTCTTGGTGTAGCAATTTTAATGGCCAGTAATGTATTTCCTAATCGTGAGGCTGCCCGATCTTGTATGGTGTGGTTTCAGGGCATTGCGCTCACATCGCATTGAACTTAACCAGAAATTCCATGTTTTTGCAATAACTGTGGATTTATCGAAAGTACATTAAAATTTCTAGGTTTTAATATTGTAAATTACTATATTTAAGATAATACTTGTGTTTATATAATTAACAAAATGAAATTTTTGGTTGAAAATCCTACATATTTAGTACCACATGTCACAGCATCTGTCTTCGATAAAAATATAACAATTTGATAATAGACCATAAAATTTATAAAATATACTTTAATTATTAGGTTCATTTAGTATAGCATGTTATTCTTAATATATTCTCTATGGGTCTACTTTATTATAAAAATTTAAAATTTAAAAAAAAAACGTATTAAGTTTTGTTAGACCTTATTTGGCAAAGACCTTCCACATGTGCATGGCATTGGAAATATTCATAAAATTTTTAGCCATAGGAAATATATATTTTTGGAGTAAATGAAATCTCTTGTATCTTGTAAACGTAAAAAATAATTGTGACACTCATAGTTTATTAATATTTCCTAAACGAGCGGCTGCCCGATCAGATATGGTATGTATTCAGGCCATTCCGCTCATATCTCATTGAAATCAACTCGAAATTACATGTTTAACAATAAATGTTTATTTTTCGAATGTATATTAAAATTTCTAGGTTTAATTTTTTTAAATGCTATACTTAATATACTGATTTTGTTTATATGATTATAAAAATAATGTTTTGGTTTGAAAATCCTGCATATTTAATACCATAGATGACCGTATCTACCTTCGATAAAAATATAAGAATTTATCCATTTAACATAAAATTTATAATATATACTTAAATTATTAGGTTAATTTAATATAATATGTCTTTCTTAATTTATTTTCTACGGGTTTTTTTTATTACAAAAACTTAAAGTTTGGAGAAAGTATTTAATTTTTTCACACCTTATTTGGCAAAAAGCTTCTAGATTTGCATGCGACTTGATTCATTTATAAAATTTTCAGGCATCGGAACCGCTTATTTTTGAAATGTCTCGAAAAAAATGAACCTGCAAAAGAATTAAAAATATTTCTCATGCATATCGTTTAATAATATTTCCGAAACGAATGGCTTCAATCTCGCTAACACGTAACGCTACGAACATGTTCGGGACGTTTATTTCAAAATTTCATCAGGGACATTTTAAATCAAATGCCTTCATAAAGGAATTATAAGTATTTATATTTTTATAAAAATAAATTTTGTTTTAAAATTAATTGTATTTAAAATATTAACATGTTTGATGCAAATATAGTAAAATTCACAGCCTTAAAATACTGCAGGTATATGTTTATTAAAAAAAAAATGATAAATTTCTGGAGAAAAACCCCATAAATTTATTTGTTTGAGAGATCAAATTGGCCTGAAATTGAAAATTCGGAAAATCCTTCAGCATCTGCTTTAATCTGAAACACACGTACCACTATGAATATTTTGGGCATGATTATTGCATAAATTTTGTCAGAGGCTTTATATTTAAAATGAAAATAAATCTAGTAACTATTTTAACATATTCACGCAATGAATGCAAATATTATAAAATGCAAATCTTAAGTTAATGCTGACATTTACATTATTATTAAATTTAAATTTTAGGACAAAAAAAAAAAAAAAAAAAAAAAAAAAAAAAACCCAATAAATTTAGTTATAAACGTGGTCAAATTTACACAACATTTAAAAAAGTGCAATTCATGTTTTCTTAATTGAGATGCATACCTTTCTATAGTTTTTTTTTTAATGTTTTAATCGCGCTCATCAGGTCTGTTTTAGGTTTTAAATTGCAAACCTTTAACCATAAATCTTTGCACTGTTTGTTTTGGGTTTTAAAGCGTAGACTTAGTAAATTTTTATTTTAAATAACTCATTGATTCTATGTCATAAGTCATTATTTAAATTATTAATATCCGAGGTTATTATCGGGATGGTCGCGCGGTCTACCAGTCCTGGTATAGATGATGGAGTTGGAAAATTTATTCCTTTATTAATTGTAGAAGATAATTCCCAACCATGTTATTTAATTTTAGATAGAACATGGTTAGATTTACCATACATTGCTTTTACATGCATTGGGGGTAATTTAAACTTTGGATACTCAAATAACAACGTATTCTCTGGAATTCAAGTACAGTAGAAGTCCATTAATCCGGCATCCAACAGTCCGGAATGCCCGATAGTCCGGCATCGCTCCGGAAAATTATAAAAATTTTGGCTTTCTCCCAAAGTATGTCTGTAAAGCAAATAAAAACGCTCGAGAGCTATTCGGAAGTTTTCTGGGTAGTTCGAGATCATCCGGAAGCGCTCGGTATTATTCGGAAACAATTAGCGGCCGGCTAGTCAATAGTAAACGTAACTTTTGAAACTGTTTATAAAAAAAGTGATTTTCTTTCTAACTGTACACAGGGTGACCATATTTTCAAAACCTAAGCCTAAATAAAGTGACTCAGATGCCGAAACGGAAGAAAAGGAAAAATCAGCTGGGCAGAAGCTGCAGCATCACTAAATAAGTATATTTTGCTGAGGCTAGTACAGTGCTTCAGAAGTTATTGATTTCCATATCATTAGAAATAAATTTTAAACTAAACGCCAAAAGTCAAGAAAACAAATAGACATTCATGACTTTTTTAAATCTAAGGGAAATATGTTTTACAGTACGTGTACATACATTATATGAAATGTAAAATAAACTTTGTTGTATGTATTTGCATACTGTATTTGTAGTTTAATTATTAACCTATTGTTCTTATAACTACCATCCGATAGACCGGAATTTTTGGTAGTCCGGCACCGAGCCGGTCCCGAACGTGCCGGATTATCGGACTTCTACTGTAGATATTAAGGAAAATGCAGTTAAATTAAAAGCATTGAATGAGAAAGAAATCGAAAGTAAACCAATCAATCTAATTACAGCGAAAATTGAAGAAACTGAAAATTCGATAGATAATGGGGCAATTTCAGTCAAAAGTAAAGGACAGAATTTTGATTCTATTCTTTAAGTATTTAACGGCGAAACAGTTACCAGTAATAAATGAAAAATAATTTAACTTAAAAATTAGGAAAGGTCAGTGTTTAGGTAGGGGAATGGAAGTAAATGAGGAAACCTTATCCCTATCCAATAAAGGCGAAAGTGATGATGAAAAACTTGAAGTGATAACAATTAACAAGGAGAAGTCTCCTATTTTAACCCCTTGAGGACCAGCGCGCCGGAAATAAAACTCATCACGGGACCGAACGCTCTGAAACGGAGTGTCACTACCGGCCCTCGCATTTTAAGCAGTTAAGCCTAACTTTACAAAAAAATTCCTATAAAATCAGCATTTTTATAAAAAGACTCCAAATTTATAAATTATATACATTCTATACTGCTATTTAATAATGTGTATTAAAATAAAAAATATAACGTTAATACAAATGATGAAATATGCAAAAAACTAAAATTATTACTATGCACATGAAAACAAATACTATATAGAATAAAACAAAGCTGCAAATATTACAAACACGAAATAAAAAAGAGGAAATTAAGAATAATAATAAATTCTGAATAAAATCGAAATTTAAAAATTCTGCTGTGTGTGATATAGTTCAAAACAAGGATCCACACAGAGTCCAACATTGCATATTTTGCACTCATAATATGATGTTTGTTTTCGATTTTTTTGAGAAGTAGGTTAGCAAATGTAAAATTAGTATAATTTCTAAACTTCTGTTAAATTTGATGGTTAAAAAATTGTAAGTATGTTTACTGAAGAATTGTTAAGAGTTGTAAGTATGTTTATTTTTATTTTGCGATATTTTGAAATTTTAGTATGTATTATTTTTAGTTTATAAATGTCTACTAGTATTGTTTGTATTAATCAGGAGATTAATCGGCCAGTCTGGCCGAATATTAAGTACTCCTTCCTTCCCCACCTAAGCTACTCGTCATCCAACAAACAGTAAAGAATAAACCTTAATAATAATAATTAATATATATATATATATATATATATATATATATAGCATTTACAACTACAACAGCTATAAAAATCATTTTATTGATCATTCACATAATGCATTTGAAATCACTCATGTTTTGTCTGCGTTAATTTTAATAAATTTTTTTGAATAAGAATTTAAAAAAGTAATTTAAAAGCTCTGAGAATTTTTTTTTTCTTTCTAAACATTTCTAAGCAATGTGAATGTGTTTGCATTGTGATTAATTTAAATATGCATCATTTTTAGGTGTACTCTGATGTGTCTTATAAATTAAATGTGTAGAAAATATATGAGAAATGCTGATTAAGTTTAAAAAATCATTTTGCTGAAAATTTCAAACAGGTATAATACAACAATAAAGGATTGTACATCTGTGAATTTATTCAGTACCAAGGGAAGAATTGAATATTTAATTAAATAAAAATGATCTCGGCAAATTACAGACTGAGAAAATAGCTAGAAAATTAGCTAGATTCAGCAATTTATTTTTTCCTTTTATCTTTATTCTCCGACGTGCTTACTCAAAAAGTGCAAGTTGTTACAAGTGTCTAGAAGCTGAGAATCTGAAAGAGTGACGTCACACACACTAATGCTAATTTTAGAAAAAATCAAATAGCGCCATCTAGTGGGTAAAAAGTTTGTCAATGAGAGAGAATTTCATTTTTTACCGCTATTTTCAAACGATGGATATGAAATGTAGTTCATATGATTTCTGTGCTAAAAAGGAAGAGATTAAAATTCATGTATGTAATGAGCATAACATTACTCTTGAATATGAAGATTTAGAGTTCAATTCACTTGAAGAATTCGAAAAGTTAAAAGAAAATTTAGAAAACGAAACGAATTCATATTTCCTCAAAGACTGTGGAGGAAGTAAAAAAAAATAAAGTAGGTAGTCAACACTTTTATTTTGTGTGTAACTCTGAAAACAACGAGTTAAAACTGAAAATAAAACGAAGAAAATTAATTTGTACTGCCCATCATCAATAAAGTTAATAGTGTCTTCAAATGGAAGTTGGAAAGTGCATTTTTGCAAAACGCACTTCATATAAAGGAAAATAACAAGCATCTTGAGTGTCCTTTGTGTGATTGTACAGGGTTAAAAACAAATTTCGAAGTCTACCTCAGTTCTAAACACGATATTAGGCTTGAATATGATAATTTTTTATTTTGAAGAGTTTGAAACATGGAAGCTTAGTGTTGAAAAAGAAACAAAAGAGTTTTATGTAAAAGATTGTGGAGTCAAAATAACTTCTGTATAGAATATCACTATTTCAGCTGTCTCAACAAAAGCTAAAATCCATGTTTTTTCAAATTCTTACTTGAAAAGTTTAAAATAAAATTTAGTCCAATTTTTATGAAAATTAATTTAAAATACATTTAACATATTTTAACCATGTAATTAATAAATACACTTTTTTAATATAAAGCCTAGTTATCATTAAGGAACATTGCAATATTTTAAAATTTAATAGTGGCTGCAAGATATTCTTACAAGAATATTCCAGTTTAAAATTATTTCTTTTAATTTGATCAGAATAATTAAATCTACAATAAAATGAAGAAGTACTAAGAATATGCACAATTTAATGCAGTTTGTGTAAAACAATTTCAACATAAAAGGAACAAAAACCTATATTTTAACAATAATGTGTGCATCATGAGAGTCAATAAGGTAAACAATTGTCAGAAAGCAATGTTTATTAAGAAACACAGTTTTTATTTTATCATAATGAAAACATTATTAACAAAGTGATTGCTAAGATACAACTTCCATGCTAATTTAAAAAAATTCTCTTTTCTAATTCCTCACACTTAGGTAAATCAAAGTAAATTAATTAATTATTAATATGAGAGAGGAAAATTTATAAACAATTATGTTTTACCATTAATTTTTTTAATAAAAAAGTACACAATAAGATCATTTTAGGGATCACTTGATAAAAATTGATCAATGTAACACTTGTAAATTAAAACCTAATTTATGTTCAAAATAGATTTTACCCATATACCAAAAACATATGAATAGTTTGAATTCAATAATAAGCTTAGAATTACTATTATGAAACCAGTGATAGAGAAAATTTATATTAATAATTTTGGCTCTACAGTTTTGATAACAAATCTTTAATTTTAATAAAATTTTTAAAGCTTTTTATAACTATAATACACTTTATTTTGAAATATATTTAGGTATTGATTTTAAAACTAGGTAATAATATAAAAATAATTTTCATCATTGAGAGTAATTAGACTTGTTTGCTAAAGAAATTATAATCATAGATTTTTTGAATGAAAAATATTCTTAAACATCTTCGTGGATTTTTAATTCCTTAGTTTATTAAGAAATTAAATATCCACGAAAGATGATTAAGAATATTTTTCCATAACTAATATACAGAATTTGTAGCTTAAAATAATTATGCATGTTTAAAAAATCATCGAACATTTTTTTCAATGACACCTAATAAAGAATGACCAAACACAAATAAAATTTAAAAAAACATGCACTACTTTGTATTAGTATATAATTATATCTAATAAAACAAACAATAAAAATTGGTATTTTTCTTTAATCAAAGAACTTTTAATGATAATAAAATTTAAACTAGCTGATGTAAAAAACGTTTAACATTCTGAATTATAATTTTAAATCAGGTTATTTTATATAAAATTAAATAAAAATAATTACATGTATGTAAAAATAATAAGTAATGGTTGTACAAAGCACCTCTTTTTCTTCAGATAAGACATTTTAAGCGTTTTTCTCACATTTTTCCCCCCACTAGATGGCGATATTTGATTTTCCTTTTCTAATATTCGCGTATGTATGTGACGTCACTCTTTCAGATTCTCAGTTTCTAGACGCTTGTCAAGTTGTTATGCAAAATGACGCCAAATCAAAAAGGCGCCAAGCTCAACTCTTTTAGCATGAATCGAAATGAAAATAGATATTTTGAATCAAGAAACAAAAATAAAAATTTGTTATTCCTTCCGTTTTTGTGAGAGATATCTTTGCTTATAGTTTGGGTTTGTTTGAAACTATGTCAGTAACGTGAGTTTACGTTTATAAAATCTTATAAGATGCTTTAAAAAATAGCTCTAAAACATGATATTTCTCTTACTATGGAAAATAATATTAGAAATACAATTGGCCATCTATAAAATTGTATTTATTTAAGGTTTCCTATATAAATATTTTTTGCTGATAATTTGCGCCAAAAGTTTTAAAATTTTTTCATTTAAATAATTTTTCTCTTTTTTCAATAATGAATGTAGTATTCTGTTTAATAATTTATGAAAATATATGACACAACTTTTTTAATCGCAAAATCTATATCGTTAAAATAAAAGTTATTTATTATTAAGAATTGTATATCCTAAATAATTAATAGCTAATTAATTTTCTTGAAAATGAAGAAAATTCATGATTTATGTGCTGGGGAACAACATGAAACGATTTGATGTCAATATTGGAGAATTTGCGCCAACTTACCTGCTTGACTATATCTTACACGTGTACCCTTTTTAATTAACCGTAAAACTGTTTGCCTTTCTTACTATTATTTTCTATTCATAGACTGTAATTGTCGTCATGCATACATAATAACACTAATTTTCTTGTTAAAAAATGTGATTTTTAAAATACCGTACTAGATTGCGTATTACACATTTTTTCTTTGAAAATATATCTGTAAAAAGGGACTCGTCTTATATGCCAATACACCTAAGTCTGTTTTTACACGGTCTTTTTGTACACGGTTTTGATATAACACGGTTTGAAAATTGAATATTTTTTATTTTTTTACACGATTTTATTCCATTTAGCACGATTTGAAATTTTATGTACTTAAATTTTTTTTGTCAAATTTAATTTTTGCGAAGTATGTTCATATCACAAAAAAGTATTTATGAAAGAAAAAAGTCTGAAACCATCGATAGTATCGATAGTTTGCGAACACTAGCTTAAAGATTTAAGTGAATTCCCCTTTAGCGCGTACAAACAAGTAGGGGAATTCCCTTTATGTGCATACAATAAAATTTACTGGTCAGAGC
Organism: Latrodectus geometricus; assembly: GCA_026290005.1. Taxonomy (NCBI): domain Eukaryota; kingdom Metazoa; phylum Arthropoda; class Arachnida; order Araneae; family Theridiidae; genus Latrodectus; species Latrodectus geometricus. Next base: position 2,942 of record JAPDSC010161952.1, on the reverse strand, counting down.
AATTGAAACGTGTTAATATTTTGTGAACCGTCAATGCAATAAGACGTGTTTGGTAATTAAATTTTTTGCAGGCAAATTTGATTTTCCATTAAATTTAATTTTAACGCATTAAGATAAAAGGTAAGCCAAAAAATATTTTGTATTTATTCAGTTATTTACGAATAACTGATGACGACAGCAATTAAATTTATGTTGTTGTATTTATGATTATCACTTATTCTATTTTATTTTATTTTTTACCTTAAAAATTGAATAACCTATTCTTTTCGTTCACAACATAGTTTTTTAGTTCCTGAACTTGCCATACATTTAATTTATATTACTTTTAAGATTAGAGTGCATATCTTTTTTATCATTAATTACTATGCTTGTGAAAATAAGCATTATATATTTGATTTAATAAAATAAACATGAATACTTGTTCTTAAAAATTCTTGTTTTTCACTAATTTTAATAGGTTTTAGAGATTAGGAACAAATCACCCATTTTTGTATAAGATCAATGTCTTTTTTTACACGTTTTTTTTTTTACACGGCTTCTTCTGGAACCAATCTACCGTGTAAAAACAGACTTAGGTGTACTCTGTTTTTGATTACATTCATTCCTAAAAATTTCCTCTATTCGAAATTAAACGATTCCCCCCCCCCCTTCTTATCGCAGTGTAGTAATTTTACAGTTACGCAGTGTTAAAGTGAATGCGCTATCATCGACGATTACATCTGGGTTCATGTAAATTTACCATATTTTATGATCAAGTTTCAAGTCTGGGATATTTCTACTGCTCTTAAATTTGTAGGCATGTTATGGCTAAAAAAAAAAAAAAAAACTTTGGTATAAAATTGCATACAAGCTACGTGCTATAGCGTAAACTGAAAAAACATAGAAACGAAAATGAGAAATTGAACTCGCACAAAAAAGAAACAAACGATCTTTTTACTTTGTGCACTCAAGCATTACAGTATCTTTATAAGGTACAATAAGGGTTACCAAAACGGTAAAAAGGGAGTTTCTCTAAAAATGTTGTGAATAAAATCTTGACAATTGTGCATTACTTTATATTTAATATACACTGTAAGCTCATTATAATGATCAATAACGTTTTATTATTCAAAAATTTAAAAGGTGGTGCGTCTGTATAGGCTGGCAAATACGATAATTATTCAAAGTTTTTTCAGTCATAATGTTAATACAGATACTGTAATATTATATTTTAGGTTAAGTTTTAAGAAATCGCAGTTTAAGATTTTTATACTAGAGGGGTTAATATTTTAGAACTTTTTAGACTTCAATATATGTTTCCTGTGCGTCATGTTATTAATATAGATTCATTTTCATAATATACAGAAAGTATTCAATTTTATTTAAAATTTTTAATCATGTAATTGTTAAAAAAGTTATAATATTAAATTGGCTGAAAGCTATATTATTCATGGGATTATAAAATAATCTTAGTTGTAGCAGAATTATCATTCTATAATACATGTCTAATTCGAAAGTGTTTTTAAAAGTGTTGTTCTGAAGTTAAAATGATACTATCACTTCCAAGGAATCTGTAAAAAGATTTAAAGAAATTTATTGAATTGATTCACAGTATATAAAAATAATTAAGTATTGACGGTTTAAAAATCAAAGCGCGCATTAGCACCGTGATCGTCATAACCGTTTATCTTCCGATTAATTGATTTTTCAATAAATAGAAATTAAGCTCTCTTTAACTATGTATAATTCATTATAATAAATAGAGCATACTCGTAATAAAATTAAAATACAAATAATAAATCACCTCTAAATGTTTTACCTTCTATAAAAATAATCGAAAATATATTCATTCAAGCTGAGCTTTAAATTTGAAACAAAATTCAATAGCTAGAAAAAGAAAAAAAAAAAAAAAAAAAAAAAAAAAAAAAGGGGGGGGGGGAAAAAAAAAACTTATATTGGATTTGTAATACTGTCAAAGGAATAATCAGACTTACATTATTTTAGAATTATCTAAAAAGATATTATTTATCTTATGTATTAATACAATTATTAAAAAAATAAAAAATTTTTTAAACACATAAAATAATTCAATATATATTATAGTTGTAAATAAATGTAATTAGTTACAATCATAATATAATACATTTATTACACTATATACATTTTCCTTTCCTTTGCTGAAGCGAATTGATCAATTACTTCATCAAAGTTGATGTTTTCAATTTTTTCTATTTCTATAAAAATATTATATTATTTAGACGGCTGTGTAACTCGTGTGTGTGTGTGTGGTTGATCGTAAATACTTCAGAATTAATTTTAATTTGCTGAACGAATCACATTTTGCAATTGATGTAGAAATAGTTAAGAGTATTTGTGAATGTGTATGTGGCGATTCTCATATATATATGTGGGGGGGGGGGGTAAACGTCTTCACTGTATGAAATTAGGAAGATTACAAGTTCTAATGGAGTTTTAAGTTTATACAGAATGAAAAATATGCCTGATTTCTTCCCAATTTTCTTAACGGGAATTTTTCAAATTAAAAAAATTTTTTTATATAAATTGAGCTAATTAATTAAAGTTTATTCTCTGTATAATTAAGCATACATAAAAGACCAAAGAAAAACATTGAAATAAGAATTTTTCAATGTAAAGTATTAATGTAAAGCCAACAAAATTACGAGTCAAATAAAAACTATAGAGTTTTTTAAGTAATGAGTAATTTGATGTTTAATTTTCAATACCCAACAAGCATGCTAATAAATATTCAAACTGGCGAAAAAACGTGTTAAATATTCAGATCAAAAGAATAAAAACTAATAATTCATTTATTATATTGTGAGAAAATTATTAAATTAGTTATTCTAAAGAAACTGCTAGTTGAATAATTGAAAGTGATTCATTCATGTTTTACTTGTAAGTAAATGAACTTGGATTGAGAAAGGATTATGACTTAAATACAT
>JAPDSC010161947.1:239031-323537 GCA_026290005.1 Latrodectus geometricus | reverse complement strand
AAACTTAATACACATAATGATACAGATGTGAGATTCATTTTATCCCAAATTCAAGACAACAAATACAGTGAGAATAATTAGGTAAATACATTGCAACTTAATAACGCGTCAGACCGGCTCCTGCTGCAACACATGCCGCTACACATCGGCATCGAGTTGATCAGATGTCTGATGTTGTCCTGAGACAGATGTGCCCGCAAATCTTGAACAATCTCCAACAAACTATGTACAGAATGGCATGGCGCCATCTAATGTTTCAGCTAGTCCTAAACATGATCAATCAAGGACAAGTGCGGGCTGGCCAAGAAAGATTCTGAACATGAAATAGGAAGTCTTGAGCAACTCGAGCTATATGCAGACAAGTATTATCTTCCAGGAAAATTGCCTTTGAAGAATTAAAAAAAATGTCCTTCGTAGAGTCGAAGAATATATTTAATGTAATGCTATCCCGTTAAAGTTCTACGTATAACATTACAGTGGACTAGCTATCATAAGCTATGAACCCCAGACCATTACGCTTGCTATGCATGCATTGTGATGCGCAACAGTGTGGATGGAAATGTACCATTCGCCAGAGCACCTCAACACTCGTACGCGGTTAACATTTGTCCCCAAAACAAACCGTCATTCATCACTAAACACCATAATTTGAAAATCTATGGCATTCCACATCGCTCGAATTTCGCACCACTATAGATGGAATAACCGATATTACATTGTTAAAAGGTAATATACGAAACGGACGCGTGGATTACAGATTCTCTTCTGCAAGGCGTATAGAAATGGTTTGTGGAATAACTGGCATCCCTACATCTGCGTGTATCGTAGATAGTCACATCTTGATTCACAAGCACTTGCCTCACGATCCTTCGATCCTTTCAACTCGTCGTCTTCCTGGTCACTGCAGGCCCGTACGCCACTACTATCTCGTGGACATTGTTCCCAATATGTTCTGAAGGCACATACCGAACAATCAACCTGACGAGCAACACGGCATGTCGACCAGCCAGCAGTTTTCAAGCTGATGATGAAGTCCCTCTCAAACTGTTTTTACAGTGCGAAATGTCTTCTCATATGTCTTCCAGCCATTCATTGCTAACAAAAGTCTCCTAGTATAGGCACATTTCTGAATTTTCCATTCTGAGCTAGGTTATATAGCGCCCACTTCTTGATTGCAGTGCCACTGCCGGGTGTGTGGTTATGCACATTGGCATCTAACTTAGATCATTTGCACATATTGAATCTCTTTGTATATATGTGCAAAGTTTCGCGCTTGTATCTTTCATCTTTCTTGGTGTGCTGTTTTCAATGTCTTTTAGTATATTTCAAAGATAAGGATATCGATTGCATAAAAAGTGATATAATACTTAATTTAGTTATAAAGAAATTTAACTTTCATAATATTTTACTTGTATGAGTTTCTTCGTTTCATATTTTCTATAACACAGAACCTTACTTACCTTCACGAGAATTTGATATAGTGGTCGAGTCCTTTAAATCTTTACTGCGAAGACCAAACCTTGAAAGAAGTCTCGTGTGGAAGTGAAGAGAAGAAATTGTATATAGTATTGGATTGGTTGCAGAGTTTAAAGGTAATACAAATATAGCAGTCCAGGAATAAGCTTCTCCTAAAAGAAAACATGTAATTAAATTTTAAACAATAGTGGTAGAGTACGTTTTCTGTAGTATATTTTACATTTATCAGTTGAGATTATATATTACATAAATACAATTTAAAATAATGATAAGTTCAGTGCAATTGGTGATAAATGCATCAATCTTTACTTAAAGTGTTACTCAAATAGAAATTATTCAGAATATTAGCATTCGGTGGAATTTATTGATAATTAAAATTTCAAATAATCGAACAGTAGAAAGCCTAATCATATAGAATCTTTGGTACCTCAAAATCAAATAGATACAATTGAATATGAAATGAGTTTTAGTAAAATTTCTTTTCTAAATATTTAATAAAGGAAGGAAAAAATAGAAAGTAAATATATTTTTTAGTATCATTTAGCAACCATTTGTGATTCTTATATCTGTTTATCATACATTGTTATACAATAGTTATTGGGAGAAGAATGGAAAGATGCATTAAGTTTACATCAATCTTAATAAATGGTTTTGCGCGATGTAATTCTGCAAGACATTATTTGGACTTTCATAAACACATGACTCTTATAATCTGCTTAAAAACGTATGGTGACTTGATAAATGTGAATACTAATATTGTGGTAACATAAGCCTAATCTTAACAGAATATAAAATTGATCAGAATCAGTGAAATGGAATTTTTTTTCTTATATGAAGCATATCCTCAACTTATAGAAAATAATATTTAGATGCAACTCCTGTATGAGAAACCGAATGAGAAATGCATTTTTTCATACAAATTGTTGATATCTTTACTTTTGTTTTTATTTTGGTTAATAATTAAAATCCGAATTCCCACAAGTAAGATGTAGAAAATTGTAATTGTAGATATTGGTAACACTTGAAATCTATTCACGTAGGGCAAATATTTCATTTTATAAAAGGTCGCAATTATCAAAGATAGACAAGTTTCAAACTGTAAAAAATTGTAAAAATAAACTTTTCTAGATTTAAACAAACTTTACTTACTTAATAAATAAGTACCATAATTTTTGCTAGATAGTTTTATAAAATTTGGCAACACATTTAAGAATTAAGGAACAAACAAATCTGCAACTCACTGGCGTGGTACAGTGGTTGAAAATCACTTGCTATAAGCTAATTTTTTCATAAACTTTCTTTTTTATCTTTTAAATTTCTTCATTAAAATTGAATTGCTCCTATGTTCTTATGTGTTATGAATATTAGGGTATTATTTAAATTGATACAGAGATCTTTTACTTGACGTTACATTAGACAAAATGTCTAGTCCTTTGCACCCCAGTGCTCTATAAAGCTAAATAAATACTGTAACTAAAATATATTAATGTAATAAATGTAAAATAATATTATACCTGCAATGTTGATTCCACACATAGCTAATAGCCCCATCACAATTATTGGAAACCAGCACATGGAATTCGTAAGGGCAATAAGCGCCATCTGACGGCCAATAGTATTTTCCCTTGAATTTCGTGACATTAGTCGATTCATATTCTTATAGGACTTTCTGATGGTAAAATACATGTACAAATAGGCCGAAACAATGAACACAAAAGCCATGACATTCATGCAAAAGAATATAGCGACAGAATATTCCCATCCAGCAGGTCTTTGGTTTGTAATATGCAGGGCTAAGCATACTCCCGAACGTGCATAAAACTTGCCTTGAAAATAAGGCTCTATTACCAGTGGTATGGCAGCCATGACAGCAGCAACGATCCAAGATATTGTTATCAGTTTGTATGTGAACTGAAGACTGAATCTCTTAAGAGAAAGGGGAAAACACAGACTGATAAAGCGATCCATTGTGATGAAAGTGAGTGTCAAAACCGAAACCTCAGTGGATACCGTAGACAAGAACCCACAAATTTTACATAGAGTACTTCGCTTCCATCTGTCTGAATTCTCTATATATATGTCCCTGTAATAGACATCCACACTGGCTATGATAAGAAGGTAAATTCCCATCAAGAAATCGGCAAATCCAAGACTGAGGATGAGAGTTGAACTGATCATGTTTGAATCTTTGATCTTGAGTCTCCAAATGATAACAAAAAGATTACATACTAGTCCGACAATTCCTAAAACCCAAACGAATGACCTTTGCACGGCACTACTCATAAGATCTTTACAGGAGGAGATTTCATCGGCTGGAGGAAAACAGTTAACAAGGGGCATCTGTGAAGAAGCCATGCAGCAGAAAGTGTATGTGTCACTGTACCTAAAAAATCATTGCATTATTATAAAAATATAATTTATTCAATTTTCAAAGAAAACATTTACACAATTTCATTTAACTTTGTTAACTACATTAAATTTTGTAAAATAAATAATTTAAACGTGCATAAGAAAAATGTTTTATTCATAGAAAAATAAATAATAATCGTCGTTATATTGAACTTGATAATTTTATTTCATTTATGCAGACGTAATCAGGAACAGTATCAATTTTAAATTATTAGAATTATATATTTGCTATATTTAGGACCATAGATTTCTATTTTAAACTTTGGCATTAAATGCCTCTAATGATTTTTTTGGCACCTTATTCTAATACGTACAAAATTGATAAAAAGTAACGAATCGTAATTAAACTTTTTCCCAAATATGGCTAAAGTTATCTCTTTTAGAATATGTACACAAGTCATTTGTTTTCAATAATTGTAATATATCCAATCAATCAGGTCTCTCGTACTACCTACCGAAAATCGGCACGAATTTCCGAACAACTCAATAGATGATTTGGTAAAATATATAATAAAAAATCTATATTCATTGTGTACTAATTTTTAATAATTATTTAGAATCATATGTTTGAAAATCTCCATTTTTATTATATGGATGATTTATTATTAACTCACTGAATCATTAACAATATGAATTAATAATAAAACGCAGTAAGTTTTATTATTTATTACGTTTTTTTTATTATTTATTAGATTTTATAAATCTCTACTTCTCACATTTATGTGAAAAGTTACATTTGCGTAAAAATAATAATTGTAAATAGCATTTATTATACCAATAATAGTTTTTCATCTTTTTAGCAATTTTAAATACATTAAAAATTAATAATTGTAAATAACATTTATTTGCATAAACTAGAGAATCTTTCTTTAAGGATTTGTTCTTATGATTGTCAATATTTCATAGATGTTTAACTGAGAAAAAATCTACACACTTTCTATAATTAGAAAACTAACGCATTTTTAAACATAGTTTAATCGAATTTAAACTAATATAGACTATTATCCTACATTATTATGCAAATAATAACAAACATTTCTCTTTCATTTAATAAGAGAAAAATTATTACTTTCTCATTGGTTGAAATGTTATTACATAATGGTAAAGGGAGGTTCATTGGTAAAAATGTAACACGTTATTACAGAGCATATCTGTTTAGATATGCAGTTCTAAATAAATAAAAGCATAAAAATGTAGGATAATATAGAATATTATCCGATATTATTACTCAAATAATAACAAGCCTTTCACTTTCATTTAATAAGAGAAAAATTAGTACTTTCTCATTGGTTGAAGAGGTGAAATGTAATTATATCGTGGTAAAGAGAAGCTCATTGGTAAAGTAACATGTTATTATAGAGCATATCTTCTTAGATATGCTGTTTTGAGTAAATAATAGTACATTTAGAATAATATAATTAAACTTTATATGAACTTAATTATCTTGATTTTGCAGAAGAAATACTTACAAATATTCCAACGACTTTAAGCCAGAAAATATATCTGATGTGAAGTATAATATATCATTTCCAGTAATGTCCCTGCAATATAAGAAATAATTCAGTGCATAATTTTTAAATGAATAAAAATGATAAAACTAAATATAGTCATTTTATACTTACAGCATTGTAACGGACCGCAAACCACTGAATGCATCATTCTCTACTTTTTCAATTTTATTGTTTTGCAAATTCCTATAGTAGAAATTAATGTATTACAAGATTAATAATCATTTAAATAAATTTTCAAAAAGTAAAAGCAATGTACCTGTCAACTATCGATTATCTGCATTGTAACTTCTTAAAGCATAATTTAATTTCGAGAATTTAAAATAAACAGAAGTTAAACTGCTCTCAATGAAGACAATTGAAATGACTAAGAGTTTTATTTTAAATAAAATTGAAAATTATTTATCCTTTATCATTTGCGCTCTGTTTGAATTAAAAGCTAGTAATAATCATGTAAACTAGAAATAATCAGGTATAATGTAAAACGATAATCACTTTAAATCATTAATATTATCATAAAAAATTAAATGTCTTGAATGTATGTCGAAGACATTCAAATGTATTTTGTTGCAGAACTGATCATACTCATTGATCAGATAAAACAAAGATAAACATTTACAAGACAAAATTAAAAAAATTATAAAAAAATTTTAATGAAATTTTAATTTATTCATTATCTGATTGTCCGAAGCAACTTTTGACTTGTTCAAGAAACAATTTCGGGACCAACTTATTTTTGGCCACAGTACCTTAGCATCTTACTTTGATATCAAATCTGTTTTAATTGAGATCGATTAAAACAGATTCGATATTTTCGATGGAATCTGTTTTGAAACTTAAATTTAGGGAAACCTATAGGTTTATCGAGACAAACCAACTGACAAATACCAAAATTTTTTGCCAATCTATCACTCAAAGGATGAAAAATAACAACCTAACTTATCCTCATATTATAATAAATATTTATCGCAATATTTAACACACATTAGAATTGGCATGTTCATCGCTATACAGATATTACATTTTATACGCCCTCATTTTAAATTTAATGCATCTTACGAAACAAAAAAAAACTTTTAATAGTGCAGTAGTATATAAAATTTAGTATTTATAATATTTTTATTTCAGAAATGGATCTTTCGTACCAATTTTCCTGAAAAAATAGAATTCATGAATCAACAGTTTGGTATTCTTTGCTTTATGTCATGTTCAAATTTTTGGTTTAACTGAAAAAAATCATAAACCATTTTAATGTAAAATTCAGCAAGATTTTTCTTTTTCAAAAACATGTTGAGCATTAAAAATGCTTCAGTTTTAATTTAACTTTTCCGTTCGTATAATGAACTTATAGTTTCAATAAACTGTGATTTAATATTAAAATAACAAAGACTAGAAGTTTTTGATATGGATTATAAAGTTTACTTATAATCAATCAATCCTAGAACAGTTTTAAAAATTCTTAAACTTTCAATAAAACTAACTAAAAATTAGATTATTGGTATAAACTCGGCTATAAAAATTTTGTACATATTTGGTATAAATTCGGCTTTAAAAATTCGGTTTTAATTTACAGTTAAATTTAAGTCATATTTCTTAACTAAATTGCTATTCCATTATTCCTTACTCTATTTTTTTAGTCCTATTATACATTGCTGTTCAGCAAGATATTTTTGTGGATCCAATTCTAAAGATTTTTAGATAAAACAATTTAGATAATAATAATAATTGTCATTTTTAAATATAATTTAACTCTTTGCAAAAATTTAGTTTTTAAACATATGATTATAAAATATCGGAAATGTTTCCAAATTATATTACCAGGACAAAAATTAGAAAGTAACTTGATAGATATTTTATATCTATCAAGTAGATAGATATTTTTTGTATTACTTACAAAGTCTTCAGATTTGACATCCCAGTGAATGTGTTTTTTCTCAGCACTTTTATTGATATTCCAGTTAAATTCCTGTTTAATAGAGAAAATTATCTTTCAGCTTAGCTATATTATTATTAATTAAACATGCTTTATAAAATTAGTCGAAATGCAAGATTTTTAATATATTAAATTTTCTTAAATTTAACTCGCACATCGAAGATAATTGCTATGATATAAAAAATTAGAAGTAGATTTCATAGTTGCAGGGATTGTTTTTAAGCTATTAATGTATTTAAAGCATGTCTAGACAATAGATGCATAAAACAATAAGAATACTTCTCGCTTAATCCTTTGCGTGTAAACATGTTTAGCAATTGTTAGTAGCCGAAAAAAGAGAAATAAAAATTTGCCATGCACTCACTCGTAAGAAACTCAGAATTTTTTTAAATTACAGAAAAATAAAATGTATGTGCTTTCATCGTCTCACTTGTGGTTAAAATACAAATTTATTATTTTACATCTCATAATCAGAGATATTGAATCATTTACATTTCAAGGGTTAAGCTCAAACTACATTGCTGGCCACCTAAATCGCACAACGCAGAGAAAGACAAGATATATCGAAACAAAATATATTTTGTAGATAACATGTTGACCAAGTATCAAATTATTAATTTATAGACTTCTGTGAAATGTGGTTCCTGCCAAAATAAGTGACCAGAGTAGCCACCATTGTTGGAGATCACCGCTGCCACACGACTCAACATTGATTCAAAAAGACATTGGATGGTACAGCAGACAATGCAGCTTACTCACGTTGCCAAAGATGATCTGGTGTGACAGCTGGGAATATAATCTGGGTAAATCGTTGATTAACAATAGACCCCATGTTTTCTATCGGGAAAAGATCGGGAGAGCGAACCAACCAGGAAAGCAATTCAATCTGGTGATTGACGAAGAACTTTAGATAATGGGTGCCACGTGTGGTCCTGTTGAAATATGTTCATTATAATGTTGAAATATAGCTATGGGCAAGCCCTGAAGGTAAGAAAGGACAACTGGCTCCAACGGAGATGCACTTCAGAGATGCAGAAATGGCTGTTTGAAGTACCGACAATGCATACTAGAAGAGTCAAAGAGTGATTGATATCCAATATCACTCCATACCATAACACCTGGTGCGGGACCAATGTGACAGTAACGCAGCTGTTCAGCATCCTTTTTCCACTGTATTTCCAGACTCGAATGCGATTTCCATGGTGTTGCATTGTGACTTCCATGGTGAGCGTGACTCGTCGTAAAGACAATTTCATTCCATTTTGCCGTCCATATCCTTCTTTCAACGTACCATTGGCGGCGGATACGTCTGTGGTTCTAGGTCAAAGGTAGAAGAAAAAAAATTAACATTTTGCGGACAGGACATTCTGCTCTAAATGGTGTCGAATGGTACGCGCCGACATTGGATGATGCGTTGCAGACTGAATCTGTTGTACGATGGCTCGTGATGAGGCTGAGGGATTCGTCTCTGCCATGCGCACAATTTGCCTGTCATAATATGAAATGGTGCACTGAGGTAGATGCGATGGAACATGTCGGTTTTTCGTATTCTCCTACATCCAACGATCATATATCCGCATTTTAGTTGTTTGGCTTCGTCCAACACGACTACCGATTTCCCTGAAAGGTTATCCACAATTTCAGTAGGTCACTGTCCTTCCTCTGTCGAACTCAGATACTTGATCAAAAATGATCGCTGTTTTCTACGATCTTAAGAAAAAATTATCAAACTTGAAATTGTCGAAATCTCCAAGTCTTAAATAGCGTTTTATAGTGGTGCCACAGGCGCGTGGGTAGTGCGTTTGCGTTGAAATTCTAATCATTTGCATACCTCACCTCTGCTAATACATGTTGTAAATTTCATGTTATTTGCATGCTTCCTTCAGGGTATTGCATTTACGGTGGCCAGCAGTCATTTTCGTCACAGTATTTTTCAGTAATAGAGAAATCAAACAAAAATATGATATTGACATAATTTCAAAGAAGTTCTTGTAATACACTATATGAATATCAAATAAATAAATATTTGTACGTATACATATATACACACACATATATATACATATATATATATATTTACTTATTTAATGTGTTTATTAAATTATTTGAACCAAACTTTTAATCAACTTTATGGGTCCTGATAAAATTAATTAATGTCTATAATTATAACACTGCCAATAAACTAAGGGAAATAGTCACATATATGTATGTATTAGAATGTATTAGAAACTTCTTTTTGCTCATTCAAGTTCTTTCTCACATAGGATTTGAATCAGTTTATCATATATGATTAATTTAGGATATTATATTGTTATATTAAGGAGATTTGAATAAAATGCTACAGACATCTATTAAGATGTCATTTTTTTTTTATTGAAATAACAATATGGCATCGAATAACTGACTTACTTCCGATTAATATGTTATTCAAATGATGCAATTAATTAGTTTAAATTGATTATTTAGTTTCTTTTATTTACTTTAATTAATAAGGACTGTGATACATGAAAGTTTTCATTTTTAGGAAAGATAGAGAAATAGAAAAATAGAATTATCTGTGCTACATGGTTAAAACTTTTGACAGCCAAAAATGATTTTGAATGATAATTTTCATCATTTTGTTGCCTTTTCAATGATTTTTCAGAGAATATTCGTTCATCAATGATTTTGCACGATACTCACGCAATTATATAACTTTGCTTAATTTAAAATAATAAATAATTTAAATATTAAAATTAAAAAATTATATGAAAATAATTTAAAATAAAAAAATAACAATTTCATTTATCTCATTTATTCTTTTAACATTAATTTAAGCTTTTTAACCTTTAATTAGACTTACAATGACGACAAATTAGCCAATCCACTGAAAGATTCAGATTCTATTTCAGAAATGCTAGGATTATTTTCCAAGTATCTGGAAATAAACAAATATAGATGTCACAAAGTGCATAGCTTATATACAAAATATAAATTTATTCAAATTAAAATGCACTAATAGCAACTGATTTAGGAATAAAAATTTAATAGTATAAATATGCAGCAAACAGAAAAAATATATGTTCTGCATCTCTTAAAAATTTAAATCTAATTTAGAAAAGAAACACAGCTTGCAAATTATTTGTGACTATTTTTACAATATGATATTAGAATAGTTACTATTATATTACTATAATGATATTAGAATGATTTACTAATACTTCTTTTTTCCAAAAATTCAACGAAATTCAATATTTTCGAAATAATCTATTGTAATGACATGCAATCTTATCAAACTGCAGACTCGAAATCAGTATTAACTTGTATATAATAATGAATAAAGTAATTATATGGAATGTAAACAAAGTTCTCAGACAGAGAAAGCGTCAAAAGAATAGGTAAATTTTTTCTACATTTTAGAAATCTTGTAAAAATTACATTGAAATAAGTATTAAATATAATTTTTTAAAAAAAATTACAATGTCTTGGGCAACAAATAATTTTAAATAGACAGATTGATAATTTTTTAAAATGAAAAAATTGAATTATTATTATTTTATTGAATGATAAGATTTTGGAAGAATACTATTCGAAATTAATTATTGCTGACATTATTTAATTAAACTAAAAATAAATTTAGTTTAATTTGTGAAATTTTGATTTAATTAAGTTATTTTTTTTTATTTTAATTAAGATTTTTTTAAATTTTATTAAGATTTATAAAGTAAGAAAAAATGTAAAAGAAGTAATTTCATTTTTAAAAATTTAATTAAATTTTAATTAGATAATTAATATTTTAAAAATATAATTAAAATCTACACACGAAAAAGTGTGTAGATTTTTTATTTTAAATAAATTTAAATTATTAATTCGATTTTTTATTTAATACTTTATGTACTCAATCCATTTAGTGACACATTTCTAATAATAAAATACAAATTCTAATTATAATACATTTTTAATATTAATTCTAAGCTATTAATTCCTCATTGTATTGTCCTATTGATTTTTTTGTGTGTTCAATTATCCTATTGATATATTTTTAATATTAAGAGATCCCTTTTTAGAATTTCAGAATTTTCAGAATTTCAAATTTATTCAAAATAAATTCCTTTTCATTAGAATATATAAGTAGAAAAGAAAATTATTGTCGTTTTCATTTGAAAAGACCTACAAAAGAATTAAGAATACGAGTATGAATAAAAAGTAACGAAAATATTTTCTCATAATCATTTTCTTATTTTCTGATTTGTTTTTACTTTATTTTAAATAAATCAATAGAATTAATTCTGCATCCAATTCTGTTCTTTATGCTTTCATTTATTCTTAGAATCATGCTTTCAATCGAAATTTCTAACAATAAAATATCTATTCTATGTCTTTTTGTTGAATTTTTAATATTATTTAAGATAAAATAAAAAAATATCAGTAAATATTAAGAAGAATTTTTAGCTATACCATTAGTGAATTAAAAAAATTTATACTGGTTACTGAGTCATTTAAATTTTAACTTCAAGCTATAACCATAGAAATATTTATTTTTTTTTGTAATCTAAAAGAATATTTAAATGTATATGCATATAAAGAATGTGTGGAATTATAAGTATTAAATATTTTATCTATTTTCATTATTCTTAATCAACACTCCATCAAAATGAATATAAATTAGCATTTCTTCGTTCATAGAATATTGCATAGGTTAAGTTGAATGACTAGCTCTTTGCCATAGGTCAAGGTCTAATAAGCTGTCAAGTATAAAAACATAACCGTTGAGTAAGCAACCAAAGCATTTTGAGATAATTTTAAAATATTACAGGTTAATCAATAAACGGTATCTAACAATGCTTACTTCAAATTACAATATGATACAAAATTTTTGCTGGTTTTTAAAATATATTAATGAAGAACTACCTATAGTATTTTAAAGATACCAAGTTAAACTATGATTTTTTTATATTCTGAAAATCTATAAATTTAGACGAAATTTTTGATATCCTTCAAAGTGGTTCCTTAACATTTTATTTTATTTTCTATAAAACGCTTGGTAGATTAATAATACTAATATCAAAATCTAAAAAATTAAAATTAAAAATTAAAATAAAAAATAAATAAAATCTGCAAAAGGGATTTAGAATTGATTATATAATGAATTATATGATATTTATGCGAAACTTACGTCATCTCATAAAAAATAAACCAACTTAAATTCCCATTTATATTTTAACTATAGATCTTGTAAAATTAAAAATTGTGAAATGAATAGATATGTAAAAGTTTTCTTACAGCAGTTTTAGATTCATCAAACCTTGAAAAGCATTCGATGAAATCAACGTCAGCATGTTGTTGCTTAAATCTCTGAAAATAAATAATTAACTTAAAATTATATAAAGTACACATTTATATATATAGACATATATGAAGATAAAGTATATCAAAATTTTTTTTATCGTTTTGAGTATAAAATGTATGAATTAAAAACCAAAGCAAATAATCTGCAATCAAGGTTAAATTTCAAATTTAGGAATTGCATTTATATATGATTAAAGTTATGAATTAATTATTTGGTATAAAACGATTTTCAGCAAAAAAACAAAATAATACTTAACAATTTGTACAAATTTCTTAGATGTAGAAACTTATTTGGGGGTAAAGTCGTCAACATATTATGCAGTAAAATTCTGAAAGATAAGAAAATATACATTAAAAAGCAAATGATACAAAAATAAAAACTTAACTCATATGATATCTAAGCTACAGTAATTACATTTTCAGACGTTTTGCATTTAAAATATTCAAGCATAATTTTTATTATTCATATTTTATAAATATATTTTAACTTATCGTATATTTACAGTTGGAAGAATTTTTATATGACACGCGCTTTTTAAGAAATTCAATGGTGAACAATGGAAAAGTATATAAAACTGTTTCAATGTGAAAAAAATTGATAAGAAAATTTTAAAAATAAGTTCATTCATACAACAAGACAAAGACGAATACAGTATTGAATTTCAGTAAGATTTAATTCACGTTATGTTAAAATCTTGGAACAACTTTGATATACCCCCCCCCCAAAAAAAATTAAGCGCCAAATCTGGCACTCCCTACGATTTTTTTAGGGTTGCTGTTCCTTATTTTGGTGTTGCCAATTTAGGTTTTTTCAGCTTTTAGGTTTTTGCTGTTGTCAAATTTAGTATTTTCTTGTATTTTGTACCATTTTTTTTTTTTTTTTTTTTTTTTTTTTTTTTTTTTTTTTTTTTTTTGTTATTAATTATTTGTATTTAGCGAGAATCCATCATGGCTAGAAAAAAAGGCTCCAAAAAGAGGTATTTTACTTGGCGAGAAAAAAAGTCGCCAAATTTCTGATTTGGGGGGGGTATATCAAAGTAGTTCCAAAGTCTTTAACAAAAATATAATCTAAACAAACAAAAAGCAATTTCAATATGCTTTAACTCTCCTTGGAGATTAAATTTACAGTATGTGACCATTATAAAATAATGTAAAAAAGTATGTATATTAACTAACTCCTTTTCATGATAATTAAGCTTTTTTATAATTTTATTCAGAATGAATAACTATTTTTCAGAAAATTTCGCATAAAAATAAAGAACTCATATTTTTTATATATTCTAATATTCTTCTGTTGCATTTTTCTATAAAATATATTTCTTTTTTGTTTATAAATTTTTCTAACATAAACATTTCCATTTCAGTCATAGCTTATAAAGTTATCGTTACTACTGCTTTTTTAAAATGTATATACAGCAGACAGTCTCCTTTTTATGAACCCATATTTAACAAACCCTCGCGATTTTATGAACAAATGCTGGACTTTAACAAGTTGCATAGATGAAATACTCCCATTTATGAACAAAAATTTTAAAAAAAATCTCTTTTCGCGAACTCATTTTCAAGAATCTTTCGTTTGCTTATATTTTTTTACTGATGGAATTTTTTCAACTTACTTTTTTTATATTTTATTTTCTTAACAAGAAACATGATTTTATTAAAGAATTTCATATTCTTTTATTTATAGTTAACTAACTTCATTGTTGATCTGAAATACCTGATTTTTTAAACAATTTCCATGTGGAATTTTTTCTGTGAATTCTTACTTCCGTCTGATGACCCATGCATTAAAGTACTATTGTAAGTTACTATTATTATATTGTAAGTACTATTAAAGCATTAAAGTACTTCTGCAAAGAGTACTTATGGTTAGGAGTTACCTTATAAAGCTACCATACTAGGGTACAATGTATTTGACAATCTATGTTTGGTATGATACTGAAGAGAAAAACTTCATCTATGTCATTTTGACGTACAAACTTTATCAAAGAAACGACTTCAACGAACGCCAAGTATAAGTTTTTTAATTTGGAAATAAAAAGTAAATAAACAATATAAAAGATACAATATATATAAAATAATAATGCAATTATATGGCTTAATACAATAGCTGATTTAACATACTTAAACCATTTAATATAAATTAGTTTTTTAGGTATATCTAATAGCCAGGAAAATGTTACAAACAACTAAGACCAACCTTAGTAACTTATAAACAAGAGTTATAATCAACAAAAGTGATCAACAGAAGTCAAAAATAAAATCGACGTAATTTCCTAGATCCACTTAATATAAAAAAATCTCATAATAAATTATATTTTATTTTAATAAAAATCTCTTTATGCTGTTACTATAGTTAGAAAAATAAAAATTTAATTTTTATAAAAGGAAAATAAAACCTCTTTATATTTAAATTATTGGAACAACTTTGATATACCCCCCCAAAAATTACGCACCAAATCTGGCACTTCCTACGAACATTTTAGGGTTGCTGTATCTTACTTTATTGTAGCTAATTTAGGTTTTTTAAGCTTTTAGGTTTTTGCTATTGCCAAATTTAGTATTTTCTTGCATTTTGTACCATTTTTTGAGTTTTCTTTCAAAGTTTTTATGTATTAATTATTTGTATTTAACAAAAATCCATCTCTGCGAGAGAAAAAGGCGCCAAAAACAGGTATTTTGCTTGGCGTGAAAAAAAGTCACCACATTTCTGATTTGGGGTGCATATCAAGTAGTTCCAAGTTATTAACTAGTTATATGTACATTTAAATTTAAATCTCAATTGAATCCTCTGTAGCAAGGAATATTTTTAGAATATATCTATCATATAAAGCATTTCGAAAATCATGAAACTTAAAAGTATTACTGTAATACATTTGCGTATCATCAGTATTCATGTAATTTGTTACACTGAAGTTAATAAATGTATTAGATAGATACATGACTTAAGTCAAAATTAATTTTTGAGAGAAAATTTTATCTTAAAAATGAATTTTTAAAGAATTATCTTAAAAATATATTATATTAATATTATATTATTAGTACAGATTCTAATTCAGATTCTATATTATATTAAGAAACTCAATGACAAATAATTTACAAGAAATACTCACAACTCTCCCAAATTCAAGAAACTTGAAAAATCTGTATTCAACAAATCTAACATATTAAAGCTGAAATCCCTGTTTCAAAAATAAAAACATATATTCATATGATATGTTTCAATATGAAATTATATAAAATATTGATGTAAATTAATATAAAATATTGATATGAAATTATTAGGAATGTAATGAAATTTATTCATACAACTATTATCACAAAGATATCGTGCAGTTTATTTCATAAAGCTTATTCAGTAAACTGCTCAATCTATTTGTGATAATATTAGTTTGGGGAAAAAGTAATCCATTATGTTTTCGGTAGACGTCTGTAGTGATCGATATCTCGCGAGGTATCCATCAAACAATTTCAGATTTATGCTCGTTTTAAAGGTGACATTTGACACTAAAATATCCTCTTGCGGTTTTTTATTTGATTAATTCAGTTACGAGTACAAGGTTTTAAAAATGGAAGACAACAAACAGAAAATTCGATACATTTTCGTTTTTCTCTTGTAACGGCGAAAAAGATAGCCGGGTGGCTAAAGTTGTGAAAGCTGTTTATTGTCCTATATAAGACTGTCACAACCAGTTACGTACAATTTTTGTTTTGTCGATTCCGCTCGGGTATTTTTGATGTTAGAATTGCACCTCACATGTGGATACAGCATCGTCGAAAATGTCTATAAAATATCAAAAATGATCGAAGTTAACTGAGTCAGCAGTCGTAACGCGCAAGACCTAAAAATCTACATGAAAGCTGTTTTAAACCTTTTTACAAAGTGAATCCAAAAGAAGTTACATAAAGTTCACGTAAAAATAATGGATTTCTTTTTCCCCAACCTAACATATGTTATATGTATTAATTTTCTTACTTTTTCATATAGAAATAACTACTTACAAAATAGATTTAATCAATAAAAAATATTTACATAGTGGTAAGAAATTATAAAATATTTTTGCTTAAGTATAAAGTTCTAAAGATTCTAAGCAATATATAAATAGGCAGAATTTTAGAGAATATTTTATTTTCTAATTTGCGTTAAAATTATACATTTTTTTAATTGAAACATAAAAATAGAGTTTTTTGATTTTTCCTTCGACTAAGCAACCCGTAGGGCAAACATTAAGTAAACATTATAAAACAAATACATAATTTTTATTTGATTCTAAATAAACATTATAAAATAAACTCCCATAATTCTTAAGCAGCTTCGTTAATTATAATATTTCCAGAAAACGAGATATTATCATTAACTGATAATGATAATTGAATTACAAACCTCTGTGAAATAAAAAACATGTTCGTTTTAGAGAAAGAGTTAAACGCAATCTGCACCATTCCATCTGTTGTAGTAGATTGAAAATAAATATGCGATGATTATTTTGTAACAGTGAATAAGCTTTACCATCAGCATGAATTGGTTGAATTGCTATGTAGCCTGGACGGTCCTTCACAGGAAGTTTCAGTGTTTGCAATGGAGACAAAACATTGCACGAAATGTTATTTCAGACTGTATAATCGGTATTTGTAACTAGAAATATTAGCTGATAATCGTGAAAAGATTAGATATCCGCAACAAAAAAAAATCTATACTGAACACTATGAATCAGATTGACGTTTTACGGTTATTCTTCGTACACACTGGACAGCAGTTTATAGTTTAATGTGGATATTTAATCACAATGAACATCCATTGAGGAGATGGAAATCTCAAACATGAACTTTTGAACTCGAGGCCGGGGCTCTAGTTATTCAATCTTTTCAACTGCAACAACCTTTTCAACAATAACTGCATTATGAATTTCATTTTATTGGAAAGTCATCTTGAGAAGACTACTGTTACTTAAGTTTTCTTTCAAAGTTTTCTATTTGTTGTTGTTGTGGTTGACTTGTGCCAGCTAGGCTGAAAGTATGGGTGCGCTGCTTTACTTTTCCAACTGAAACGTAATTTAGAGTAGAGTCCGACTTCCTCACTGCCATAGATACCCGTTTATAGGTAAGCAACCATTCAAAACTCATTTAAACAATGAAAGGACAAAGTCTGGAGAGAGAGAAAAAGTGCATCCATGCCTGAACCGGGATTCGAACTCTTTTCGCAGTCAAGCACGATGACCACTGGACAGGATGGTTGACAAAGTGTTCTATTTTTTAATTTTTATATTCATCAGTCTATGATTTTTGTTTTGTTGAGAAAATATCATGTTATTGCATATAAAGAGGTAGAACTGGAGCATTTCAATTGGGAATAATACAAATGGAACATCATACTTTCCATAGACGAATTCCATTTCGATAACATCATGACAAAAAGCAGATTTTTATCTACAACGAACCTAATCCTACGAATAATTATGCTGTAGGTCTTAAAAGTATCCACTTTAGTGGAAAAGGTGAGATAGTGTGGGCTAATAATTCTAGGAATAAACACACCAAATTTTATTTTCTTATGATTCAACTATATAGAAATGAGATTCTCATTGGGGTCATCTACACAACAATTATGATGGATGAATTCAATTTCATAGATGATAGTACTTCACAAATCGTGCTCAGCAAGTGGACAGTTACATTTTCCAACAAATAATTCTTCAGATGTGTTGCCATCCTACACCCATATATGAAACCAGATTTGAAACATTCTAGGCAGAATGGCTGCAAATCACCTAACGCTTACAGAAGCAATTTTGCACTTGAAGAGCTCTCATCTATACTGCAGTAGGAGAAAATATCTCAGTCCGTGATTAATAAGCACATTAACTTTATGTTTCATCCGAAAGGGACATTGCTTTCAGTCAATTGAAATTGAAACTCATTTTCATTTGAGAAATTCTTGCTTGTTTGCGTAATATACAAAAATGATGCAATCATTTTTTATCCACAAAATTACAAAATACACATATAATTTCATGTTGTCTAACAAACTCATCTTCATCGTCTTATTTTTTTCCTTTAAATAATATATCTAGCTATTATTTGCCAGTATTTACTATATTTTTAGACCATAACTAATAACTAAAATAAGGATTTAAATTTGCTATATAGTATTTTAAAAATTAGACAAAAATATTTGACGTCCCAAACCAGGTTATACTGCGGCATCTCTGCGAGATTGGCTTGAAAACACCTGTTTACCTTCAGTGGAAACCATCGCACGTGGGGGTATGTGGTAACGAGATAGCAGACATGCTTGCCAAAAATGGTTGTGATCTGCCGATAAACAGTATAAATGAGCTTACTCCATTAAAAATACACTTCTTAAACAGACAGAAATTGATCACTGTATGGCGTCGTCCACCGGTGCATCATTGGTATTCTTCCAATGTTCCTGGTCTGTCTCTGTCGTGCAATGGCCCCGGCCTCTTCAATCGGTCATTGTGAGAATTAAGAGTGGTCACTTAAAATGTCTGAGGTTCTTGAATGGGGACAGAATTTTTTCTCCCTGTTCTTGCTCCCTCCCTGCCAGTCCTGCTCACCTTCTTGTTTGTCCTGGCGCCTCTTTGAGGCATCTGTGGGATGAGCAGGATCTAATCTATGAGGATCTGGTGCGTCGGTGCCTTCTGGATCTGGTGTAGGCTTTCCTACACCAATGGGATAAGCAACAAAAATAATAGGATTAAAATTACATAAAAATTAATCTTTTGAAGTGGCTCACATTTTCCATATAACAAATCCCAATAGTCTTTACAAAATTAATCTTTACAAAATTTGAAATTTTGTATAAATTCTAAACTAAGTGCAGTGTCTATAAAAAGCTGTACACATTTTTAAGCTGAATAATTCCTAAAGAAATGAAGATAAATTAATTTCGCAAATGGTTTGATATTCTTCAAATCTTGCATGGCCGTATCCCTTATCAATAGATTTTCGAATGCTTATTGTTCATCCTACACGAAGAATATCATGATTGTAATCAATTTCGCACCAGGTATGATCAAGCATTTCAGCATTCACAGAGGTAATTGCACTTGAAATCGTGGCTTTTAAGTCATCTTAATAAGAAGCTTCCCTCCTGTAAAAAAATTCCTTTTTACAAATTCCCAATTCAGGATATCACAATTTATACTTCCAGTGGTGTTGAGCCATTTACCCAATCCATCTTTTAAGAAATGGTGATTTAAAGAACAATGAACAATGACCCTGATAGGTGTTGTCCTTCACCTCAATTTCCGATTAAATATAGAACAAAACGCAAAAAGAACACATCAAAAGAAAGCATGACATTGCATTATAATCTTTTCGAATAATAAAAATAAAATAAACTACGGGCATAGGCTATATTTACAATACCAATGATATTCAAATGGGAAAAGGCTATTCCCTATAATAACGCTCTCTATAAGCGATATTTGAACTATTTTACGTATAAGTTTGCTTATATCTTCTTTATTTTATGAATTATTTAACATCAAAATCTATCCAATATTTTATAAACATTCTGCATTATTTAATGGTAAATTAGAGAACAATTTAAATAATTGAGTGATTCCAAATGAATCATAGATCAAGTTTTACGATTCGCGTAGTAAATATTACACGAAAATGTCAAATTTTATTTTTCATTCTAATTTTGAAGACATTTTTGCGCAATTTAATCTACTTAATATTCTCCAAATATTGTTATCAAAATTTAAATAACTTAGAAACATTAAGAATATTTCTAAATTATACACTTTGTGATAAAAGTATCTTGGAAATATTAAATGCATTAAAATTACGAGAAAAAGTTTGTGTGTTCTAAATTTATTTTCTCATTTTTCAGCGATTTCTCAAAAAAATTATTGTTTTAATGAATATTTTTTTAGCTTATTTTTTCAGTTACGAATCCATTTCTAATTTAAACAGTCTAATTTGTATTTTTCATTAAATATTTTTTATATAAATATTCAATAAATGCATAATTTTTTATTTTGATTCGCTACCTTCTTCATTTATTCTTTTCATTTCTTTAATTTTACTTTGTTTAAATAATAGAAAAGAATATTCTAAAAATAGAAAAAAATATTTTGAATGATTAAAGTTATTTTTACACTGCTAAATATTAATAAAGGCATTGTTATTAAGCATTATTCTAGAAATTAATTTTGTCTCGACTTACAGTTTCCGTACTTCTTGAGGGAAATTGTGAGGGAGCATTGAAGCATTCAGATATAAGCACGATATGAATAACCCAACGCATGAACAATTTACTGGACACACGAAATCTAAAATCAAAATTGTTATAAGTAATGTATTTCGAAAATGTTTTAAAATAAATGTATGTTTAAAATGACAGTACTTATAAAAGTAAAATGTCCACTAAGAAAAACAAAATTTATGTAGGAGAAAATTGTTTCATTGCATACACATTAAAATATAATAAATGTCATATTATTATACGATGAAAAAGATAACTCAATTTATAGAAATAATAGGAATTGTAAGGAAAGGAAAATAATATAAAACCGTATATGCTTTATAATTTATATATCTTTTTAAAATAACTTTTCACATTGGTACACTAGTATGCAATAACTCGATCATCAAACTGAATAATAAGAAATTTTACACCATTTTTCAGAGTAAATTAAAAAAAAATTTATTCAGCATGGATTCACTGAGCTTTTACAATAAGTGTGCCAAAATTTTTCCTAAAAGTAAAATATAGTTCCCCTCCCCCAAATATGCAATGCTGCATATAGTGTTCTTATTTGTTTGTACCACATATTTTCTGTCGGATTCAGGTGGGAACTTTAAGATTATCCATTGACAATATGTGTAGAGTTATCTATAAAACCAAACAAAAGTGAACTTTGTAGTAAACATGGGAAATTTTCTTATTGGAATAGGAAAATTAGTCTGATTGGAGAAGAAAGCATTGTTCAACCAATTGTTGAAATACGGCAGAATGCAATTGCTACATACAATTTCCAGATGTTACATCAGTTTTTCTTGCATGGCTGACCCATACACTTTTTTGTCATTTTAAGAATATATTTCTATCTCTTCTCAATTGTAAGTAATATTGTTAGTCATTTCAATCACGCAGGTTTTAATATTATTATTACGTGATGCCAGTTTTCTTTTCAGGATATCACTTTCTATGCAAATTTTTATCGTTTCTCTCTGATTTTTAGTCAAATTTAGACTAGCTTTTCTCTTCCAATAAAACAAATTTATTTATTTACTATTCTATGGACTTAGATTTTGATATTAGAATTTTGTATTATCTGACGAAAATGAGCAAGATTGAATTTTTAGAATTAGTTCCTTTATAATAACCCTCTTTGGTTGAAGTGTTAATTTTGATGGTGCTTTTTTACTTTTTACTGCCATAAATATTTCTAAATCGTAAAATAACGTTTACAGCATTAGGTGGTCGGTTAAAACTCTTAGCTATTTCTGTGTCTGATTTCCTTCATTTCTTAAGCTTACCAATTTCTCCCTCTCAACCAGAAAAAAATATGGTGATAACCAATTTCACTTGATTACCTTATAATATCCGATATACTTAGATATACATATAGAGCAACTATTAGAGTTCCCCTTTCTCGCGATTTTAGAGTGGACATACAAGAGACCTCACTTTTCGGCATAGTCAAAAAATATACCCTGAGTGGCATTGGTGTTCAGCTGACATGGCATCCCCTGCGCATATTTTGGTTTGCTTGGGTTTTAATAAAGATGAAAACCCTTGGAACCCTCAACTGCTTTTAGACTTTTTAAACATTTTCGGCTTCATGGGAATTGTCTAGTTCTGCTAGACTGTCCCGAGATTAGAAACAACAACAACCACAGTAAGATTAAAGTTTATTATTTTGAAAAATTGTGAAAATAAACAATTTCATAAAATGATTTAAATGAGGAAAAATTGAAATTTGCATATTGCATTGCAATAAACATGAAACATTAATTTTTAACGAATTTAAAAAGTTATGATTAATACTGTATAATTATCTCCACCAAAAAGTGATTTTATTTCCTTTTAACAAACAAAATTTTGAAAAATGCTTGTTTCAAAAAACAACGTACAGTAGTTTCGATTAGCAATGTATATTTAATAAAATATTAAGAAATATTTTGTGTCAATATTTTACCTTTTACATTAATAAAATCTAAATAATGTAAACAAATCATTTCTAATATTATAATACGAGGAATGGTTGCCAAGTAGAAAATCGCCCCAGAATTAATAAACTCCAGTAAACTTGGAGGTATGGGGTTTTTGGCCACGAGGAATCGATTGGCGCCGGTTTTGAAGCGCTACGGTCGAGCAGTTTGGAGTTACAGATAGGATATTTTCAAACTTTACTAGTTCGCCATAATGGCTATAGATGGCAGCACTTAAATTTTCTTTATCTATCTATTGCCTATGTTTCAATCGGTAACGGCTGCCATCTATAGCCAATATGGTGAACTAATAATGTTTGATGACCACACGATTATTTTTAAATCACAAAATTAAGGTAAAACAAATATAAAAGAATAAGGATAATTTTGATATTTTTACTACATTTTCTTTTAAAAAAGTACGATTCTAATTTCACTGCTTTTTATTAAGGGGAAATTGTTAATGAAATTTTGAATTTAGCGCTCGTTCGTTAACTAAAGAGATTCGTTCTTTTTGATTCGTTCAAAATTCCAATTTCCAAATATTCGAATTTCCAAAAAAGCATTTAAGGAACTGATTTCGATTTCAAATCACCGTCAACAAAGTTCAATTACATTTATTTTACATTACAATTACATTTATCAATTACATTTCATTTCCTATGACTTTTCAAACTTTGCCTTTGTATCTATGAAAAAGACAAGTAAAAATATTGTATTATGTAAGAAATTTTAATTTATTGATTTTACAAACGGATGCATTGTTATATCTTCGTGTAAAAAAAATCATTCTTAAAAACAAATCTATCTGTACATTTAAGTCTGTAACATTTTTTTAATGCTTTTAGTCTGTATAACTTTTTCTAAGTAAAACTTAAAAATAATAATAATTTAAATGATAATAGTTTAAAAATTAATAATAAATTTTTTGCACGCAAAAGCATCTAAGTGATTGATAAAATAATTTTACATTCGATTTAAATTTTCAAATGAAATATAAATTAAAACATGTTTGCAGCAGAATCCTAGTTTACAGAATTTTAATTTAGTAAAATTGTAGATCAATAAAAATCAAGTTTTCATAAAATTTGACCAAAAAATGTAAATAATTCCGATTAAATTAAACTATTTGCAGTTAAAAGAAACCTGCAATAAACTTTAATATAATGAAAATAAATTTTAAATTTAAAATAATAAATTTATTTTTGTACTCAAACAATCGTAATTCAAATAATTTTTATGTCTGAAAAAAAGATAGCCACTTTAAATATTGATAATTCTTTAATACCTTTTAGTATTATAAAAAAAAGGGAAACTAGTCTTATCATATTATAATCAAATATTGTAAGCTGCAGATTATAGAGATTATCCTACTTAATTATTCATGTATCAAATCATAATATCATTCTTATAGATGTATACAAATTATTTAAATATATGTCACATTATATACAAACCGCATAGTAATTCATCATCTCCTTCAGGGCAATTTCTAATTCCATCACAGCGCTGAAGCAGAGGTAAACAGGAACTGCTGTTATGGCATTTATAATGTCCAGGACATGAATAATTTTCTAAAATTAAATCAAACGTTTTATATGTAATATACATAAGTATTCACAAGTTTATTGTTAAAATATAACAATTCACATCACTAGATGGCGCACTTTGTAATAACGATTGAACGTTTATAAGCTAATTTAATGCTGCTTGCTCACGAAAAACAAAAGAGTGGGATATTTTCCTTTCTTTTCTTTTTTTAATTTTCTAAATTTTATTTCACTTAAGAACTCACAAAGATTCAATTTTCCCTTAATGAAATTAATTAATTAAATGTAATATATGTCAACTAATGTTTATTAAATTTAGCTTCCTTTATATGTTTTATTTTATTTACGTGTAATTAAATATTTAAGTTTTATTTCTTATACAATAGGAAGACATAATTTGATTTTTTATCGAAACTCAGTCAATGTATTTTAACTGTAAACATTTTAATTGTTCATTATAGTGGTAGATGGTAGATAGTTGTTAATATAGATAATGTTATTAAGATTATTCAAATATAATTAATTAGTTCTTAGAGACTATTTTATATTTAAATTTGTTAGTTAAATCTATATTGTTATTAATTTGAATATTATGAATAGTATTTATAGTATACTAAATTTATGATGTTTTTACTAAAATCATAAAAATTTAATTAATAGATGCACCTGAATGTTATTTGCAAATTTAAATTCGTAAAAATCCTTCCATAAAAGAAATTAAAAGTTAAAATTCTAGCTGATAGATGGCACCACCTAGCAATTTAATTATTAACTAGAAAATGTGTGTAAATAATTATGAGACAATGCATCATAAAAGCTTTTTGGTGCTTATTTAAAGTAATAAATTGTACATATTTGGGGAGCATCCTCTGCCATTTAGTTGTTTTTTTACATTTTATTAGACTTTTAGTCTTTTTTAACAACTATTTTATTTTTAATTGTGTCTTTTCTTGTAGTTAGGAAACAAATTTCATGGAAAATAAATGTCAATTTCTTCACATTTTTTTAATTTTCCTTTTTTAAATGGCTTGGTTTTGTTTTATATGAAACTTGTATAAATTAACATATATTAAAAATAAATAAAATCATTCTTTTGTTAATACATAAAAAATAATTCAAATTTTTGTATTTTATCTATAATTAAAAATACAAAATGGCTAACAATCAAAATCAATTTTTTTATCCAAATATTAATCTTTTAGGTTATCTCAATTAACGTTTAGTCGTATCTCCATAATTTGTTTTAATTTCAAAAACTTAAAATAATTAATAAATATGCTATTTCTTAAAAAATAAATAAAAAAATCGTAGTAAAATTTTAATGGATTATAAGAATCTTTGAATACAAATGAATTTGTTTTAAAGTGCGTCGTTATTTGTTTAAATTTCAGGTTTCTGTTGGATATTAAACATGAATGACATCCAGAATATTATGATAAAATTAATTTGTTCAAAACTTTACAAATCAAAGTTATTAGTTTATAATAAAAAAAAAAATAAATAAAATAAAACTATCATGCATACTGCAGTTTTTTTCATCTCCTCCACCAATACAATCCCATTTTCCATCGCAAACGTATATAGTCGGGATGCAATATGTGCCGGGACATTTGACATAATCTTCAGGACATTCAAAATATTCTAGTACGAGAAAATAAAGTTATAAATTACAATATGATTTTAAAATATTACTGAATAAAAAAGCATTTTTTATTGAAAAAATTAAATATGATTCGTAATGTAGTATAAATCACATGAGACGGACATTTATCAAAATACAACTGACCATAGAAAAACAATGTTAAGGTTTATCATTTCTCAAAAATATTATTTACAAGATAGTGATGGGTAGTCATAATTTCAAAGATGTTAATATTTAACTTCCATATTCAGACTAACTTAATTTATCAAACTTTTAAGTTTATTACTAATATAAAATAAAAAAATTAAATAGCAAAGCTAGGTTAGACTATACTTTAGGGTGCCCCTTTGATTCTCGCCAAGTTGTGATCACGATTGATCGCCAAGCTGGGCAAAACCGACTCGTGTTCTGATTGGCTTATATCCAGTCGAGGCTCTTTTTAGTTTATCTGATTGGTTACCTGTTTGCAGTATA
Organism: Latrodectus geometricus; assembly: GCA_026290005.1. Taxonomy (NCBI): domain Eukaryota; kingdom Metazoa; phylum Arthropoda; class Arachnida; order Araneae; family Theridiidae; genus Latrodectus; species Latrodectus geometricus. Next base: position 297,026 of record JAPDSC010161947.1, on the reverse strand, counting down.
ATCAGCGCGAGCAGGAATGACACCAAAAAAATGCCAAGTTCGCAAAGGGCACCCTAAAGTATAGTTTTACCGCACTGTAATCTACTCAAACAGGAATGGCGCCAAAAAAAATCGCAAAGTTCGCCAAAGAGCACCCTAAAGTATAAAAAAGTATAGTTTTTACCTAAAGCTAAATTTACCTTGTATGAGACAAAAAATTTTATTACTTTTTTAAACTTTAAAAATATTGAAATTCAATAAGTTCAATCTTATTTTTATGCCTTAGTCAGTCTGTCATTACTGATGATGAATCTGTTCTTATGATCTACTCGAATATTAAAGTAATTTTTTTTTTAATATAAGACGAGAATATTTGGTTATTGAAGCAAAAATTGGATTCACATACTTTAAACAAACGCATGGAAGAAAACCGACTATGATTACATGAAATTATCAACAGAAAGTTTCAAAATTCCCATTTTCAGTCTCAAATTTGAGGTAAGAAGTTGCTAGAATTTACAAGTCTCAATGCATCAATAGTTGTATAGCAGGATTATAATAATGATATTCAAAGCGAAATTCGATTGCATTTTCTGTCTCACTTAGTTGTGATAAGGGAGATAAAATTATATTCTTATCACGCAAGGAAGTAATCAAATATTCGTTAGAAACTGGAAATATCGAAACAAACAACAAAATTAAGAAACTACTTCCTGTCGTAAATTTACAATTTTTGAAAAACAAGTCAACAGCACATTAACCAAATACAGCATTCTTCAGATCAGTTTCGATTCTTTTACCAACTGTATCTTATGTATGATTTCTATATTCATAAAGATACAAAATATATTCGGTCACATTAAATTTATATTTTTAAAAGTATACGAGACTGAAATTAATTATGAATATTTGGAATAAACTTCTGGACTTGTTGGGGAAAAATTCGATCAGACCTGTTGAGAAAAACCAATTTGAGAAAAAAGTTGAAAGTAGTATATCATCTGAGCAGTCACCGATTCTTTTGATGTATCTTACTTCCTGTGGCATTCCAACGCTGGAAACGAAAAGTTGCCAAAGCATGTTCTTCAGGATTCTTTACTTGACCTGCTTTGCTTTAACAATCACCAACACCAGCACTTGTCTAATTGAGGAATTTAGTTCCTTTCTCATATTCACAATGTTCACAAAAATTGCAGCTTTGATTTCGTGGTGGAGTATGTACAAGCAAAATAAGAATTACATGGAACTAATAAAGCTTTTGAAGGCATTGCAGAAAAGAATTGGTTCCAAAGCGAACAGAACCATAAAAATCCTTGGAAAAATATCATTAATAATGTATCTAATCGCTATTTTCGTTCCAGCTGTGAGGCAATTTTTCCGGAAATATGACGTTGGATCTTGTCATGAGTTTTGGTTCCAATTTTCAACCTTGCAATACGTGTGTTATCATGTTTTTCTGAATATTGTTCGCCAGATCTGCAATTGGACTATCCCATTTTCTGCAACATATTTCTACAGTTTTTACTGCCTAGAGTTAAATAGCTGCATTGAGATTTTCAGGAAAAAGTTAATTACCACACATCGATTTACCAATAAAGGCATGCTTAACACATATTCTGAAATAAGATCAGCAATATTAGGATTGGAAAACTCGTTCTCGTTCGCTATTCTTTTTGTTTTGTTCACCAACTTCGCAGAATCTTTCAGAGCACTATCCTCATTTTTTAGCCTCGCCAAGAATACATTTATTCTGCACAAATTCCTCGGCTATTCCCTCTACTTTTTTCAAAACACATACCTGTTCCTTTTTCTTATATTTTCCGCCGACAAGATGCAAAAGTCATTTAGTGATCTCAGGAAAACTGTCCTCAGATTGGCTGAAATATCTCAAGGAGAGAACCTGCATGCTAGTTTTAGAAGAAGCTTGCAAATAATTGTAGATCGAGAAAGAATTCAACTCACAGCTTGGGGTATAATTGCCATCAAACGCACGCTCCTCCTCACAGCTGTTGCTTCGCTCATAACATACGGAGTGTTAGTTGGGCAATTAGAATAAATTAAGAATAGCAGAAAGAATACTGCTTTGCTTTAATAATTTTCTAATATTAAATTGTGTTCGGAATTAGAATCACATTGTAATATATATATTGAAATATATTTTATGTTTCAACAATGTTTGAAGTGCATAATAAATCCGCTAATTATGTCACAAAAAATCTACTGAATCTTAAAAAGGGTTTAATACATGAAATTGTAAACTATACTTAATGGTGTAATTTTATATAGTTATTAATATTATTACTGCTTAAAATAATTTCTTTTTCTAGAATCAAAACTATACATTCTTCTTTAACTGAAAATGAATATATTATTTTATATATTTCTACAATTACATACTTTGTTTCATTTTTTTCTACATTCATCTGTATTTACATGCATTTATTCAGTTTAGTGATTATAATTATCTATGATATACTCACTCTGAAGTAAATAATTTATATTGCTTTCGATTATACTGTTACCCAGCTTTTGCTTTAAAACGACTTCGAAACGTTTTAGTTTTCTTTTACATTTTATTCAATGAATAAAGTTATTGTAATTAACTAAAAATTTTGCGATACATTTAAATATTTACTCTCTCTATTGTATTATATTTTATATGTTTAGTACTATATATTATATTGTTTTTAAAATGTAGAAAAAATAATCATGTTAAATTTAATTTCTCCCCCTTTTAGATAATTAATTGCACACTCAATCGAAATATTTCAAATGTCTGTTTCCTGTAGGATACATTTTCTGTATAATTCAACATCATTTTCATATAATTTATTTATTTGAATAAATGTAGCTCATTTCACAAATAAAAAAAAATCAATAATGTTGTTAAATTCTATATTTAAATATAATTCATATTTTAAGTATAAGTCAACATCATTTTCATATCATTTAGTTATTTGAATAAATGTAGCTCATTTCACAAATAAAAAAAAAAATCAATAATGTTGTTAAATTCTATATTTAATTATAATTCATATTTTAAGTATAATTCAACATCATTTTCATATCATTTATTTATTTGAATAAATGAAACTCATTTCACAAATAAAAAGAAGTCAATAATGTTGCTAAATTCTAGAATATTTAATAACTTTAGGAAGAAAAGTAACTTTATATCTGTGTACAAATTATTTAATAATTTAAATATGTAAGGTAAAATATGTTACAAAAAATTTAGATTTTGTTTAATAAAATAAATTACACAAAGCGTTTAAAGAAATTCAAATAATGGTTATGTTAAATAAACATAACTATTATCGATTTGAGTTACGTATAAATTAATTTAATTGTGAGTGTTAAACATTTGTAGTTTCAAGAAACATTCCACGAAACATTATGCTATGTAAATATTATAATATAATTATAGATATTTAAAGTAAAGATAAAGAAAGAGTTTTTGTGCATTCACATGAATACTGTTAAAATTATATTACTATTGAATGCACAATATAATTAATTGATTAGAAATTTTCACTGACAGTAAATATTTCTAATTATTAATGATTACAGAGCATATAAAAAACAAAATGTATTTATAAAAATGTATAAATGAAATAACATGAATATGATTAAAAATTACTTAAAATTATATAAAACAAATAAAATATAATGATTGAAAAACAAGAATATGTGATTATTAATCAAGAAATAACAAGTGATTGGTTCAGAATTATTTTGAACCAACCAATACCGATTTTTCAAACAATACCAATTTTAACAATGATAGCTTATGAACTAAATTAAGAATTACAATAAATAATAAATGGACTACTAGAAAAAGGATTATACAAACACAAATAAAAAATGAAATTAGTGATTCTAGTATTATAATTGATTCTTAAAACATTTAAATAAAATTTTTCTTAAAAAAATTTTTCTTAAAAAAATTTAAGAAAATAAAATTTTTCTTAAAAAAATTTATTTTCTAAGGAAAAAATAAGGAAAATAATTGTTTGATTTTTTTTATTATTTTATAAAATAGAAAGAAAAATCAAATTAAGTAAAAACAGTTTTGATAATTAAATTATAGATCAAATAATAATAATGATTTTGTAAAAAATAATATTAAATTGAAGATATTTACATAACATGAGTAAACTGAATTTCTCTACTTTTAGGAATATTTTAAGCAATTGATAAATGAAAAAAATTCATTTCAATAGAAAAAGAAAATAAATAATTGTAAAAAAATAATCAATGTCTGTTAATCCGATAAGATGATATCTTAATTTATTCTCTTTTTATATAAAATTAATTTTTAGAAATATATAAATAGTATATGAATGAGATTTAATGAAATTATATTTGATACATTATTACAAATATGTGATAAAAATTTTACAATAAAATATAGTGACATTAATCTTATAACAACATTATAAATCAATACAGGTAAAATATGAAGTTCTCTGGATTTTTAAAGTTAAGATAACTTGGGAACAATTTCTCTAAATATCAAATAACGATTGTGATTTAAATTTCTAATCATTATTTTTGTTATTGTCAGGACACTTCATACTTTTTTTGCATTTTATTTTCAATAAAATATTATATTTGCTTAAAATTAATTTTCAATTTATTCAATATTTTTGTTACTATTATATTTTTTACATTGTTGCACTTCATTTTCAATATAACATTACGGAACTACTTTGATATACCCCCCCCCAAATCGGAAATTTGGCTTCTTTTTTTCTCGCCAAGCAAAATACCTGTTTTTGGCGCCTTTTTTTCTCGCCAAGATGGATTCTCGCTAAATACAAATAATTAATAACAAAAAAAACTCCAAAAATGGTACAAATTACAAGAAAATATTAAATTTGACAAAAGCAAAAACCTAAAAGCTGAAAAAACCTATATTGGCAACACCAAAATAAGAAACAGCAACCCTAAAAAGTCCGTAGGGAGTGCCAGATTTGGCGCTTAGTTTTTGGGGGGGTATATCAAAGTTGTTCCAACATTACATTTCTTTAAAACTAATTTTCGCATTTTAACAAGAAATTGTAATTTTTACCACAATGCCCCAAGTGAGTCATATCTCTGCAACCCATCGGATATCCGTATTTATCAAACTCATAGCGACATTTAAAATTCCTCTCGATATAATGTCCAGTTTGGCAGCGCATAAATTTAGTAGTATTCGTGCAGCCTTCATTATCTTCTATGGCTGGCAATGTTAGAAAAGGTATTAAAATACTATTACAGCATAGAATTTTAATATAAAATCATGCAACAAATGTATGCTTCTCTAAATAAAAAAAAATTATACCATTTCCAAAACATTTCAGTGGACCAATTTCATGGTATCCAAATTGTCCTGCTTTATACGTATTGCCAAATATTACCTATAAATAAAATGCCATGAAATTTTTATAACAAAAATTCAATTCATATAATTAATTTTTCAATTATTAAAATAATAGTTCAATTCTACTAATAATAATTCGCTGTCTGACTTCTTGTCACTTTCAAAGTAAATCTTTATTACAAAACACTCAAGATAGAACAAATCAAGATAGAGAAAAATAATCAACATGAAAGTAAACGACTTCTATAAAATAACATATCTAAATAATTAAAATAACATCGAAGGTTGTTACAGATTAATAATTTTTAACAACAAAGCAAAGTGAAGAGTCACAACCACGTGTAGGAAACTAATATAGCGATTCCAGAAATTTTGTTTATAAAATGGTTAAACTATACATTACTAGTTAAGAAAAATGAAAGTTTTATTTATAATTTTACTGGTTATTAGTATTAACAATATTTTACGATATATTTACATATAAATGATATAATTATTATGTTAATAAATAATAAAAGATAAATAATGCATTAGCTAATTATTGAGCATTTGTATGATTAATTATTACATAAATTATTATTAATTGTTAAGCAAATACACAATGTATTCAAATTATTGTTTAAGTACTTCTTAATAACGTGTTCTTTTTTTTAAAGCTCATTATATAAGAAACATATTTACATATATTTAAAAACAATTCTCTTAACATTCAGCTTTTACGTCTAAATACACAACTTTACACGTTACTGAATCACATATGGTTTCATATCAGATCGTAAAACCGTTTTCACTTATTTCGAAAAATTTAATGATATGTTTGATTCATAAATTTTCTTCTAATCCATAAAAAAAGAAAATTGTAAAACTTTTTGAAAAACCAAAAATTGTCTTGTTTCTATAAAATGAACAAAATATCATTTTCTGTATATTTTCTGATTAGAAGAGTATAAAAAAATGTTTATACACATACCAAATTCACCTTATAATTTAGAGGAATAGAGAGGAAAGTTTTAAAAATTTGGTTTTTTAGCAAAATAAAACCGTCACACTCTAAGAATATAATTTTTTTTCATTTAATATTACAGCAAACTAACTAATAAGATAAAACTTGATTTAAATTCAGCATAGAGAATCAACAAAATGTTATAAGATGTTGGTTTTCGACTGACATGAAAAATATATATATTTTTAATTCTAAAATTATATTTATACCCATTTAACCAGGTACGAAAATTCAAGGGATACAAATGTTTTTTATTTTTAAGCACTTCGTAATGTGCTTAAAATAAAGCTATATTATTTTGAACAAAATTTTCAAAAAATGATTGCAAACACATTCTTTATTCTTAGGCAAATGATTTTATTCTGCAATCTTTAATTAAATCATAGGAAAATTTGCCTATACATTGCATTTTACACTAAGCCAATTTTAGTACTGTTTCGATGTATAAAAAAGAAAATGTTTGGTAATATGTAATAAAAATGCATACAATAATTTTTCATTCTTATATTTTTAAAACATACCTTGTATTCATTACTAAGTGCTCTAAAAATCAAAATGATAATTATTTTCCTACAAGTCGAGGTATTTTTAATAGCAAAAAGAAAACAATCCCCAAGCTTATGTCTCTGAATAACTATTAGTATAAAAATTCTGCATAAAATGTATATTACATAGAAAAATTCAAAATTAAATCTTGTTTTCGAATTCTCTTCCATATAAAATGTGAATTTTTAAAATTTGATATTACTCTGTTTCCTAAACTGTTTTGGATTAATTTTGAGCTGTTTCCTTAGACATAAATTTGCAATACATAAGAATTGTTTAAAACTTCACGATTTAAGATTTTCTTAAAAATAATTGACAAACATTATTTATATTATTAATATTATCAATATTTTTCTATCACAAGATCTATTTTTGATATATTTTGTCATACATCTTCTTTATCAATTTATATTTTCTTGACGAAGAAAATGTGTCGAAATATTCAGAATATACTATAAATTAAGAAACTATTTATTTGTAAAACAAATTACCTCCGACACGGGAAGAATATTCTTGTCTGTTAAATTCCCTTTGTCTTCAGAATTTTCAAACTTCTTCACAGAATCACAATTGCAAGGATATTTCGAATTCCTGCAACCTGTAACGTTGCATCCACATGTGCCGTTGGCTACCGCATCACCCCACGTGTATTGAGCTTGACCATCCCATGATACCCACCAACTCCACGGTTTTTCTGAATTGAAATGGAATCCAGTACCAAAGCACTTCCAGCTAATCTCCTGTTGACAATTTTTCGAGGCATTTGTCAAGGCCTTTATCTTATCCATCCCAACCGAATAAATTATTTTCCTGCTGTAGCTCCCTGGTCCATCACGATTAGAACGAACATATATGCTCATTTCGGAGTCGTGGTGAATTATCGTGGTCACTTTTTTAGGGTCAGAGTTCATTTCACAATAAACAGTAAATGGAGGTATAGGCCCATCAGATCCATCGGAATCAATAGTATAATATCCGCTTCTATATTTATTATCTAAGATGTACAAATCCAAGCATGTCCTTCTATCTAGATCAAGATAGAAATTAATATGAAACAATAGTATGTATATGTCAGTTATAGATTTAAAGAAATTCATATTAAAAATGCTCAACAGAAATATTATCGACAAATATCAATTGCTTTAAATTAAAGTCACAATTGAAAGAAGAAACAATTATATATACTAACAAAATTTAATTAACAATATTTAGAAGTGAAGGTCAGCAAATATTCATAATTTATTTTAACAAAACAAAAAGTATCATGTTGTTTAATGCTTGGTATTCCTTTTTCTCTGTACTTCAATTGTCCCATTACTATTTAATTTCAAAAAATTAAAAAGATTAGTTTACGATGAAATTAACCAATGTTTTAGCAAAAATTAAGTAAACAAAAAGTAACTTTGCAAGCTATATTTAAGCAAAGAAATAAGCAAAGCATCCTGTCATATTGACATTTATTTCCAAAAAGCCCCTCCGCCATTTTAATGAAGTTATAACACTGTATTTAAGTAAAGTCATTTATGCTTACTTTGATTATATTATTCAGTTAAATATATTATAATATACAAATCTAATAAGTGACTTATCGAAAACTTAAATATCTACAAATATAAAATTTTAAAGAAATTTAGTTTATTTTTCTTAATAGGATAAACTATCATTATTCATATATTTTATAAGTGATTGTTTCGTTTCATGATGAATAACTTATTTATTAATGTGATAATTTCAAAAATATATCCAATATTTAAAAAGAAACAAGACAACCATAAAAGACTTATTGCTGTTATTTCCAATCCCTCAGAGATCCAGCCATCAAATCCATGACACCGTGAATCCTAGCGAAGTCGAGCACCAGCAGTGGATTTGCGCGAAATGCGCCAGAGTGAACACCCAAACAATCCAGGATGTGATCGGGGGAAGCCGGCCTCAGATTGCATTTATTGCACAATGAGAAGACTTTGTGCCCAGAGTCGAACATCATGCATTTCAGATGCCCACTTCTGTGTCTCAAGATGGCAATTTGATCATGTCTGTCACCCCCGAAATCCAACGCGCCCCCCGGGGTCTTACTGCTAAACCAGGAATGGGTGGGAGGGGCGAGCCAGAAGACAAAGAGCAGCTTCTGTTAGAACCTGGAGCACCCTAGGATAAGCTGGAACACTCTAGGGTAGAAGTCTGACATTTGCTCCAATCTGGATATACCCCCGGGCACTGGGTTTCCATCAGTCGCTTCTTACGACACACAGGAGTGTGGTAGGGGTATTCTACCTCTCGCCCCTACACGGGGAATAGAAGACGTTGAAAGTGATACGAAACATCCCTTTTTCAGATCCCTTCATTTAATTTAATTAGAAGAAATGTCTTAAGGTTGGGTTGATTCTATCTAAAATTATATTAAATAAAAAATTTACGTTTGAAATATTTTTAAATTTGATTGTAAAGTTATGGTAATATTTCTTTTTATTATAATAATTATTGTTTAAACAACGAGACTAGTTACGATATTGTAAATCAAATAATTGTTGAAAATTTTAATTTACAATTTGAAATATGTGATTAAATTTGCATGATTTTACTTTTGTGCGATCATTCAAATTTAATTTCCCTGTTCTTTTTTGTTTGTTTAAAATTAATTATTCAGTTTTAACTTGATTAACATGGATAAATCTCTTTTTTGTGTATTTATAATCTTTCTCAAAATTATTAGAAAATATTGAGAATCATAATATATAATTGGAAAAATATTTTTGTAATTGAATGAAATAGTGCCAAAAGGATTTCATGACAGTTGCTTCTAACTAAGCTCAGTTTAATTATAAAATTTCGTATTCAAAATTCACGAATGATTCGAAAATAACATAAATAGTGAGTAAATTCCTTTTTTATTTTAAATGGAATATTAGTATGATAAAAAAATTGAATTTATTTTGATGAAATTACTTAATTAATTTATTATTTATTTATTTTAATTTTATTAAATATTTAAAAGGTAAGTCTGACAAAAATATTCTAAAATATTATGCCGACAATTTAATTTTGTTTATATGTTCTTTCCTATAATTTTAAAAATTCCCTGTTCTGAAGTCTTTAATTTGTCATTTATAAAAAGATACAAAAATATTCCAGGTATTTTTATTTGTTCACACATTTAGCAACTTTTTAACATTCTATATTTTCTACCAATGGTTCATTTCCTTACTTAATTAAATATTTAGCAATGGAATTTAATGAAATCACTTACTCTCTGTGAAGATAAATTGTTAATATCGCAAAAAAATCAGTAGTTTTAATTTTGTATAATTTATTATTACTCTTTTTGGAGAAAATGGGAAAAAAATTTTTGCATAATGTAAGATGAAAGATTCTTCTCAAAAATACTACACATCATAAAATTTAAATTGTTGTCTCAATTAAAAATGGTTACTTAATTCAAAATATTTTTCTTAAGTTAGATTAAAATATTTACAATAGATAAATGACATCTGCTTCGCTATATTCATAAGGTAAACCAATATTCATTTTCAATCTTTAAAATATATCTCTGAAGTATTTTTAAATTAAAAATTGTTCTCTAGGAGTTGCTGGTATGAAGTTACAATTAAATATAAAATCAGCATAAATAGTATAACAATAGTTGGTGTTATACAGTTTCTCTGAAAGATGATAACAATAATGATTCGTATTCTTCCATTTTGTCACACACTTCTTGTCGGACGGATATCTTTGATAATAATACACGAAATACATATTAAAATAAAACAAATATAACTGTTGATTCTAAAAAATGTATGCTAAAATAAAATATGGTATGTAAAAATAAAATTAGCCAGGGATATTGTTCTAGAAATGTCATAAAAAGTGTAGCAATTAATGATATTCTGTTTAGCATCGAAATGGAATAATATCCAATTATATTTAAAAAGTACGATTGATTGATTTCAATAAATAAGATGTATAAAATTTAAAAGATTAATATTGGCAATCTTTTATTTTACGATTTTTTTAAGTGCCAATACATAATTCCTTTACATTAAATAGTGCCGTCATTTGGCTACAATTTATAGGCGTTTTTAGTTCTTAAAAGTTGAGATAGTCAAATTTCGTCAACAATTTTAAAAATGAAAATAGAGGCATAAATATGAAACCATTGTAAAAATGTGAATGTCAGAGAGGATTGCTATATACAATCCAATTTGAAATTGAATAAACTCTGAAAATTTATGATTAATTAGCATAGATCAGATGCGACGGTCATTTTCAATATTTCGGCTATAAAAATTTGGCAATGCAGAACACTGTGACTACCATGAATAAGAAGTTAGTTAATGTATTAAATCTGATAATAACTGAAAACACATAAATGAATAATTCATATTTTATTTTAATGAAAGTATAAAGAAATTTATAAAAAAAATTATCAAATTAAGCTTCTCGTTATTTAGATTGGTTAATTAAAATGTATTATTTATGTTTGTGAAATATTATCGTTAAATAATATATATCATATTAATATTAATATATACCTTAAATAAAATGCTTTTAAGTAAATGTAGCACACACAGCTAGTAATATTATACCATGTTAAAATTCAATTAAATATTCGCAAAATATTTGATAAATGGATTAATTTCAGATCTAGATTAAAAGGTTAATCACATGTGTATAGTAAATTTTCTTTAAAGAGAGGTCAAATTAATCCAATCATTAATATTGAAACAGACAAAAGCCTTCTAGATCATTAATTCATGAAAGTAATAAAATTATGTTTATTGTTATTAAAGATAATCTATTTAAATATTCTATTCAAGTTAAAGATAATCTATTATCTGAACGATAAATGTGTCTTAAAAACTACGGATACAAAATTTGGTGGCTTGTTTGCTTCTTTTTACAATTGAACTCACAAGACAAAACGAAGTTGTTTTATCGGTTAGATTACACCACTTAGAACAAAAAACATTAACAGAATATTCGAAAGACACTCTCGGAGACAATCTAAAGACACATAAAATTCTGAAATTAAATCTTTTTTAATGATATTTTAAATTTTATAGGATATGCATTTCAGATTGATTTATAACTGAAACTTAACATTTCGTGGTAATTACATCTGATTTTAAATTTTATTTATTTAAAAAAAATCTCAGAGAATATAGCATTACGATTTTGTGAAATATGACACGTTTATATATGTTAAAATATATAAATGTATCATATTTTATATGTTAAAATATAAATATAAATATATAAAGAACATGTACGTCTAAACTTCTACACTCAGTTTCCTGCGATATTATAAGAATATTTTGTCACGACATAGTAATTTCATGACCCATATTGCCTCTGCGAAAGGCTTTCTATTATTTCGTTAAGTTAATCGAAGGTTGGTTCAGGTTGGTTAAAATTAGATTGATCTGTCTCAGGGGGGAAATTTAGTTTGATCTGGATTATATTTTATCCCGATTAGATTTCAATAAACGTCGTTAGCTAACTACAAATGACTTATTTAGATTAAAGAAAAAAAATGATATTTAAATAAAAATGTGTATTAAACTAAATCAAAGAGCAACACGTGAAGTATACATAGACTTATTTATTTTATGTTTTTCATAAACAGAAGTTCAATCTCCAAAAAAATAATAAATACGAGAAACCGAATGTAACAAACTGCTATTTTTGTCATTTTTCTTTTTACTTCTTTTCCTATTTTTTTTTTGGGGGGGGGGTAAAATGACATAGAGTTAGAATCAGCTTATACATGCAAATAAAATCATCTATACAATTTTAAGCTAGAAGGATATACTTTTTATTCTCACATTATGCACCAAAGTTATCATCATAAAGTTTCTACCCTAAGCTAATTTGCTTAATTTCATTTGCAGTATTTATTGTTACTAAAATTCGCATTTATATCAAAATAAAACAGAAAATTTTCATAATTACCTCTGTGGGAACAAAGATTCTTAGTTTCATTCTGTCCTTTTCTATCTTCAGGTTTTGCTACATAAATAAAAAACTTTTCATTTATCAACCAGAGAATTGATGGGTGTAGTGTAAGTAATTTTACTATATTAAATTTATATAGATAAAGATTCTTTTGGTTCAATTTATTCCATGCTGCATTAATTTTCTACGTCAAATTTAGTAATTTCAGAAGTCTACAAAATATCCTAAAAACATATTCATTTAAAAAGATTTTTTTAAAAATATCTTCGATATTTTTTTTAAATCATTATATTACGCTTCTATGTAAATTTGGTTTTCAAAATTATTCGAATATGGTCTAGTAGTTTTAGTATTTCTTCTTATAAATGTTAGGTGATGAAATTCGAAACCAATTTTAAATTTCTATACCAGTATTCTCTCTTTGAAAATTCATTATTCAGAAAAACGTTCAGGATTTCATGTTTTAAAACCAAGATAAAATTATTCTATAAAGTTTTGAATTCGAAACAATATCAGTAAGCCTTGGACTTTCTTAAATAAAGGATCAGAAATTATTCTTGATTTTCCTACAAGTGCAAGTGCGGCACATTTTCGCTTTTTACAGGTGTTTGCCAGTATATGTGCATCGATTTGAACTTTGCAGTTCTCTCTTGTGTAAACCAGATCAAATATTTGATGTTAACCATTTTGACTTGTTCTGTGTACTTATATTTTTAATGTGTACTGTTCAGAAATATTGGAAGACCAAATGACATCATAGCCGATTTTCTGGGCATTTGTTATAAATAAATAAATAACTCTTGAAGAAAAATGTGATTTCCTATTTCCTTGATATTAATTTTGTTTTACTATTTCATATATCGAAAATAAATGTTTTGATTTATTATACTCGGAAATATACTATAAATAATCTGATACTTATACTCTGAAATAATTTTAAATTGTTGCACGTGATTTCAAATCTACAACAGCTTTAGTATTTTGTCAGTCAAATAACATATGATTATTTATTAAAGTTTAAACAAACTTAAATTATGATACTTCTTGAATCTAATTATATAATTGCGTTTAAGTGATATAATGGTGTATATTAGTTGTCTACAAATTTTTGATGCTTAAACGTACATTTCTTAAAGTCATAAGGTAAAAGCAATATCCAGGTAAGTTATGAAATAGGTATAAATTTTTAATTTTTGGATTTTGTATTGTGATAAAATACTATATACAGTGGTGCCTCGCATAAAGAGCGCCTCGCACAGCGAACGCTGCACACAGCGAATTTCCTTTTCGTTCATTTCATGATTCATACAACGAACTTCGCTTCACACAACGAAGTCGCCCGAGCTTCCACGATCGCTGCCGATGTATTGCATCCTCCCTCGCAGGCACTGCAGTCGTTAGTCACTGTGCTTAACTTACGCACGTATCACGGCAGTCGTCCTTTTAAGTTAAACTCAATATTTTTTTTATATCCTGGGTTCTAAACAAAGCTGGAAGGTGATTTCTGTTGAAATGAAACAGAAAATAATTAGAAAGAGTGAATGTGGAGTAAAACAGTGTGACCTCGTCAAAGAGTTTGGCCTAAGCAAGACCAACATTTTTACAAATAAGGATGCTATCAAATCACCCAAAGTAGCCAAAGGAGTATCAAAACTATTTAATGAAAAACATAGGTCTTCAATCCACGAGGAATTGGAGAAGCTATTAATAATTTGGATTAAAGACAGGCAGGTGAAAGGTGACGTAACAACCCGAGATATTATCTGTCACAAAGCCAAGATAATTTATGACGATCTAAAGAAAAATGTCCCTGGAAGAAGCAGCAATCAAGATTATGAAGAAGAATTTAAAGCCAGCAGGGGGTAGTTTTTTAGATTTAAGAAAAGGTGTGAAATCCACAGCGTTACAATGCATTATGAGGCTGGCAGTGCTGACAAGAAAGGAGCAGAAAAGTTCTCTATTAACTTTCAAAAATGTATTAAGGATGAAGGATACTGCCCACAACAAGTGTTCAATGTCATTGAAACGGGTCTTTTCTGGAAAAGAAAGCCGAACAGAGCCTTCATTACAAAAGAGGAGAAGAAATTATCATGACACAAAGCCATGAAGGACAGACTTATCCTTATGTTTTCGTCTAATGCCAGCGGAGACCTCGAGATCAAACCTCTATTGGTTTATCACTCTGAAAATCCAAGAATTTTTAAGCAAAATAACGTTATGAAGTCCAAACTGTCCGTCCAATGGAAGTCCAATCAAAAAGCTTGGGTGACCCAAGTTATCTTCAACGAATGGATCTTAGAAACCTTTGCTCCTGCCGTGAAGCAATTCTTGCTGAAAAAGAACTGCCGCTCAAAGCCCATTTGATACTTGACAATGCCCCTTCTCACCCAAAGACCTAGAGGAAATATTTCAGGAAAATTATCTATTTATCAAGGTGCAGTATTTGCCACCAAACACCACATCCATTCTTCAGCCAATGGATAAGCAAGTTATTGCGAACTTTAAAAAACTCTACACTAGAGCCCTCTTTAATAAGTTGTTTGAAGAATGCGAGTTTGGTGGAGACAATATGACTGTCCGAAAGTTTTGGAAAAAGGAATTTGATATCCTTATGGCAATATGATTTATACAGAAGGCCTGGGAAGAAGTGTTACAAAGGACCCTCATTTCTGCTTGGAAGATGCTTGTGCCTTCGTGGACCCAGGAAGAAGCAGTTATTGATGACACAGAAGTGGTGAAGGACATCATCACAGAGGCCCAAAGGCTGGAATTAGAGGAAGAGGATATAGAGGAGCTTATTGAGGAACACGAAGAAGAGCTGACAACTGAAGAGCTCCAAGCACTTATGGTCCTGAAACAAGACAATGCTCAAAGGGAAGCGTCATCTGATAACGAGGATCAACAATCAAACAATCAACCAATCCCAACTGCTGACATCAAGAACATCCTGGTTAAAGCAGTTCAGGAGTTTACCAATGCCCACTATCCGGATTCAGCTGAAGCAAATAGGATCAACGATCTTTACTCCGATACTCTTGTCCGCTATTTCCGGCAGAAGTTGAAGAAAAGAGAGAAAGAAACGACTTTGGACAGGTTCTTCATGAAACCATCTGCCAAAATGCAGAAAATGGATGAATATGTGCAAGATTTGGTAGATTCTACTTAGTCTGCTTAAAATTAAAAAAATTATGTTTTTAGATGTATGTGTCTAAATAAAAATAATAACAAAAAATTTTATCTTTTTTTATGTCATCTTAGCATATTTTATGCTACAGAACGAATTATTTTTTTAACATTGTAACGGACATAGTAACAGCGCAACGGACCTAATAACAGCGCCCCCTCGCGGAGAACTAAGGAAGTCGAAGGCAGTCTGACAAAAGCAACAGGAGAGACAGGACGTCTCTTAAATGTGCCCACGAGTGTTACAATGTATATCAATGTTAACTGTTTTGTGTTGTGTGTGGTGTGTTGTAATGTAGGCTAATAAAAATAGTTTATGTACGATGACGAGCTTCATAATTCTGCAACATAAAGAAATTCACCACAAAAAAATTGGCGCCCAACTCGCGGCTTGTTTTGTTTGGCTCAGGTTTTAAGCCTAATCCTAGGTGCTGAAAACCGTCTAAGTGATAGGCACTGGAAAGTCCTTATCTTCATTAGCGGATTACTTCAAAGATAAGTAGATTTGTTTTGTTTTGATTTTAAATATCAAAGTGTACATTTTAATCTTTGCCACCCTGGCAGTAAAAGGAAATAATTCAGAAGTTATTCAGAATTTATATAATTATAAAATAGTTATTCAGAACATCTAGTTATTCAGAATTTATTAGTTGAAAATATTGCTGCCTCAAATATATTTATTATTTGATCTGATGTAAATGCACGAAAAAGAACTGTTTCGATTTATGTTATTTTGTATGACTCATGTTCGTATTCCTCTTAGTTGCTTTCCAAGCGAATGGTATTAACGAAAACAAAATTGAGTATTATTTCTTTCAATTAGATTTTTATTCTTTGTTTATTTTTGGTGTCTTATCATATAAATTTATTTTTTTTAAAAGGAAATAGCAGCGGTGAAGATATTAGAATTTATTCTTTGTATTTCTTGTAAATTGCATATATTTTAATGATATTTTGAACAGTATATAATGTGTCGAAAGCATTTAATATCTAGGAAATGTAATAAAATATTTCAGAATATTTAAATATTTAAAGAGTATTAAGCAAGTGTTCTTTTATATTTAATGCAAATGTTAATGTTTCATTGAATTTTTCTTGCAGTAAAGTGTTGCTATTTTGTATCTTTATTAGAATATTAATAGTTAATTTGTATATTGTGAAATATTATTGAAATTCAGGTTCATAGGACTCTAAAATACCAAGTAATATTAGCATTTTTAGGACATTGTTTTCTTTAAATAAAAATGGCATCATATTTGGGAAAAGGACGTAAAGAAGATCTCAGGCTTCTTGCACAAGAAATGGGGTTAGACGGGGCAGACGGTCTAAAGGTCCTAGAATTAAAAGATTTGATCACAAAGTCACCAAACTATGATGAGGACTTAGTAAAGAATATGTTAACTAATATAATTGAAGAACGAGTCCAAAAAGAGAAATTAGATGAAGAAGCTGCTAATGCTAGCAAACTTGACAAGGAGAGAGCTTTTGAATTGGAACGTCTGAAACTACAACTTGAAAGCCAAAGGATCATCCAAAATACTGCAACAACTTCTAATGTAGTAAACAATCCACCAAAATTGGACCTACAAGGAATCCTCCCTCGATTCAATCCTGAAGAAGGTGACATGGCGATGTTTCTCAATCTTTTTGAACGCCAGCTGAAGTTTCTGAAAGTTCCTGAAGAAACTTGGGTTCCCTATTTGATTGGACGATTGCCAGCTGACGTAGGAAGGCTTATAGCCCAAGAACCAGAGGAAGAATTTAATGATTACAAGAAAGTGAAGATTATGCTTTTAAGAAGATTCAAATTGACTGCAGACAAGTATAGGCAATTGTTTTCAATGCATCGCAAAACTTCTGATCACAATTGGCGTGATTATTATTTTGAATTATCAAGTTATTTTGAGGGTTGGTTGTCTGAACTTCAAATTAAGGATTTTCAGCAGCTGAAAGAACTTATGATAGCTGATCAAATCAAGAAAAGAGTGCCTCAAGAAGTAAAAGAGCATCTTATTGATTTATGGCCTGATTTAAACTCACCCCTTGAGTTAGTAGAGAAGTTGGATACTTATGATTCCCTACGCATTAATCAAAAGAAGAACCTAGCTTCCTCCGATACAAGAAAACCTCCAAATACTCGACATGAAGATTCAAAACTAATGTTCAATAATAAGACATTTCGCTCTGAAAAAGTTAATAGGTCCAAGCCAATTAACAACTCTGAGAAACCAACGTTGACCTGCTATGGTTGTGGAAGACCAGGTTTCATTAAAACGAAATGTCCAACTTGTAATCCTTCTGCAAGTTTAGGTTCTACTCATTTCGACAAAATAGAAATTCATTCTTTACATACCCCTACTCAGAATTCTATTATTAACCTAACGATAAATGGCATATCGGGAACAGCATGTGCTGATAGTGGTGCAACCCATTCCATTGCTGGTGAAAGATTATATCAAATCCTTAAAGAAGAAGGATCTAAATTTGAGAAATCCTGTCTCACCATGACACTTGCTGACGGTACCCAGAAAGTGAGAGACGTTTACACAACCTGTGTAACTGTCGGACTTGAAGGTCGACATTTCTCATTGACCTTGATGGCTCTCCCAGATGCTAAAAGGAATCGTACCCTGCTTGGTACGGATTTTCTTGAGAAAACAGGCATAGTACTAAATCTTCGAGATCGAACTTGGTACTTTGATGATAACCCAAAGAAACGGTTCCAGTTTGCTGAAACTCTATTAACCCAATCCTGCGACTTGAATGAAACTGCTACCCTAGCAAGCCCTCACCTACTTCGTTCAGACGAAGGTGAACAGTTAACTGAAAACCAACGCAAGCAAATGAATTCCCTCATTTCCCAGTATGAAAATTGCTTCCGTCCAGGGGGAGACCCGACACCTTTCATCGAACATCGAATTGACACTGGTGATGCTCCTCCAGTAGCTACTACGCCTTATCAACTTTCACCTGCCCGGAAAGACATCTTAAAGAAAGAGATCGAAGCACTTCTTGCTTCAAGTGTGATAGAAGAATGCGAATCACCGTATGCTTCACCCGTGGTTCTTATTCCGAAACCAAATGGAGAATTTCGTCTTTGCATTGACTATAGGAAACTAAATGCTGTTACCAAGTCAGATCAATACCCGTTACCACGAATGGACGATCTTTTACAAAGTGCAAAGCAAACTGCTTACATGTCGACAATAGATCTAAAATCAGGATACCACCAAATAAAAATGTATCCACCAGATAAAGACAAAACAGCCTTTGTTTGCCCATTTGGTGTTTACAGATTCACCAGAATGCCTTTTGGATTGAAAACGGCACCAGCCACTTTCCAGAGACTTATGGACCTTTTCTGCAATGGATTAAAGGTTAATACTTTAACATACTTGGATGATATTATTGTTATGTCTTCAACTTTCGAAGGACACCTAGAAGATTTGAAAGCTGTATTTGAACGACTCCAAAAGTTCAAATTGCATGCTAATCGTGCAAAATGCCATTTTGCTTGCTCGAAAGTCAAATATCTGGGACATTACATCACAAGTTCTGGAATAGAAGTAGACCCTGCTAAAGTGACAGCCATTGTCCAAATTCCCTCACCAAAGAATGTAAAGCAGTTACAGAGTTTTCTTCAAACATGTAGCTGGTATCGTCGTTACATTCCGAATTTCGCAGAGATCTCAAGGCCGTTGAGTAACCTTACTAAGAAGCGCTCCACTTGGAAGTGGGAACAGGAAGAACAAGCGGCTTTTGAATGTTTGAAAAAACGCTTGATTTCACCCCCTGTGTTGAAACAAGTAGATGAGACCAAACCTTTTATTCTCAGAACGGACGCTTCAAATTACGCACTGGGTGCAATACTAACTCAAGGACAAGGCCCTGAAGAACATCCAATCGAGTATGCTAGCCGCCTGCTAACATCAGCCGAAAGGAATTATACGACCACAGAACGTGAAGCCTTGGCAGTTATATGGTCTTTGGAAAAGTTCCGAGGTTACATCGAAGGATCTCCAATAACAGTTATAACTGATCATCAGCCCTTAAGATGGTTACTAAGTCTCAAATCACCTACTGGTCGCCTTGCAAGGTGGGCGTTACAAATCCAATCGTATGATTTAAAGGTAGAATACATTACAGGAAAAGCTAATGTAGTAGCCGACATGCTATCCAGACCTGTGTGCAAGCATGAAGAAACAACCTGTAATCTATGCACTGTTGTCGTTGACTTACCATCACGAAGTGCACGTGACATCAGAACTGAACAACTAAATGACCCAGACATAAAGAAGATAATTGATTGTTTCGAAAGTGGAACAAAAGATGAAAATTACATGAATTGGACCAACCGAGGATACATCATGTCTCAGGGAGTTTTATATCGTTACGCTCCAGAATCTGACTCGGAAGAGGCCCAACTGGTAGTCCCTGTTCAGGAACGAGAAAGAATCTTAAAAGAGTATCACGATTCCCCATATGCCGGACATTATGGTGCAGAACGCACTTTCTACAAAATTGCCTCTCGTTATTATTTCCCTGGAATGCGTTCATACATAACTCAATACATAAAAAACTGTGCTGATTGTAATCGGTATAAACCTTCGAACCAGAAACCAGCTGGACTTCTGAGGACTCCGGTGTACTCTCAACGATTTGAAACACTTTCCATCGATTTGTTCGGACCTTTGCCTGAAAGTCCCAATGGAAAGAAATGGATTTTCATTGTGGAAGATTGCTGTACTAGATGGGTTGAGCTGTTTGCTCTCACCCAAGCCACAGCGAAAGAATGTGCAGTAACTTTGTTAGAAGAAGTAATATTACGATATGGTCTACCCAGGCGACTGATTAGTGACCATGGTTCACAGTTTGTGGGAGCAGTGATGCAACAACTATGTTACCTATTGCAAATTGATCAAGCTGTAATACCTGTATACCACCCACAGGCCAACCCTGTTGAGCGAAAAAATCGGGATTTGAAGCCAAGACTCGCAATCTTAGTTCAAGATCGACACGATCAATGGGAAGATAAGCTTCCAGTAATAAGGTTCGCCATGAACAGTGCTAAGTGTGATACAACAGGAGAAACTGCTGCTTACCTACAATTCGGTCGAGAAATGAGAACAATCGATGATGTGACAAACGACTTCAGAGCTATTGTAAACAACGAAAATTTTGTTCCCGAAATCACCCCATACTTAAAAAGACTGGCTAATATTTCTGCTGAAATAAGAGAAAGAGTAGAAATGAAACAAGATGAAAGGAAGGTTTATGCAGATAAGCGACGCCGTAAAGCCGTTCAGTTTAAACCTGGTGATAAAGTTTGGGTAACTCTGCATCCCCTTAGCAATGCTGCTCGTAAGAAAACAGCTAAATTCATGCCAAAAAGAGACGGACAGTACGTTGTGGTAACCCAACGTTCTCCGACAACGTATGAAGTGGCCCATCCTGATAATCCTGAAGAGATTCTGGGACCCTACCACACGTCTGCCCTTCGTCTTTGCAGTAACAATGAGGCGACCCCAATTATGCCTCTGCGAAAACGTGGTCGTCCAAAGAACCCTAACTCAAATTATGCCTTGCTGGTTCCTGATCGAGGACGAATTTACGGAACCAGAGGGGGAGTCTGTAACGGACATAGTAACAGCGCAACGGACCTAATAACAGCGCCCCCTCGCGGAGAACTAAGGAAGTCGAAGGCAGTCTGACAAAAGCAACAGGAGAGACAGGACGTCTCTTAAATGTGCCCACGAGTGTTACAATGTATATCAATGTTAACTGTTTTGTGTTGTAATTCACCACAACATGTATTTATATTGGAAAATGCGTTTCACATAACGAACTTTTCGCATTACGAACTTGCTCCTGGAACGAATTAAGTTCGTTGTGTGAGGCACCACTGTAGTGTGGAAAAATACAATTTCGTTCTTTAACTACATTAAATTCTATTCCTGATCACCTCGTAGAATTGCATAGAATTTTTATCAATAACAAAATACGTTTTGCATATTCTTACAGCATCCATTTTGTTCATCCTCTTGGTACTTTCCCGGGCAATCTCTGTAACCATCACACAGTGTATGCCTGGGAATACATGTCCCATCATAACACTGGAATGTACTGTTCGGATTACAGTTACCTGAAAAAAAACAATTCAAACAAAAGATTATTAATTTTATGTAAAATGAAAATAGATATAAATGCATAATACACTACTGGTCATTAAAATTGCTACACCAAGAAGGCGACATGCTTCAGACGTGAAATTTATACGAAAGGAAGAAGGTGCTGTGATATGCAAATGATTAGCTTTTCAGAGTGCTAAGACAAAGTAGGCGCCAATAGCGACACCTACATTGTGTTTAAATGAGGAAATTGTTCAGCCGGTTCCTCATACACAACTTGCATTTGAAAGTTGTTGCCTGTTGAAAAGTTGTTGTGATGCCCCGTGTAAGAAGGAGAAATGCGTACCAGCACGTTTCTGACTTTGATAAAGGTCGAATTGTAGCGTACCGGGATTGCGGTTTATCTTATCGCTGTATTGCTGCTCGGGTCGGTCGAGATCCAATGACTGTTAGAAGAATATGCAATCGATGGGTTCAGGAAGGTAATACGGAACGCCATGCGGGATCTCAACGGCCACCTATCACTAGCAGCCGAGAAGACAGGCATATTATCTGGATGGCCGGAATGGATCATGCAACTACGTCACGAGCCGTGAGTCAAGAAACGGGGTCATTTGGAAGACAACAAGTGTCTGCACGAACAGTTCGACGACGTTTGTAGTCTCATGGACTCTCAGCTCGGAGACCATGGCTGCGGCTTCCCTTGACGCTGCGACATAGACAAGAGCGCCTTCAATGGTGTGATCAACGACGAACTTGGGCGCACGAATTTCGAGACGTCATCTTTTCAGATGAATCCAGGTTCTGTGTACAGCATCATGATGGTCGCATCCGTGTTTGGCTGCATCGTGGTGAACGCACACTGGCAGCGTGGATTCGTCATGGTCATACTGGCCCATCACCTGGCGTGATGGTATGGGGTGCCATTAGATACACGTCTCGGTCACCTCTTGTTCGCATTGACAGTGCTTTGAACAGTGCACGTTACATTTCTGGTGTGTTACGACCCGTGGCTCTACCCTTTATTCGAGCCCTGCGAAACCCTACGTTTCAGCAGGATAATGCCCGACCGCATGTTGCCGGTATTGTACGAACCGTCCTTGATACGGAACATTTTCGGCTGTTGCCCTGGCCAGCACGTTCTCCAGATCTTTCACCAATAGAAAACGTCTGGTCAATGGTTGCCGAGCGACTGGCTCGTCACCAAACGCCAATCACTACGGTTGATGAACTGTGGCATCGTGTTGAAGCTGCATGGGCATCTGTACGCACATGCAATCCAATCTCTGTTTAACTCAATGCCCAGGCGTATAACTGCTGTTATTACTGCCAGAGGTGGTTGTTATGGGTACTTATTTCTCAGGATCTATCCAGCCAAATTTTTTGAAAATTTAATCACTTGTTATTTCTAGTATAATATATTTGTCCAATAAATATCATTTTGTTATCTGCATTTCTTCCTGGTATAGCAATTTTAATGGCCAGTAGTGTAATATATCGTAAGTTGATGTGTAGTTACTGCAATAATAAAATTATTTTTAAATATACAGTTATGCACAATCAAACTTTGCATACATTACTCGGAAAAATTTAATCTCATTAGGTATCGCTTACAATGTATTGGGTTGCTCGGAAAGTCATTTTGAAATCATTCTACGACCAGAAAGGCGGTTAAAGATATTGGTTTAGAATTGACAGTATACAATTCAATAAAATTTTTATTCGCTATACGTTTATCATTTTCATATAAAACGAAGTAACTTTCCGAACAACCTAATATAATTAAGTCTCAAAAAAGTATTCAAAAATATTTTAGAATAAGTAATTAATACGAAATAATAAATATTACTATTTCTTACCGTTGTACGGATCGTAATTTGACCCCCCCCCCCAAGTTTTAGACAAAACTGAGGTTTTTACTATGCAATTCAATTATTAATTTTATCTTGTTTTCGTTCCCATTCGTTAAAGTTTTGGCAGCCCTATATCAAGAAAAGCGTACATGGTAATTCTCACAAATATTCCTCACAGACAGAGGTGGAATTTAAAATTTACTGCATGGATTTTTTAACGTAATCCATGATCAATTATTGTTTCTTTTTTATCTGTGTCTAAATTTCCTTTTGTAGGAATTCTGAAGGTTCATAGCATTCATAATTATAGCACACGATAATTTAGATAGCATTGTCCTAAGCTCTTTCGCATCCCTTAGTATTACATTTATCCAAAGCAAAAAAGAGATGAGCAAGCATTCCTTTAGTAATTTAGTTGCCTTATTCCCTCTCCTTTGAATTTAATAAAATATTAACTCACGAAGAAATGTTTTTCGAAAATAAAATGTTTCTAGTTGAGATAATATTTTACTTTTAGATACTTTTTTATGGATTTAATTTTAATGAAATCTTGCAATAAAACTTCAAAAGCAACTACTCAAACGATTAATTTTTTCTCAAAATTAATTACTAACTCTCGTTAATCTAACGAAATGTTTTTTACAATTTTCTTGTAATATCTGTACTGTTTGGATTTCAAGATAACATTTGCGACAATGATACATTTTTTATTGCTGTAGCTTACTGTAATAAATATAACATATTTCAGTATTACCATTATAATCAAATCCTCTATTTTAAATGGAATTCAGTATTATACCAATTACAATAAGTATTTATAAAGTTTATTTTAGAAAACAGTTTTGATGATTCGAAAACAATATCAATTCTTTTAATATTATCTAATAAATATTGAGACTTGAACCAACAATTTAAAAGCAGATAAGTAAATATCCTGATATATGAAATTAGGGTTGAAAGCACAATTTCATCTTGCTTATTTATTTTGCTTTAAATCTGGTAAAAATTTTAACATACAATATCTCTTAATATCCAAAACAGATTTTTTTATGTATCACAATATTTTAGGTAGGTTTGAATTTTTGTATACTTAGCATTAAATAATTATTATTCAGATAAATAATTAATAATATAACAATTACTATTTTTCTAAATGGTTAAACGTTACATGAAAATCTAAATATATTTGCATATTTTTTTGAAAATAATTTTATTCACATTCATAATTTAAAAGTAAATAGGTTTCTTATAAATTCATTTTAAACTTTCATTAATACAATAAATAATTAATAATAAACTTATCAGGCATAAAATTCAGTCATAATTTTTATTTTGTCATCAAGCTTTTGTACATTCTTGCTTACAAGTTATGAAGCTTTTGTAATATACTTTTGATATAATAAAAATATGCTTTCCTCTTATTTCAACGGCGCCTGCAATACTTTATTTGAATAAAAACGATATTATGTTTTCCAAATATTATTGGAAATCGATTTTTCAATATTTCTATCAACAAACATACACCATACTTTTTTTCTAAACTTTTCCCCATTGTTTCGTCTTACTTGCGACACCGATCTAACTCAACCAACTTTTGTTTTGTTTTCAAACAGGAAGTTTCTTTTTTTTTCTAAAGAGAAAAAAAAAAAGCTTCCTGTGACAAAAAATTCTATTGATTACACTTACCGTTGTGGTTTTTCTCTTTATCGCGAAGTTACAGTTACGAAAGGCGTGAAATTTGTTAATCAGAAAGCGTAGATATATCGTTTGAAAAAGGTCTTCGATGTAATTATTTTCTATTATGATAGCGAAACACTCAGGGTAAATAAGTACACATTTTGATCGTAGAATTTTCTTCAACTCTTAGAATTCTTTTCTAACCTAATTTATTTTTAATTCTGATTAATTAATTATTAGCAATGAATGTGTGCCATTTGTAACTTACCTTTGCACATTTTTTCATCCGATTTATCAAGGCAATTCGGAAGAAGATCGCATCTCTGTTCCATAGGTATGCATTGTCCGCTGTCACATTCGAATTCGTCAGTTTGACATTTTGGATAATCTTTAATAAAAGAATGTTTTAAAAATTAAATATAATTAAATAAATTAAACTGTAAGTTTTATAAAAACAACAAATGCAATTTCCAATCTAAAAGACTCATAGAATATAAACCATAAAGAAATTATATTTAGAAAGAAAGTATTAATTCCTCAATTTTAGATTAAAAAAAGAACACAAAATGTTTACTAACTAGAAATAATATGTATGTATTTTGTAGGTGAACTACATTTATATGAGACTACGTAATTTTAGAATGTGATTTTATTTCATTTCGAAAATTTCCTTTTAAAATAAATTTTTCAGATTTCATATATTTTTTTTTATTTCCAAATAAATCACTTTTTAATTATTTTTAATATATTGTTCTATACTTAAAAAAGTCATTGTTAATAATGATATGGATTAAAATACGATCAAATAAATCAAAGTTGATTAAAATATTAAGTATGCTTTTGCTTTCCAATGAGCTACCATTTTAATAAATTTTCCTACACTTTCAGACTATAAAATATAATAATAAAAAGCAAAATATTAATTAACTTTTAAACTCAGAAAAGAAGCTACAAAAATTATTTTACTTTTGAATTTTTTCATTTTAAATTATACTTTTTCCTTTCAATTTTTTGTATATGTACAAAATGTGCATTTACTTGAAATAATTCTAATGAATTCTTACTGCATAAGATTTCATCTGAGCGGTCACCACAGTCGTCTTTGTAATCGCAATAAGCAGCTACAGAAACACATTTCTTGTTTTCACACTGAAAATTACTCGGCGGGCATTCTTCAAACACTAATGAAAAGAAATTCTTACACTGAACTTAAAGAATTAGTTGCAACAGGTATATAAATACGAAACATAGAAATATAAAATGCTATCATACAAGGCATGTAAGCCATTTAATCACACAAAGGCGTAATAATAAAGGTGTATTTTGTATTAACGTGTATTTTTAATTTAACTGTACATTAAATTTTTTTTAAAAAATTATGAAAAGTTAATTAAAAATTCATTAAAATTATTAAAAGTTTATTAAAAAAAGCATTACATTTTTTAAAAAAATTTATTAAAAGTAATCATAAAATGACTGTATGAAAAATGTAGTTCTGCTGGTAAAACAACATAATTTTTCCTTTTTCCATCGCCAACTTCATAATTTTTTAACTCTTTTAGCTAACAATCGAAAATAATTTCTATACACATTCTATCCAATAATGATTACTTTTAATTTGTTGCACAATACTTTTAATTTGTTGGACTTCGGATTTGAGAGATGTACTTGACGTCATCAGAAAATACTTTCATATTTCAAGGATATTGTAATATGTACATATTACAAAATGCAACAAACAAATATAAGTTAAATACTTTAACTAATAGTTTTTTATTTGAAACCAATTCTTAAAAATGGGAAGAATTTGAAATCAATACTTGACAATAATTATTTGAAGCAAAGCTTGAAAATAAAACTTTAATAAAAACAAATGATGCATTTTTATGTGAAAATATCATTGGTAGAATGATTCTGAACTTTAAAAATGTCACTCAAAAATTATTTTTCATAGATTTTTAATTTCGAATTAGAAACGATACAGTGATAGCAAAAGTGAACTTTTTCTCAACAGTTTTATATAACTCAGTCGTCATAAAAATTTATAAAATTGGTAAATACTTAAAATAAAATTAACAATTTAAGTTCATTTTATTCGGCATATTTTTGTTGGTCGTATAATTTGACAACAATGGAAACATCATTCTACAAGAATTAAACCTAATATTGATTATGTTGTTGTTTCGGGAGACACTTGGCAACCCCAAGCCCGTCCATCCGAGACTAAGGCAATGAAATCAGATAGAAAGCGTCTTCATTTTTTGAATTGAACACCCTCATGTGAAGGTAAGACATTTGGATCATAGATGGCGATCATAGAAGTACGACATTTGGATCATAGATGGCAGCATTATCTGAATCTTCTAATTTAGAGATTGAAACTAGTGAAGACCCAAAGCCTGGCTCCCACCACCTCCAGAGGTATTAATTTCGAATGGGAACATGGAGCACATTGCGACCCGACAGATTTTACGTGGCCCAGTCGCCATTAGTGAACACAATGGATCTTCGGCTAATACGGGATTCGAACTCACTACCTTCCGGTAACGAGTACGACGCCCTAACCGACCAGGCGACCACGGCCCCAATATTGATTATTTTTAAAATAATTCATACTTACTACAATCTTCTTCATCGCTGCCGTCTCTACAATCGTCATCATAATCACATACGAATATGCTTGAAATAATCTCTCCATTTGAGCATCGAAAATATTTTTCAGATGTTATAACCGTTTCGGATATTTCACTGGATTTATTCTTAGGTCGTACTTCTAGTAGATTTTTTCCTAAGATTATCATATTATTAAATAAACATTTAATAAATAAATATACAAGAAATTTTTATAGAAATTAAACAAATAATTTAACAATAGTTTTTATTTTTAACTCTACAAAATATTCAATTTTGAATACGTATTTACATTACTTTTATTATATGTTAATTTATGTTGATTGTAAACAGTATATTTTAACACACAGATTCGAAGAATAAGGAAGTCAGCCTTATATTTTTCATCCTTGAATATTTATTGCATGAATTTGCTCATGTAATACAATAATAATAAAAGCTAGTAATATTTATTTAAATGTTTCTCTTAATAAGTTTGACAGATATTTCTAATACCCAATTTCGCAGTTTAATATATATTTATAAATTAGTTGAGAAGTATAAAGGTTGTAAATGAAGATTTTCTTCATAAATCCAAGTTTTTGTTTTTTTTAGCAAATTTTCTTCATAAATCTTAGTTTTTTTTTTTTTTTGGAAGATTTTTATTAGTTTCTTAGCTTTTTAAAAGTTATCTATATAAATGTTACTTTATTACTTAATAATGCAATCATTATTATGGTATTTGAAAACAAAGGACTTGAATATAGTTTTGGTATTTTAAAGTATTCCTGCATTATTGGTTACTGTACAAAAGTGTATGACTTCTTTCTTGTCTTCCAATATGATCGATCCAATAAATAATTATTTATCAAAATGTATTTTAAATTTGTAATTTTATACTATGCATTGACGTAACTTTTTTACTTGGGACTTTGTGGACAAGTTTTGATTATAAAAAGGGGCTCATGGGTCAAAAGGAGTTTGACAACCACTTATTTAAATTATCTCATAATGCTTGATTTATTATTTTTCTTGAATATCTCTTGTCTTAAATTTTATATTAGTGATACTGTATTTTATACTTTTAATAAAATAATTCAAATTGAATTTCTTATAAAATGATGAGTTATCAGCAAATAAAAATTTTAAATTTATATCATTTGTTCTTAAAGCACAATTAAACTTATTAAAACAAAAACATTAATATTAAAAAAAGTATAAATTGGTTAAAAGTTGTAGTGTTTCTTTGCTAAAATTTAACGATTGAATCTGCTAATTAAAATAACCAAGAAGTTTTCTTCTTTAAAACAATCGTTAATAAGCCTGTTTGTTATTAAGAATACATTTTTACGCTGTTTCTGTTCTGTTAAAATTTGAATGTATGTATTTATCACCATTTTGAATGTTGGAATCCATTTTACAGATGTAGCTGTTAATTAGAGACATGGCTTCATTTTCGTCATTCGATTTACTTCTATTGCCCCATTCGATTCCGTCCCAATTGTGAAAAGTGAGTTTTCCCAGAGAGCAAGGTATATCATGCCAGTGAGCTGTTGAATGACCACTGTCCACTCGTAGCATAGTACAGTCTTCAAATGCCCCACCATCTGGTTGGGCACGTAAAATGCGACCCGCTCTTGCCCTGTAATAAGAAAATATTTAATGAATAAAATAACTGAGAAACATGAATAAATATTACTATTTATTTGCTTAACATGCTTTATATACTTATTTTAATTGAGACTTCCAAAATTTATTACAGTGAAATGTGAATATGAAATATTGTGCAACTTAATAATAAAAGTATTTTATGTAGTTCTGAAAAGTTACCACAGTTACTGACAGAACGGCAGCGCGAACTGAAATGTTGTATTTGAGGACCTTGTTTTGTGAAATTAAAGTATATTTAAAAAACTCCAACGGTATAAATGTCGCACTGAGTTAAACTGCGAATGGTATCGCTTTGAACATTGTCTCTAAATATTTATGATATAAGCCAAGCAAAATGCACATAAAAACATAAATCGAAAACAATTTAGCAGTAAGAAATATTTAAAATACACTTACATTTACGAGTGTACTTATAATTACTGGTTAAAAATACATGTGCATAGTAATCATACTAGGTTAGAAAGAATATTACTACAATAAAGTATAAAATAGAATTAGAAAAAAACGTTTTACTTCTGAAATACAAAAACAATTGCAACTATGCATAAAGCACTCAGTATCCGATTCTCTGCTCTTCAGATTAAAAGAATTCCTCAAATATTGATTTAAATTAGAAATCAAATAATTCAAGTCTACTAAATCCTTACATACATTCTGCACTAATCCCTTTATATAATTACATCTTGTGAACCTGATATCATTGACATTTTAATTGAGTTGCACATACTTAAACATATAAATATATATACTTCGTTAATGTGTGAAATTACAAAATAAATGAGTAGAATCATTGATTAATTCAAATGTTCCTTTTAGTCAAGATTGTCTTTCAGATAAGTACTGTCTCCTTGTATAACAATTCATTGTAATAAATGGACCCTAAGGAAGTCAAGAACAAGAAGAGGGACAAATGTGTGTCATCTCTGGAAAGTTCCAAACAGTCCACGATATGTTCAGCAGAAACTTGCTGAGTTTGATATTTCGAGAAGGCTGTAAAAATCTCTCTATCCTCCAAAAATGAGAGACTCTTAGCATGTCCGTTCGCCATTTGTGAAATTGAAGTTTGGTCACAACTGAGTGCAAACTAAGAACTATGCTCTTTGCCTGGATACCAAAAATAGCTAAGAGGCACCTTCCAATTTTTCGAAAAATCAGCATTGGCTATGGATTGATGTTCTGAAAAGGTGAAGGTTTAAGAGGAAAAACGGAAGTGGTTGCAACATTTTTTCGTAAATTATCTGCTCTTGTGACATATATGTCCAAATGTGATGGGATTCACTGAAAATGAACATCGTGGGATACTGTAATAAGTCTAAGTTTGAGGATGTTAGAAAATCTTTTGTCTCCAACTGTGATCCAATTATGGAACTTTTGAAAGGGGAAGTGACTGTCCGAAGGGATTTAGAATTCCTGAAAGTCATTGAGCCTGGTTTCCTGTACAGTGATCACATGAACCCCCTTATTTAACGCTATATCAAGCATTTGATCAATCAGTAATAGTGTTAAGATTCTACAAATTTGTGGGAAAAATCCCTTATGAGTTATATACATTATTATATATATTGACAACATAATAATATTTTTTATTGATTCTTGCATTATTTTTATATATAATTCTGACTACTAAAGAAACATTAATATTAATGATGCATTCATACCAATCTGTATAAATCAAAGGATTCCCATCGGTCCATCTATATGTAGCCTCAAAATTTTCATCATTAAGGCCTATAAAACAAAATAAATTGATAATTCGTAATTAAATGTTGGCGTTGAAATACGAATGTTTTTAATATGAATTATACATAATTTATCCTTATTAACTATTTTCTCGTTTATTACCTTACCTATGTATAAAGATTTATGTTTCGCATTCCAAAAATACGTCAGAAAGAAATGAACGATGTCATTTTCCTTTACATCCAAGATGCTTAGCAAATGGCCTGTATTCTCACTTTTGTTTCTGCACTTTGCTTCCGCTTCATGCCACTGTATCGCATCGGTTTCTTCATAAACATTGTAACACTTCCCATTGTAATATTTCCAAGATTCAGGACAAGCTACTTTATCTGCAAAAATATATATTTTAGAATGTATCATCATATGTAATTATAATCGTTAAGTTCATAAAAACGCTTTAACACATTGACTGCGTATCACGTGCTAGCACGTGGCGTGGCGTTATCGTCGAAGAGACAATCAAGCACCAACGCGTGATGTGGGGTGATGTCTCAGTAGTAAGTCACGCGCTGGCGCGGGAAATTCTACTTCTGATTGTTCATTCTCTAGTTCATTTGGCATTGCTTGCAGGGTATTTCTGTTGGTATTGGCATTGAGTTATGATTAGAAACTATCTGTAAATATTTAATTTACATATAAAAAATAATCATATTTCATTAATAATTTCCAATAATTAGTATGTTGGCAGTAACTATCAACCCCATCTCTAGAGACTGGCAGTCAATGTGTTAATAAATGGATTTAAAATTTAATATCTAATTATTAATTGGGGAAATTGTCACCTACAACTTTATAAGATTAAAGTATTTATAAAGAATGCTGACAATTATTTATTAATCGTGTGAAAATCCCATCAAAGAAAACAATAAATGATTTAAAATTATAATAGTGGGATGAGATTGAAAGAATTTTCTAATAATTTGTTTGATAATTTCTTTTATTGTTAATGTTGTATTCATGTGCCAGCCAGGCTGACAATATGGGGTTCGTTGCTCCACTTTTACAACTGAACCATAATTTGGTGTGGAGTCAGACTTTCTCAGTACATACATGACATATGTACCCGTTTATAGGGTAGGCAACCATGCATACTATATTCGAACAAGGAGGAGGGGGCAAAGAAAGGAGAGAGAGAAAGTACATCCATACCTGAGCAGGAATTCAAACCCAGAACCTCCCCATCCGTAGTCAGGTAACTGACTACTAGGTAGGCGGCGATATTTTCTTTTAAAATTATAAAATAACTGTCGATGGTAAAGCAAAAAAGAATTAAAATATTTTTTCTCATCTTGCTGAAGTTACTTAACTTTTATAACTTTTAACAAATGGGTAGAACTTCGTCTCAATAAAAGAACAGTGATTACTATTTCTTTAGTTGAAACGAAACGTGGCAAAAAAAAAAAAAAATGGAAAATACATTTATTCATGAAATGCAGCAAAAATTTATCAATATAAAAATAACATTAATTTTTTGTAGATTACCAGATAATGTCTTACTTGATTCGTTAGCAAATGGAAGTTTATTCTCCCAACAAATAAAAAATTATTAGTTCAGTTGTGTGAGTACCCTTATTTTCAAGAAAAGAGTTAACAACTTTTACCCATACTGCCTGTAAGAAGACTAATCACTGCAGAGCTAAATAATATCGTTATTTTTGGTGTAAAAGAGTTTTGCAATTGAGGATAGTGGTTGAATTTTGAAACTTAACGGAATTCTGAATAGACACTGATTTCTGAATTCTTACTCTATGATGCTGACTATAATGTTCTAGCGAATATCACTTCCCTTGCGCTCCTTAGACCATTGCATGCTTTTCATCGAGTTAAAGATATATCCTCCTCCATTAGCATGGCTTTATGATAGTAAGACACAATCCCACTGAAAAATTCGCAATGATACTTTAATTGTACATTTTTCGAGCTGTACGAATAAAAGTACTCTAACTTATTGTACCCGAAAGTATTTCCTATCACAATACAATATAATAGAAAATACTTTTTACCAACTACTGATATAAATCTTGAGATTTCTCTTGATTTCTGCTAAGGCACAAGAGCAATAAATTTATCAAAAGAGAGAATCTTATAATTCTGAAGACTGTATAAAGTCAATGAACAACTGTTTCACTGTTTTGGAATTATTTCTAATTTCAAGAAATATCGGAATATGAACAACTATCGAAAATGACAAACTATCAATTTCAGATATTGCCTCTAAGAATAGAGTGATATCTGAAATTGATAGTTCTATATGAACACACCATAGATGAACAAGAAATTGTTGAAAAAGTTTTTTTTTGTTTCATTATCTGGTAACCATAAAAAAACATTTATCTTGAATACTGATTACTCGAAAGCTCTGAACACTTTTTATTCACATTTACCTTATTTTATTTATGTGACTTTATACAACTGTATCTTCATATATGACTACTCGTTTTGCCTATTTCACAACATGAAAATTTGATAAGGTGTTACTCATTATACTTCAGTCTACCTCTAAATGGAATTTCAGCCTTTTCAACTCAAAGATTTTTCTTCAGAAAATTACATTCACCTCTTATAACGTTTGTGAATGCGTAAATAATGTTGATAAAGTAAGTATTGATAAAGTAATGTTGATGAAACATTCTCGAAATGAAATATTAATATTGAGTGAATTATTCTATAAATTGTATATAATTCAATGAGTATAGAATTCAAAATAGTATGAGTATCAATATTGAATTAAAGACACCTAAATATTTAAATATACTGGAATATGAAGACACTTTGAATGGTTAAATAAGATTTCCAAAATTATTTTACATGGTAATCGTAATTAAAATAGATAAAATTTTCATTGAAAATTGAATTTCGATTAAAAAGATGTTTGAATTTTAATTAAATACATTAAATACACATTTTACAAAACATACATTTTTTTCTTATAATTATAATTTT
The DNA here is from genome assembly GCA_026290005.1 of Latrodectus geometricus. Classification (NCBI taxonomy): domain Eukaryota; kingdom Metazoa; phylum Arthropoda; class Arachnida; order Araneae; family Theridiidae; genus Latrodectus; species Latrodectus geometricus. The sequence continues at coordinate 262,373 of JAPDSC010161947.1, read as the reverse complement.
TAGATTTAATTAATTCAGTTTCATTTTAAATATTTTTTCAAGAGTTTGTCAAATATTATTATATTTATTTTTGTGAGTTCATACAACTGTCGCTTCATACACGACTGCCCCATTTTGCCTACATCACAACGTAAATATTTTCTAGGGTTTGACACAACATACATGTATGCTTCAGTCTACCTCAGCAGCAAATTTCAGCCTCTTCAACTCAAAGCATTTTCCTCAGAAAATTACCGTTCTCCTTTTATAACTTTTATGAAAGCGTATGAATAACGTTGATAAAATTTGTAAGTATTCTCTAACTAAAATATTAATATTCAATTAATTGTTTTATGAATAACATATAATTCCTTAAATACATGAAATCCATTAATTCCTTAAAAAACATAAAATCCATTAAATACCTTAAATATACACTTTGCACATAACATACATTTTTTTCTGATATGTGTTAATTTTTATATTTAATTAATTTAGTTTCATTTAAATATTTTTTCAAGAGTTTGTCTAATATTATTATATTAATATCCAATTTTTGAATCATTCCAGAAAATAAAATTTCTATATCTTCAATAATCTATAAAAATACATAGAACAATGATATACGAGCGACTGCATGCAGCTTTTTAATGTATACTTTATGTTTAGAACAATTCAAAAGCCTTCATTGCTTAGTGGCGACATCTATTGATTGAAATAGATTTAAATTTTGAATGCTCCATATATTAAATTATTCTGTAAAATGTATTATGAAAAATTTTATTTATACCTTTATTACATTATATTTAATAAATAATTTATTTTTTCTTTCTGTTTTATGAAATCAATAATTACTTACTGTCGGTATGATTAATATCTACTGTCATTTCGAAACTCTTGGATGAATATTTCAGGGCAAATCCTCTTCCAGTGCCTTCAGCATCGGATGAAAATTCTATCAACAATGAATTCCAGCTTGATACTATTTCTACATAAGGTTTCTTGGAATTGCAGAAGCGACCAATCAGGTTGGACTTATCATTTGTATCGCCATCGTAAATCGCCAAATAGTCATATTTGCAATTCTCTCCTCCGACGATATCAAAGTCTTCGAAAATTATTTTAATAAAGTGCAGTGGTTTGGCTCTAATTAGTAAAAAATGAATAAAAATCATGAAAAATGTTAGTAATATATAATAAAATGTCATATATTCATTCAAATGCTTGATATTCAATTAACGGTTCGCTTTTCCAAAACAGTTTATAAGTAAAATTCACAGTCAATTTTTTAACAATAAATATGTTATTTTCATTAGGTAAAATATAAAACTAAACAAAATGACTTATCTTATATTTTAATATAATTTCTGAGTTTTTTTCAAGTGTTCAATACGCATGAGTTTTGTGGAAAAAAAAGAATAATTTTCTATTGTAATATTTGAAAACTTTCAACAGTATTGCAAAATTTAAATTTTCCATATATTTTTGAAGAACAATATTATATGAATATATTATCAATGTCAAACGATTGTGAAAATGTTGAAGTAGTGTATTTATTTTTAGAATATTTTATTAAACTAATTAACCAGTTACATCAATAACTATTCTATATATATACTTAATAAGTTCAGGATTAATTTCAAAACTTTGATACTATTCATATTCTTAGTCAAACGAAATTTGACTTGAAATTTTGCAGTATTATTTTTAAAAGAAAAATTAATCAATTAATCAATTGCAATGGCAAAAGATTGCGAAAATGTAAAATAAAATTAGTATTAATTTTTAGAATAATTCATTTACCTACCTAATTAACCAACCACATCGGTGATTATTCTGATAGTTAAGAGGATGACCAATGGACAATATTTCTCCGCATTCTGATTCACACACATGTACTTGTGAACATTGAAAATCGCCAACACCACATCCTGGACAATCTAACAAAATTATGAGAAAAGAATAACGATTCACAAATATTTCTATAACAAATATTTCACATGTTGATAGATAAAACGTTTTAGACAGTGTTAAAGATTTAATCAAAATGAATTTAATGCAAAATGCTTTGAAATGCATTTATTTTCTAATTATTTGTCTAGTAAAATGTATTCATTGTAATAATATGTTAAATTTATAGCTTACCAACAGATTTATATTCGGCATAAAAGCCTCTATATCTGCTTCTTGAGTATCTAAAACAACTTTCCAAATGTATAATCATAGAACCATTGGAAATGATGCGCTTTGGATAAAGTTTTCTGTCAGGTGATAAAAGAGCTGTCGAGATGTCTTTCCCTGTAAAGATAGTGAGTTCATCATGACAGGTTCCAGAGTTCAAAATATCGTCCTGTTCTGCCAGCTCATAAATAATAAACTTTAACTCAATGTGCTTGCCAGGAACTGGTTGTATGATCCAATAGCAATTTTTATCTTGTCCGTAGTAGCGTGGATAATTTGGAGAAGACACAACACCAGAGGAACCATTGATGACATTTATGCACGTAGCTATAGAACGAAAGCACATATTAATATTTAAGCTCTGAATTGCTGATTTATCTCTTTCTTGAACAATCAATTGCTTATATCTTATTTGAACAATTAACTTAAAACATAAATTTAAAAATAAGTTTCATTAAATGGCACATATACCATGAAATTCTTTTGGTGTATTATTAAATTCTTTGGTGATTAAAAATATCGCCAAGCTATTACATCATAGTTTATTTCTAAGTAAATTAAATCAAAATGAAAAATACGAGTCAAATTTTAAAACATTGGGATTATTAAAAATAAATTAAATAAAAAATAAATCACTTAAACACCTTACAAGAGTTTTTATAAAAAAAACGCGAAGTTGAAACAGTGTACTAAAAACTTGACCTTAATGACATAAAAACTGAGATTTCCAAAATGAAATACTTTTTTAAGCCTTAGTTTTTATTAAAACGATTTTTTTATTTATTATTTAGTTATTTATTTTATTTATTAATCACGAAGTGGTTGTTTCTTTCGTTACAGTTGAGATCATGCGTACGTCACTTTATCTTACTTATAACTGGTCTGTGAGTTAAGCAATAGTATTGAATATGCAATTTTGACCACCCATCAAAAACAAGTAAATTTGTCAGTGGGATTAGTTCTTTGAGCAATTGAAATGGAAATTTTGTTGAATATCTTAGTGGGATTGATTATTTTATATATTCTTGGGAATGTTGTCTCGATCCCGCTATTAAAAATAAATACATATTAATCATTAAGTAAAGATACATTCATTTTTTTCATTTATCATGTAAAGCACATTAAATGTTAATATTTGATTGTTTATGCAAGCAATAAATAAATCATATTACGTGTTTACATAATACAAAAATATATATGCATATATTTTTGTACATTAATATTCCATGACAAAAGACTTGGAATACTAACTTATGAAAATTTTGTTTTATTTAAAAATCAATTTGTTACGTTAATAATGCATTTTTGTAAAAACTTCCAATCTACACAATATAAAATTTAAATCTTGGGTATCTAATGTATAGAATATGTAATATTTTAAAAATTCTTCAGTAGAAACCTATCTTTTTATAAAATTTTCCAACAGATTTTATTGTGCATTACATTGTATGTTTACGAGACAGATTTAACCGTGGTTTCAAGCGATTTACACTGAATTCCAGCAATGCGCATGTTGACACAAGTCGTTTAACTATACCCGAATAGAAAACATTGCATCATTTTCGCCAGATGACTCGTTCAATTTGAATTCAATAAGACTTTGAAGAACATTTTGTGCGTAAAACATTGATTGTTCCAAGCACGCGAAAAAACAAGACATCGAGTGCGTCTCTTTGAACTCTTTGAAAATCGAAATTAAAAATATTGTTGAAGTTCATTTTGTTAATAAGCCGATTCCATACGTAAAGATCAGAGCATCGGTTAGGGAAACTATCTTCCATTGACTGATGCCATTAGCGCCTTGACAACAGAATAGAAAAAGCAAAATAAAAAAGAAAGACAAAACATCCGCTTTATGGTTAGTCTAAATCAGCAAGGACGATTTAAATTTTTATTTATTTATTTGGAAATCTTAGCTTTCCTTAGTATTCTTTATTTTCCTAACATAATTCGAAATTTAGGTTACCAGAAAAATAGCAAAATCCGCCAAAAAATTCGCCAAATTCAAAAAGGCGCCAAAATAATTGTATAGCATCTGTGTTAAATAAAATCCTGAAATTTTAATGCTAATTTAACAAGAATTTGTTTCATCAATGTATTGTTGAAAGTATATCTGATACATTACTTTTATTCCGGCATCCTATTATTTCCATTCTCATGCATGGTTGTTCGGAAAATTTTAAGATCTGAACCTGAACGAAGCGAGTAGATATCCCTTTCAATAAGTTATACCTTACTCCGACGTCGTTTAGCCTCTTGGAGTCAGAAAACTCAGTCTTGCACTGTTCACATTCGTAAATCTGAAATATATGTCGTAGTCTTAAAAATAAAGATATAATAAAAGGAAGATATTATTATTTTCCAATTCTAATAAAACTTCTTTATTAAATAAAGTCTATAAGATATGAGATCGAGCTGAAAATGTTTAATTTAAATAAGAGGCAGTTGCAGTTACTACTTTAAGTACTCAATTTTTTCGAAAAATATTTTGAAATTTAGGTGGAAAAATTTTTTCTCTGGTTACGTAATTCTAATGTAATTTAATAGGAAAGGATTAAAAATTTTGTAGTAAATGAAGTACAGTAGACGATCGTTTTTACGGACCTCTAATTTATGATACTTACGATTTTACGAACTAGTTCTAGTCCTTACTCTTACACTATAGACACAATGATAATTTTAATTCTCATTTAAGAACTTTTTTTACTTATTTTTTCCTAAGGTGGGCACTAAGGGATTGACCTTTCGGCACTACAAGGCCGGAAACTGCTACTCATTTAGCGTTATCCGGTGGGCACCTGTGGACCAAGTCTCGGAGGCGAGTCGCATTACCCACGTCACACCACCACAAACCCATTTATAGGACGGGTCATATTCATGCATCATCTTAGGAGAAGGGACAAAGAAATGCAGAGGAAGAAAGAGAACTTCCATGGCAGAACCGAGATTCGAACCCCGAACCAACAACATAGGAGACACGAACGCATACTACTTAGCCATCGGCCAGCCTCATTTAAGAAAAATATTTTTTTGAGAACTTTCGTTTCTGACAAATAGTTTTTTTTATATATATTTTATTTTTTTATTTCTAATGATTTAATATGTTTTAAAATTTCTATTTGATTTCTTTTTCATAAAATCCTAAGAATTTTATTCATTTTTGAATAATAAAGCGATACGTGCAGGGATACCAGACATTGTACCAACAATAGTCGAAGACACATGGATATCAAACTTTGGATCGGAAAGAACTGTGGTACCGAATTCACCTGTTTCCCGTATGAAAGGAGAAAAAATTATCCTCTCCTCCTCATTCGTTAGAACATAGAAATGGAAAACAACTATTTAAAAGTTAGCTTTCTCAGATTATGTAATTGGTTTCAATTTATGAAGTTCAGTTTGTCGAGAGAGATTGAAGCAATTCGTTTGAGGTTTTGTAGCAGTTGAAGAAAGGAACGTGTTTATCAGTTGAAATAAAAAGAAAATTATGAAAATAGAAGAAAAATTTTAAATAAAATAAAAATTACTAAAACATATTCAAAAAAAAAATCTTTCTATAATTTTGCAGACTGATAAAAAATCTGCGAAAGGAAATAGTAACAGCGAAAGTGATCCTCTCATGAAAATATTGCAAAACATATCTTGAACTGGAAAGAGTTGGCTTGCTTGGCTATACTAATCTTGGCTAAGAAAAATGAGAAGAATGAACATTTCTGTTGATGATGTCATCATACAGAAATCCAACTGTTTTGCTAAGAAGCTGGACATAAAAGATTTCAAAGTATCAGATGGTAGACTTAAAAAATTAGGCCAGATACGATTTCAGATTTAGAAATGCAAAAAATCAATAAAATGAAGTGTTTTTAAGTATGAATCTTATTTTGCACATGTGTTCTTACATTCTAAATAGTTCCTTCTAAAATTATATTTTGTGTAAAGAAAAAGTAGTCTGGTGAAAAAATAAGATCTTAATAATTTAATACATTATTTTTCTATTTTAAGAATTTTCCATTTTACGAACTTCTTACCAGTGCCTACGAATTGGTGAAAACAAACGCGTCTACTGTATATTTAACTAAATACTTAAACCAGTCTACAGTCTGTTCTTAAACATTAATCAATTTTATAGTTTTGATATCGGTTTAAGTGCTATTATGAATTAAATTAGAAAAAAATCTCTTTTTTTAAAGAAATTACATTTCTAATGCAATTAATAAATCAAAATTTTGAAGCAAATATACTTATTCTCAGAAATAATAACTTACATAAATACTCCTATTAAACACAACAAATTCGATAAAGTTTAGATATTAATTATTCATAAAAAGAGAAGAAAATTCAATATTAACAAGGAAATGCATTTTCGAATTTTATCTTTTATCAGCATAAAAAGATAAATTAACATTCTTATCACAGTTTATCAAACATACTTTTTGGTGACCAACTGGTTCTTCTTCCCACTTCCAAGTCTTAGAGTCGTTACTAAAGAACAAATAAAACTTGGTTACTTCAGTCTTCTTTGGCGCCCCATTAAGATCTTGAAGAATCACTCCTGTTACAATAGTATTATTCAGCAAATCGACCTTGAAAATAAATAACTTTTTATAAGTTTATTTAGGGTTATAATTTATAAAATTTTTTATAAATAACAAAAAATTGCATATTTTACTAAACTCATTCAAAAGAATTATATATTTACTTAAAAAACAAATATATTCTTCATTAAAGCGGTTTTCTTATAAAAGAATACAATCGATTGAATGAATTTATAAATATAAAATCAATAAATTTATAAATAAATTTTAAAGTCCCAGAATATAAATTTAGTCTCTGAGCTCTTAATTTAATCAAGGACTTTAAATTTTATTTATAAATTTGTTCCCTGATTTTGATTTACAGGGAACTAAAATCAGAAAACTTAACAGCCAGCTTATGCTGCCCGCACTGTCTAATGGTCAGCGTGCCTGACTGCGGGTAAGAAGGTCCTGCGTTCAAATCCCGGTTCGGGCATGGATGTACTTTCTCTCTATCCTGTCTTTGTCCTTTCCTTGTATGAATGATTGTTTACCTATGGCATGTATGTTGTGAAGACTCCTCTCCAAATTACTGTTCAGGTAAAAAAATGTGGAGCAGCAGAAGACATTTTGCCAAACTTAACAAACACGCGACAAAAAAAAAAAAAAAAAAAACTAGCATATAATATTAAACATTTTCTTTCGGAAACAGAATGCACTATGAATATATACTTTTTAATTTACAAATGGAATAATAGCATACATGTATTGGTAATTTTACATGTTATATATCACTCATTTGTTTTTCAATAATCATTGTTTTAATCATTTTTTTCAAAACAAATTTTTAAATAAATATTGAATTTTTAACTGCTTACAATGTGATATAATAAAAATGTCTTTAAAGAAAAAAATATTGGAATGAAGCCTAATTGTTACAAATTTTCACAAGCAACACTTTATAGCAAGTATGAAAGTAATTTAAGTTTTGAAGAATACTGAACATTGTCTCATATATTGTGTAAATCTCTACTAAGCTATAAAGTGGAAGAGAAATTGTGGATAATTTATATTTGTTGTAGCCGATGTCATAATTGGGACGCATAATTCTGTTGTAATGTTACCTCATAAGGAACTTGTTGATTTCAAAAGAGTCTATAATCAAAACAAATGAAGTTACAGTGTCCCGTCATGATAAAAATAATCATAATTAATTTTCAGTCAATGGATACAACAATGACAAGATGCTGGGTACAAAGCTCAGTATCTCAACTAATGATAAATGGTTTGGAAACTCTTAGTACACAAAAGACTAAAGTCAAATAGCTGCAGTCAAAATATTAAAACATCAACCACATGAAAATAAACGAAATTGTACAATGAAATAGTCTCTCTTTCTTTTACTTTTTTATAAAAAGTTGACTGAAGTAATGAACCTAAATTATGAAATCAAGTTTAACTGATGGTTAAACTTGAACAAATATAAAATAATATAAACAATAACAAAAATAATCTTTTATAATCCAATCTTAATTCTCCTATCTTGAACAATTCGTAAAAACTCTCGATGGATAAAAATGAAATGACACACATTTATGATTTCAAGGAGAGAGACAATAGCTTATACAACCTTTGTCTACGAACCCTATGTGTAAATGTAATGTGCGAAATTGAAATTGTCCAATCGTATGGAGGACATTCTATCGCAGGTGTCTTTCAACCTTAGTTAAAATAACAAAAATTAGGCTAAAAAGTTTCGGCAGAAACTGGTAGCTGGACACAGAATACAAACAATTTCAATATTTGAAGGATATTTCCTGTTAAACAAAAATCTATTTATGAACAATAAAGACCATCTTAGATACCGACGTTATCACTTAGCACATTCGCGCCAACTGCCACGTATACGTGGCAGCAAGAAACACACTCATTTCTCGGCCGACACACAGGTGTGACAGAGCCTTTTCTAGTTCACCTCCGGCCGTCACACATTTGTGCCAGTATCTTAGAACGTTTTAAAAACTATAATTTTTGCCACAAGATGGCATTGTATGTTCATATGGTTTGAGATACATGCAAATTTGACCTTCTACTCCAAATGAGAGAAGCATGACTCACATACACGTGGTTTTCGATTCTATAAATATCATATGATAGAGGAGAAAATAACTGCTTCCAAATGGAATGCTTTATGACAGTTTTTTAAATTCGCACGTGATATTTGTTTATAGTAAATAGGGAGTTTTATTTTCTCTAGAGCTTTGGTTAATTCGGTTTGCGTTATTATTTCAGTAACGTTGATAATTTCGGTAAGTAACATATTTAGTTTCAGATATATAATGATAAATGTCATTAAAGTAAGTAATAAAAATAAAATGTATAAAATATATATTTAAACAAGAAATGACTTTAGTAACTAAAATGTGTATAAATACATATAAAAAAAGCATATGCCGTTCGAATTTTATACAGAGAATTATTAAACAATGCGTTGGTACTTCGGTAAATTCATGAATTTAGGTTTAATAGCAGAAAGTCTCCGACTCTGGACAGACACTCGCATAAGAAACTGCCGGCCTTAGCGATTAGTGAGCGATAGCGCTTCCCTTCGCGAAAGGGTTATTTGAAAACGATAATCGGTAGCAGCCATATTATACAAATAAAACGATAGCTCACTAAACCATTATATGGCGCTAGGAATAAGCAGCTGTTAGCTAATAAAAACAAACATCTGCGGAGGAGAGTAATAATTTTAACAACTATTTGGGGAGAGGGAAAAGAGAGAAAAACAATGCTGTGTTTAGAAATCTTATCTGTTGAATAATTTTCCATGTAGAACAAAATAGTAAATGTTCCTATGTCTGGCATTTGTTTTTCGAAAGATACTCATAAATAATTATGTCGCAAAACTCAGCAATCTTTCTATGTAATTTTTTCTTAAATAATTCCCTTGATACAAAAGAGAACTTGAAATGTTAACATCAATCCATTTGAAATAAATAAATAAAAATTACACAGCTGCAAACAGACAGACAGAAAGAATCGCAGAGATTATTTTTCTTTATTTGTTTTGCTTTGACGTTTTCAACTTTCGCTTATCTGGTTGAAGTTGTCTCTCCGAGTTTTAGAATTAACTAAAACGACTAAATTGATTATAATTGAAGGTGCGAGAAAAGTGATTTTTATTTTATAAAATTTGCGCAACTGATGATTGTATTTATATATGAGACGATAAAAGCGTGTTTAATCTTGTATTATTTTTGTTTTTTAAGGAAAAACTTCATTCTATTAAATATATGACTTATTAATTTAAAATTCCAATTATAGAAACTGATAATGATTATCCTTTTGTCTTTTAAAAGCAATAGGGGTGTCGTCTCTCAAGAAAAATTCTGTTATGCTTAGCGAAAATATTTTACATCTCAAAAATGCTGATTTCACCTCTTTGAAAAGATGGGGCGAACAGAATTATTTAAGGAACAGCCATATGCTTCTGCTTTTAGTGATATTGTTATTTTTTTCCAAGGGAGAACGTTTCATTGAAACCAATAGAAAGAGATAAAATTGAAATGTCAGACTTGAAACTTTGAATGTTTCAATCAAAATGTTATTAATAGGTAATATAAAGTGATTTTATCGTATGAAGTCATATCACTTCACTTGGGAAAGTTGACAATTGGGTATAAATATCGATTACGGAAGCCTGCTCGTTTCGTTTGGATTGAGGGAGCTAAAGTATGTTGTTACTTTTACTTTTATAAGATCTAGAAGAAAGAAAATTCGAAAGGAAGAAGAAACTTTCTGGATGACCATATTCTGCTGCACTGCCGTATAGTTTCTAGACAACAGTTGTCAGTCTTGAAACTCCAACCATTTCAAGCAAATTATTCATCGTTCGATTGTGTATGGAGTTTTTGGCAGAAAAATTAGCTCTTTCTTCCATTTTCCCCCCAAAACATAGATAACCCTCTTTGACAGTAAGCAAATGTGCCAATTAAAAGAATTGTTTTTAAATGTTGCTGGAATAAAACCAGAAGCCTTCATATCATCTCATTTGCGTAACAGTATGTCTGATAACTTTACATCCGGTACAGACGTTTTGTAAATCCATCTGCTTGTTCCATTCGATATTATCATCAGAATGGATCAGGAAATGAAATAAAATGATGTGCCGTTAGATAACTGGATAAAATAATCTATCATAAATACTTTAATAACTGAATGAAATGTGAATATTTTCAAAGACTTGCGTGCTATGAGATATTTCTTTGAATTGCTACCTAATGAGGTTGACATTCCACACGAAGATTCATTGGTCGCAGATGTGGTGACGAGGTGTCCAGCGGGAGTCGTTGACCTCTTTTAATAACAAGGGTATAACCTAAAATTACACTTAAAGATCTATGCATGTTTACAACGATTAATAAAAGAATAAGTACTCCCAGATTGAATGCTTGCATGGTGATTCATAAGTAGTTACCAGAAATTAAGACACTGAGATATATACAAAATAAATGATAAAAATGTAATCAAAATTAACAAAATCAAAGGAAATGGAAGATCAGATTAAAATTTACAGCAAATAAAGTAATTGAACTAAATGTTAGGGCAGAAAGCCCGTTGCAGTTTAGAAAACTTTTTAGCGGCTCCATCAATCGGCGCCGGAGGCGAGAACCCCGCCCACTCCAGGATATAAACAAACAAATGTTTGTAAACAAATAGGAAGGGGAGGGCTATCGCTGTCAAATTCGGATTGGGGAAGGAGAGATAATTATTCAATTGTGAGGGTGATCCTGAGGACGGCCCTAGGTCTGTGAAAATATATAAATTCATATGGATTATAGTTGTCAATTTTTTTAATTTCAGAATTATTTATGTTATAGAGTTTATTGTTAAACCTGAATGAGAGATGCTTGATGTAATTTATTAGAGATAGCATTCCTAAGTTTTTATGAATGAGTTGATTCTTGAAGTAGGGCTCGGATTTTGAAATAAGCATGAGTAGTTTATTCTGCTTGCGTTCGATGATGGATAATTTCGTCATACATGCTCCACCCCAAATCGGTGCTGCGAAAGTTATGATCGGCCTGAGGTTCCTCACGAAGATAAATGGCCATCGTTTTACAATTAAATTTATACCAAAAAAAAAAGTGGCAGAAATATTGGATTTTTCTGCCAGATTTTTTTATAATATACAGACAGCCACCCTTGAGAGCACACAACTACGGTAAATAAAGGAATTTTTTTTAATGTGGTTGAAATTTAACCGGAAGCCTACATATCATCTCAATTGCGTAACAGGATGTCTGATAATTTCACCTCCGGTTAGTATGATTTGTAAAACCATCTGTTTCTTCCACTCGATTTAATTTGCAGGATGATTTGCATTACATATATCGTTTGGGAATATAGGGAACAAGTAACTGTCCCCCCCCCCTATAGTCACATTCGACAACCAGTCTCCCATAGTTATCAGACTATATACAAAAAATGTATCGCAATATTTTAACAAGTAAAAGATGTGGATATTGTGAACAAAGAATTGTATGGACTGTCACATATTTCCTTGAATTGTGACCTAACGTGATGGAGATTCCAGATGACAGGTCACATTCAATAATAAAAGTTAAAACAAAAATAAACTGTCAGAAATATTAAATTGGATGACGCATATATAAAAATATTTCATGACCTGGATTCTGTTTCCATGACGCTGGTTATATCTAAATACAGAAATCCTTGAAGAAGCATGCCGAATGTGAAGCATTTCATTTAGAATGACAAGAGCAAATCAGGATGAAATGAATGCACATTTCGGCATCCCTCCCTTTTTTCATGCATATTTCCAATAAAATTCAGAGCTGGTACCAGAGGTTATGACATTTTTCGGCAAGACTATATTAAAGCCTTTAAAGTAATTATTTTTAAATGTTACAGACTTTCTAGTTAATTTCAAATCTTAATTTGCCTTATTTGTAGTGCTTTATTTGATTATATGAAAATGGATTCCATGAAAATTGCAATTATTCTGGCTGAAACGTTTGCTACGGTACCACAGAAAAGTCACTATTTCTTAAGGCTGAATCTTAAATCTTAAAATTCTTGAAGGTTGCTGCGTACAAATGGAAGTTTTCATTATAGTAGCTATTCCATTAAAAACTTACAATTGATTATGAAAAAGCAAGCAAATAGTTCGCATTTATGAATCTGTAACTAAAATTAGATAATTAATAAGTTTGTTGCATATAAGTTATATACAGAAAATATTTTTACCGTAAACTTTTTTAATTTATCGTTCAATGCTGCGCACCATCCATTATCGGCATTCAACCTTCCATTTGTGTGATGATATTTTTCGCAAAAATGACATGGAGTAGCTGTAATCTGATTATCAAAAATTTCTTCAGACGCCATTCCCAATGGTTGCCCACAAGACTCTGGAAATAAAATCTTATTTATATTTCATGTTATTAAAATGTATTCAAACTAAGAGTTTGTAAATAACATATGCTGTGATATCCAAAAAATAAATCTTTGTGATAATGTAGCATAATAACGATTGCATTTTTAAAAGTTACATTTTTAGCAACATGGCAGCGTTTTGCTAAACACAGAAGATTTTTTTTTTTTACTTAGAAAGTAAAAAAAAAATAAATTTTACTGTGATTTGCAAAATTTATAAGTGCATAGAAATCAGTGAAATTATCGTTAATAGTATTTGAATTCGAAAATACTGAAATTATATCTCCAATAAAAGAATTGCCTGACGATCTTGTTTGGATAATTTAAACATTAATTTAGATAGGCTGATGGAATTAAATTTTGCATGCATTAAATTTTGATGATCTAACTATTTTCCTCCACATATTTACATTTAAATTTTTTTTTCTCAATCTGATAATCCATGTGGTTCATTTAATGAGTAAAAAGTGCATTTCCTCTCATGAATGTAAGTACATATTTCTTGTTTATTTTTGAATATGCTTTCATTATGCGTTTTTTAAACTAATAATAATATGTAACAGGTAGTTAGGTTATGGTGATCAATTTTAAAGCTTTAGAGTTGGAGTAAAAAAAAAAAAAAATATGAATTGGTTCAATCAATGGAATTACCTGAAGGTGATTGAGTTATGATAATTTAAAAGTAAGAATAAAGCAGAAGACTCCGAAGAAACTTTACCTGTCACCTACAGAGGTATCAGTTCACTTGGAAGATATTGTGACTACTTCGTATTTAATATGGCCCAGTTAAAATGACGGATCTTTGGTTAAATCGGGAATCGAGCACATGACTTTTCTATCATACACGACGCCGTTTCACATCCAGGCCACCATGGTTCGCTATATAACATATCACCAATGAAATTATAAAGCCGATGATTATGGTGTAATTCGAGCAATTTAACTTACCGTATTTTTCCTGTATATAATCCGTACCGGCATATTATCCGCGACAATTTTTTTCGGCGAATAATTGAAAATACATATTAATTTTAATATAAGTGTTACATGTCATAAAAAAATGCATAGCATAATTCGAAATATAATAAACTGTATGGAAATATGAAAACATTCATATGCAAAAGGTTTCTTTGGATTCATCTCATTGCAAAATGCAATACACTGAGATGAAATCTCGAAAGACTGTTTATTCCGGCAAGATTCTAGTAAAACTTATCTATTTTTGTTTCTAAAAACTTTTAAAACGATGTTAGACATATTAAAAAGCAATTAGAATGTCGTTGTTAATAATTAAGTGAAAGAAATTGATTATTTTGAAATGCATATTTTATACATTTTTCTTTTGTATTGCGCATTGATTGTTTTACACTTCCCATTAACACGTTTGTGTGCACATTTTATTTGCCTTCCCTATAGTTTTAAATTTAAAATCTGCTGAAAAACTTCTAAGTTTTCACTTCTATGAGACAATATTTTCAGAATGAAACAGCTCACGTCAAGACAAATGCGAAAAGACGTTAGCGAATTGCAACTGTAAACTTTTCGAGGAACTCGAGAATTCTTTCTTGAATTAGACTCTCTCTTGAATTGGACAAAGCTGATGATATCTGAATAACTCAGCTGTTGTGGCGCCACCTGTTATTTATTTTATGAAATATAAAGAATAGAACAAAATTTTCTTTCAAAACTTTCTTGTAAACTTTTCTGATGTTTATTGTCAGATTATAACTGCAGTGACGTATGAAATGGAAAACGAAATTCGGAAATATTTTAACACATAATACGCGCTGATTATATACAGGAAAATATGGTATGTACATAATTTAAAATGTTTTATTTTAAATTCTGTTCTTCAAGTGCTGATTTTGTACTACTGATGTGAATTTCTTCTGAATATTATGACAGCTTTACTCATAGATTTCAGCTGATGATATATGCATATCTATGCTATAGTATCTAAATGGAAAAAGAATAACAGTGTGAGATAAAGGTTGGGTGAAGCCTTTAATGTAACAGATCGCTGATCTGATTTCTAGTGCTTACCTAAGCGGTATTTTCCGAAATTAAACTATTTACGTTCGTATTTTTCTGCTACACTTCAAATTGAATTGCGGGAATTGCATTATGAATTGTAGTGCCATCTATGTTCTGTGAATGAAAATACCTTCAAAAATATTAACAGGACTGGTGGGAAGGTCTCCCATTAGACAGAGAAGACTTTTTGAAATTTGCTTGGAGCGTATGCTTCTAATTAGACACGAAAAATTTAAGATAATCTGGTTACTGAATAGCTCTTAGTTTTTTTAATTGCAGGTACGATTCCTAGTTCAAATATAGGTGCTTGCTTTGATTTAGTATCACTTTAAGTGGCAGGTTCTTCTCTTGGAGGAAAAATAGTTATAATGCTACAAAGTTTTTCATTTTTATTCTTATTTTAGTTAGTTTTATATTTTCTTACTATCGTATAACAATAGTAAGAAAATATAAAATATGATAATAATTTTTTACAAGTTTGTATTGTTTTCTGATATAATTTGTTTTAATACTACCATTAAGCTGTTAATTTTTTTTTCTTTTGTAAATTATCTAAATGATAATTATTAATTTTAGGTTATCTGCAGATTCCTAACCTATAAAATGCAATTAAGAAATTGTAAGTATTTAAGACTGAAAAACTCAAAATAAACGGAACAATTGCAATTAATTATTTTTATTGTCACATACTTGAATTTTATGTAAAATCAAATGTAATGGAAACAAATTTTTTTTTTCATATGAAAAATTAATATATGAGTTGTTAAAAATATTTTTCTTACCATATCTAAAATTTTAGGAATTTTCTTTCCCAGATAATTTAATTATGCTCGAAATGATAAACTTTAAAAGTTTTTTATATGCCATTTGATATGCTTTTTGCTCCAAAGTCAAAAAAATAGTCATTAAAGTCGAAAATTCACCTCATCTTCCTCTTCATTTTTGTTGCTAGAAGTTTAGTATTGTCCTAATTTTCACGTTAAAGAAATCTCGTGGAATTTCCTGCTGGATTCAGGTCTTATGGTTGTGTTGCCATGTCAATATATTGAATATAATTAGTAAACAGTTAGTTTTATAATTAGGTTAGAATTATGCATTTCCTTTTATTCTCCTTAAACATTTATTATATTTAGATATTGTATTATAATTATTTTCAGGGAATTTCAATCACATTTATTTGTACTTAAGATCTTATTTTTTTTAAATTTATATTATGATTTCTAACATGTCTGCATTTTTGAATTTTCTGACCGTTGACACTAAAAGAATTTCAATTCTTTTCATAAGTCATGGTTCTAATAATATTATAGTTAGTTAAAAAATTATTTATTCAAAATATATATCTTAACTTTTTAATACATCTTCATAAAAATAATGTAAATTTGTTTTGCTGTTACATTTTTAATTTACTTAATTATTTTAATGATACAATGCCAATAAATTTAAAAACTGTGTTGTCTTCTGATAAATATTAGTTTTATACTGTTTTAATTTGAATTGGTAAATTGTATACTAGTATATAAAATTTTTAAAACAATTTCGAGAAATATCTGAATGGAATTTGTAAGTAGTTTATATAAAATTAATAAGTATATTAATAATTAAAGTACATTTTATATTTGTTGGCAACAGATTAAGTAGATATTAACAATTTTTCTTCAGATAAATTTAACATTGCAACCCTTATAGTGGAAAACTAATAAATTTTTTGATAGCTATAACAGTTTTCTATATTATATATTATTACAGCTTCAGCTTTATAACAATTTTCTATATTATATACTATAACAGTTTTATAACAGCTCGTGCTGACCACAAATGGATACAAATTAATATTTCTTGTGGTTGGCAACTAGAACTATTTATGAAGGGGCGCTAGGTATTCTTTCATGGAAAGAGCTGAAGTGAAGCAAGGGGATAGCCTGGAACCGTTTTTTGGGCTGTAGCAAGGAGCAATATTGTAAGAGGTTAGAGAATCAGTTCCGGACTTCTCGAGTTGCCTTGGGGGAGAATCCTGAGGAGGAACTGTACTAAGAGGACATCATCGGTCGAGCTGACGGAGAACATTGTGTAAATTGAAACGAGGTTTTATGATAGTGTCCACTGGAGCTGTGACAGTATTGCTAATTTCTAGAAGACTGACCACAAGGCGTTACAATTCATCTAGATGACCTTTTGATGAGACAGTCCTGTGAAATAAGTCACCATAGACTGCTTGGTTGTCCGGTCCAGCATTAAGTCAAACATCATCCCATGTGGGCTTCCCACGTGTCTCTGGATACCCTCGTAAGTAATTCGGAGTTTCATTCGTGTAATATTGTTAAACATTGTACGTAACCTTTTATTTATAATTGAAGATCGTATTCCATTTTTAGAATACAATTTTCTGTTTTAGTAATAAAATCAAAATATTATTAATAGTTATAAGGTCGACCCTGAATTAAACCTGGCCATGTTGTTTATGTTTTTCTTAATTTAATCTTTGTAGTAAACTTTATTAATTAATATGAACCTGGGATTTAATTAATCGTCTATTGCTAACATTACATATCTACAAAAAATATCGTAAGTTAAAATGTGTAATTTAATAAGATGCTTAGTACAAGCTTTCTGTGTGGACTTTTCGTAAATAATGGACAATATTCACAAGTGTCACAAGAGAAGGAACTTGAAAAACTTCTAAGAAACTAACCCAGCAGATATATATGTCAAAAGCAAAAACCCACTCCTCATACTACTGAGATCGAACTTTGATTTTTGTATTCCAAAGAGACTGCTTGTCTTACTACAAGTGATACCTGTGTCAGATATAATTTAAACTTTCCTTACCGATTCCAAAGATCCTCATTTCGCAGAACTGAAGGCTGTCAAACCTATCATAGACTTGCAATGTAACGTATTGCCCATGGATAGGTTGAGTGCAGTTGACCTTGAGAACATGGAATTCGGGTTGTGTCACTGGATAAACGGAGCAAATGTAGGCATTTAAGAACTTTCCTTCCTCTGCATGTCGAATACCATACGAGAGGTCATCATAATATTGAATGTATGTGTTTTCAAGACCAGTTTCATCTACCATAACACGGAAACCCCGCAAACTCTGAGCTGTTAGAATAAAAATAACAATCAATCATGCTTCATTTGCAATAAGTAAATAATTAAAATAAAAATTGTTTGCGAAATTATTTAAGCAATAATTATATCATAAATTAGTTTACTAATTAATTTCATGTAATTACTATTTTCATAGCAACCTCAAATTTAATTAACTTAAAAATTAATTTTGTACAAGCATTACCCTCATATTCCAGACTGGCTGAACTCCAAATAGTTTTTTTTTTTTTTTTTTTTTTTTTTTTTTTTTTTTTTTTTTAAAGTCATATATTTAATTAATTTTTCAACTGTAGTATTATTTTAGAAAATTATATATCCAACAGGAAGCTATAATATATAATATTTTGGATATTTCATTTCTTTAAAATGAGTTTCGCAGAATGAATAAATTTAATAACATTTTTATATGTACAATCAGTAAATATATTCTTAATTTTATCAGTCAATAAGTTTTAACTGAGCATAATTAAAATATTATATTTTGTATATGGTTCTCGAGACCAAAATTAGTTTTTTGGAGTCGTTATATATATTTTATCATCCATTCTATATATGCGTATTTTTATTACAAACAATTTTTTATAATAATATATCACTCAGACTCAAAAATAAATATACTCACATATATCATAATAGCAATAATATAGTGCAATTCCTTTATCATATTTTTCCCTGTCTATTTTTGGGTGAGGTTCTTTATATTTGTCTATTCCATAGATCGTGTATTTTCTATTAGTTGGCATCAAAGAAGGCTCGTCCTCAATGAAATGGAAATATTGCTCCTTTTCGGACATCCCTGCCACTTTCTGACAAGATTTCCCGAATTTCAGAAGATAGAAAGGAGCGTATTTTGGAAGTTTTATCATCTGCTCAGCCTTACTGTCATTTCTGCAGCAAAAGTATATCGTCGTGGTTTGGTGTGTGTAGTTGCCACGAGGATAAAATCCTTCGACATAGCTGTCGGACACCAAATTATGCGTGTCGCTCCACGTAATATAGCCACTTGTGAATTTGGGAGGGCAATCATCCCCATACATGAAGATGCAATATTCACCGGATGGCCATTCTTTTGTGGCATGCTCAGATGTAGAATTTTTGGTCTTAATACAAAAATGCTGCTCAATACCACTTCTTTTTTCTCCCCCGACTGTCATCTTTTGCCAGCCACCTGCAAAAAGACTTTTTTTAAAACCTGTACCAAGCATTAAGAAACTAAGTATATGTGATCTGAACTGACCTTTCAAAAGCATTCCGTAAGACCAATGGTCAACTTTGTCATCTTGAACTATTTCGAATTCTACATCATGAAACCTGTAACCAGTTTCCCATGAAAATCCTTTACTAGTAGGGCAACCAGATACCGGCATTGGCAAGCCATACTGTCCATCAGGCCAAGTTAATTTGTGATCTTTAATCTATTTTTGAGAATGGAAAAAAATTCACTTTCATTCAAAGAATTCTTTAAACATTGAAATTATTTGCAAATTAAATTTAATCTATTTGTTGTCAGTAAAATACTGAAATCATTAATTCAGAAGAACCCAGATAATGAAAAAGTTGACTAGATAGAAAAATTGTTTCATTTCCCAAATTACTTAAGTTATCTTTAAATTAAATCGATAATCTTATTACTTATTTAGTAATGATCAGATTATCTAGGTAATAATTAATATAGTAGAAATTAATCTAGTAGGTAAGCCTAATGACAGTTTGTTAATTATCTAGATTAATTAATATAGTGTCATTTGTTTATCATTTGATAACTAAAGTATCCAGGAACTACGCATAGACAATCAACAAATTTATTGGTAGAATTAATCCTGTATTAGTTAAAAAGTATACAATATAAAGAAGTTAATGGTTTAAAATATTATTATACAATATAAGAATTTTCTTTGTTGGATTAATTTTATTTTAAGATTCCAGTATCTGATGAATGAAGTTAATTAAATTAAATAATGAATAGAAATTAATTGACAAAATCAACCTTTCAACTGTCATTTGAGCATTAACAATAATAGTTAATGCTCAGAATTAATATGTACTTTACCAAGCTAAAATTTGGAAACACTTCCAAATAGTAATGGAGAAATTTTCAGATTAATTATGTTATGTGCAAATTAAAATTTTTTTTACCTTTAGTGGTAATATGTAAACATCCATTAACAGTTGTATAATACATTACAACAAAAACCCACCATTAAAGTTTTTTTTTTTTTTTTTTTTTTTTTTTTTTTTTGTGGTATGAACGCATTATCTTTCAACTTTGAGTCAAATTTAAAACTATCCTTCTTAGATTACTATTTTGGATTATACAAATATATAGATTTTGTAAAGTAAAAAAATTTTTTTGTAAAAGTATTTTATATTGCTATGTACTTGTGTGATAATAATGAATAAAATATGATATATCTTTAAATTCTATTTTGGTATTTTATATTTAGATATTAAATTCACACACACACACACAGCTTTTGCATGATTTAAAACATTAAATAGATTTCAATGAGAAAACGTAGAATTATAACGATAATAGATGTAATCAGGAATTGTTTTATTATTCGTTTATTTAGTTATTGATCAATATTATTCATTAATTTAATTATGGAACATTTAAAAAAAATACTCTTTACATTATAAACATAAATTAAACAGCCTCGAAATCGTTCTAAAAATGTATTCCTACCCTCTGTATGTCTTTAAATATTTTGGTATTTTATAATTAAGTATCAAATTCCCCTTTTGTACCATTTAAAACATTAAATAGAGTTCAATAAAAAGAAACGTAGAATTATAACGATAATAGAAGTATAGTTAAGTTATAACGATAATAGAAGTAACAAGAACAGTTTTATTGTTAACTAATTTAGTTATGGGCCAACTTTAAAATATTAAGGAAACTCTTAATAACTTCTAAGATCATCATTACAATATACTCCTCACACGATTATGTAAAATAAATTAGCAATATTACATCATACAGCTTTTAATTGTGCTTAGAATATATTATGTACATGTGACATCTGACGTTATTTAGATAAGAATGAAAACTAATTTACTTGAGACTCTGTCTTTGCACTGTATAACTCAAAACCATAGACAAGATAGCGTTTCTGCAAGTTAACTTGCCACCAGGGATCTTTCTCTGATTCTGTCGCTGTACACGCTTGTGATGCTGCTCCTGCATTTATCTTACCGTCCACTCCAAAATATGCATAACGGAAGTCTCTTGTACTGGATTGCTTAGTAGGCTTCCCCCTCGCAATATTCGGAAGGGTATTAAAATCTAAAAAGAAATTATTATTTTAACTCCACTTCACTTGTTCAAGTATAGTTAAGCTGCTCTAAATGTATTAAATCTAGTTTAGGGCAAAAATAATTTTCCACTTTTTGAAATCTATTTAAGTAACGATAATATGATTTTATTCCTGCCAGTGAATGAGATATGACAAATATCAAAATACTGCCATGGAAACATAAAATTGTAATCTTAGGTCTAATTAATATAAAATCTCTATCTTTCCTTATTTGAAATTTTAATGTAGAAATTCACAATTTGTGATACAGCGTCCTGTAGCGCGATCTAATAGCCGAAATGGCACCAAACTTGGTGTTCAGACTAATCAAGACATGGGGAAAAGGATTCCGTTAAAAAAATTTAGTTCCAAAAATCACCACTAGGGAATTTTGTCGCGCTGCTGTGGTTTACAATAACGAGAAGCATAAAACATGAATATTAAAGAAAAATTTAAATATTGTGCCATGACAACGCCAGTAATAGGGGCTATAAAAGCAAGTAGTAGACAGCTTCGACAAAGAATCTCAGCTGAAGTTAACGAGCTGCAGTGGCCATGCCTCTCACGTTACCGGAACGTGCTTTACTGGTGAAGCTGTATTATATGAATCAATTTAATGCAACTGCAGCTCTTCGGGAATTTAGAACCAAAAAAAATTACGTATTTTATTGTAAAAAATTACGGTGCACGCATTGAATGTGGTCGCCGGGGAAGTTAATGTAGTAAATAAACATTAATAATTTAACTGTAGGATTGTATGTTTAGTATTTTTATTTTCACACATTTTATACATTGTAAAGCGCCCCAAAATGCTCTAGTGGTGATTTTTGGAACTAATTTTTTTTTTCACGGAATCCTTTTTCTCATATTTTAATTAGTCTAAATACCAAGTTTGGTACCATTTCGGCTATTAGATCGAAGTATAAAGTTTAACTTTGTATGAAGTGGTTTAAAATACATTAGGATTTATAATATTTACTGGATTGCATTCAAATAATTATGAATTTGGTAACGAACAAAATCTATTCCAATTCATGTGCGTGAGTTCGTGCTGCTTGCATAATTGGGTGTGAAATAATGTTGCTGCCATTAAGGTGCATTATGGTGCCCTGTTTGACTCACTCAAATTTCAAGAGAGATTTTGTTGTTTTCTATCACAGAAATAGCTAAACCATGCATGACTTTTCTCGTGAATAGGAATATTGACGGAAAAAAGTTATCCATGGATCCATTACGAGAAATATTCTTTATCTAGAAAGGTTTGGGTAATTCGCAAGTGAAAGGATCAGACAAACTGGCAGACTTATGAAATTGCAAATTTAGATCGAAGTTTATGATTCCGAGTGATTCAAAACTTCGATACTTTACTGACTCATATCTATATTCTTAGAATATGTGACAGTGGTAAATACCATTTGTAAAAACTATGTTCTTTTATGCTGCTAACGATTGAATTCTTAATCCAACAAATCAGTTCAAATAATATGATGCTAATACCGGTGACAATGGATAATTGAATTGTGAGAAGAGGTGTTCTGAAGTAATGATGCAAATTTCATATTCTATCATTTGAATGGTGGAGTTCAACTTTCGTATCTCCGGTTGTACTATAATGTGCAATCAGTAATGCTCACGAAAAATAATGTTTCTTTGATGCATTTATTATGAGATGCATGAATAACCATGATCTATTTTGGATACATCCGTACTTCTTACATTATATCGATTTTACAGAATGCATCCTTTTTACTTCCATGGTGAG